>SMDT01002859.1:600000-914698 GCA_005392925.1 Aquilaria sinensis | reverse complement strand
GGAACCCGCGTTGGTAGTTACCAACTTACATTAGTTGGTAAGGGAGTTGTTATGAAGCCGTTGGTAATTACCAACTTGCATACACGTTAGTAACAGTGTTGGTAAGTATGCAGATGACAGTCGGTAATTACCAACGCGCGCAAGTTGGTAAGTTCCCCGTTTGCACGTTGGTAATGTACATTAAACGTTCTAGGTTTCAGTTGTTTCGTATTTTTCCTAGTTTGAATACACATTCAAAATTAACATAACAATTCAAAAGTTCGCCCACCTTTACTCAGCAATAAACATTACACAGCTATGCAAACGTAATTAAAATAAAATATTCTCAAATACAGCATAATTAAAACAAGAACATATATGTCTGGAAGAAAGCATACAACATTCAACGGATTACACATTTCAGTAATTTCAACTGAGTCTTAATTAGGTCTAAAAATTATTATGTAAGGCCTCTAATACAAGAACTTTGGAAATGTGCTTACCTGTTGATGACGCCCATCACGGAGTCCCGACTATCTTCTCATCCTCCGAGTTTGAGTCATCAGGATACTGTGGAACTGGTTGAGCCGGCGGGCACGGAAGGTTTAGCGAACGACAAATAATCTCCAACTGAGCCCGGTTTGCCTCCAATGCGGCTCTCTGAGCCTCCATCTCTGCTCTCTGTCTCCTCTTAATTCTCTCGAGCTTCCTCTCGTACTCCGCATCCCTTCGCGCATTCTCCTCCGCCATCATCTTCTGTACTTGCTCGTTGAATTGCGGTGTCTGTGTGATGTCGATAGGCGGGATGGCACCTGGCTGTCGGCGTCCCGGTATAACACACTGCTCAGATCCTAATCCAAATACACGGCCTCTCCTTCTACCGCCAGATGCAGTACTAATGATTGCTAGTTCATCAATTGCCTCTATTCCATCCTCTTGTTGTGTTTGCTCCTCAATCTCTGCACTGATACGAGTCTACAGAAACATAATAAAATACATTTGAGCCAGTCATTATTTGTAAAACATTGTAAGTTTCTTAAGAATATTCTGCGAACAAACAGTTATAATACTTACAGCAACTTCTTCACAGCGCTTACTAACATATTTCTCATTCTTCATTTTATGTGTTGCTTGAAGGACTTTAAACAAGCCAGGGTCCTTCTTCTCAGGATCTCTCTCTCTCTAATTGAATGAAACGTAACATTAATATGTAATTTAATTTCATTAGTATCTTAAATGTTGTTTGAAAGAACATTACCGAGATACATACCATTTGCTCTCGATGTGCAGACATCGAGATAGATCCCCCTGCATATGTCGCGCTGCAAGAGTCAGACTGTGAATCCTCGTCAGTCACTATTGCTCGCATTGCCTTGAACCTAGCGGACTTCTGAATGAACTCCGGACTCGCCCAACATTCCTCCATTTCCGCATATGCAGCATCTGACATAAAGTTTGCCTTCACTCGACGCTTAACCGGATCTTTCACACGGCAAATTTCTGACATCTTGCTTCTGTAATGCTGTGCTCCCAAGATATTCCACACCCAATACACCTCATTATGGTGTATCGGATTCCACTCACAACTTCTCTGTACAGGTTAATATGTTTAAACTATTAGCATGGAAAAATACAATTCTTAATCTTATAACATTATTACATCATTATCATAGTAATATTATTGTTATACCTCAAAAACACGCCACCATTGCTGCAGGTCTGATGGAGAGACGGAGGACCAATCAGAATAGGGTTTGAAATGTGTGGTGAAACATGGTGTCACTAACCGTGTCGCTGCAGCTGGAATGAATCTGCGACGTTCAAATTGTTAGTTACTGACTTGTTGATGATTCCATGTAAAGTAATTACTCTTACTATTATTAATACGTGTGTCTGGTATTTATCACTTACGTGTTACCATGTGGGGATATCCTCATCCGCGGTCGGCCTGCTGTCTGTGACATCGATGATGGGATGTCATCAATATGTATATCATCATCTGAGGGATGAGTCGTCACTATGGGGTGCCTAACGTGGCGCGCACCAGATCCATGTCCAGATGGCGTGCCTCCACCGCCGTCAGATCGGTGCTCATGTGAGTGGACGTGCGTCGCTGGCACTGTTGTGTCCTGCGTCTCTACACCGACATCCTCTTGTGCCCGGGATGAAGAACCCATCCTATGTCGTTCATTAAGTATTGGCTCCATTACCTCCTTAAACTGCGCAAATGGTCCTTTCCCAGGTCGGCGTTTATAGGTGTTATCCCCTTTACGAGGCATCTGCATTTATTATTAGCTAAGTAGGTAAATTAAACATAACATATATTGACTGACATATATTGTGGAGTATTAGGGGTACATAAATTTACCAAATATTTTCTACACATTAGAAATGACAGGTTATCATTATTCCTAGTACATGTTATCTAATCATTCATTCGACCCACTGCTTCCATTCTCGTCAAACTCCTCAGACTCTTCAGTGTCACTGTCATCGGATATAAACTCCTCCTCATCCTCTGTCTCGCCATTAGATCCCCCCTCCTCAAGTACATCTTCTTCAATATCATCACCGACACCCGGGTCAGCTAACTCCTCAACTGGGTCATCTTCAATTCTTTGACAATTCACGGATCCACTGTCTTGATACACGTCATCCTTGTCCAGAATTGCATACTGTATTATCCATCGAGGTTTTATCTTCATAACAGCTGACCACCCGTTTCTTTCACGTGACTTACTCGGATATTGTGTGTAGTAAACTTGGTCAGCCTGTGATGCTAGAATGAAAGGATCAAACTTCTGATATCTGCGACTATTCCGGATCTCAACTAACCCAAACTGTTTATGCATTCGAGTTCCACGTTCAGGTGTTGGGTCAAACCAGTTGCACCTAAACAAGACAACATTCTTATGTGGAAAGCCCGGATATTCGAGTTGAATGACTTCTTCTAATATACCATAAAAATCACATTCAACTTCGCTTGCCCCCGTGCTGCGTATGCAGACTCCACTATTAAATGTTGATTTGTCCTTCCCCCATTCACTTATGTGAAACTTGTACCCATTTGTGAAATAAACCGGCCATGTCTGAACTCGACGTGAGGGCCCACATGCAACATCCCACAAGATGTTATCGACAATATTGTTACCTGGGTCATCAACCTATGTAAAACATTTTCAATTTAGGACAATATATATGGAGACTTTTATAACTTAACATATTGCAATACATACTGACTAAAAGCACACGTACATAGTGTCGGAGTCAGGTTGAGAAATTGTTTTCAATGTGTATGTCCATCTCAGACATTGTTATCTCGGGTGCAGTTTCCCTGACCATGTCCACAAACATACTGTGGCCAATAACAGAAAAAATGAAAATATGTTAGTTTTGGTTGATGAGTAGTCCTGAATTTCAACATAATCAAAGTTGGAATGCCTTTTCATGAACGATGACTTACTTTAGATATGGCCTGATCTCAGCACAGTTTAGAAGAACGTATGTGGTTGCAAGTCTGAGTTCATCGTCCGTGAGGAATCTATATCGGCATGCACCATATGGACGTCCCGGAAAGGTGAATATGGACCACAAGTCACCATTACATGGGACAGGACCACCATCATCATTTCTCGGTACTCGGTTCATCATGGAGGGAACATGGGATTCAAAGTAATGAGAGCAAAAGATGGAAGTCTCCTCTATAAGGTATGCTTCACATATCGATCCCTCAACATGAGCAGTATTAGAAACCTTCATTTTTAGGTCATGCATGCACCGCTCAAATTTATACATCCATCGGTACTGAACAGGTCCTCCAACCCTTGCTTCAAATGGCAAGTGAACTGGGAGATGCTCCATGACATCAAAAAACCCTGGAGAAAAAATTCTCTCAAGCTTACAAATTATAATTGGAATATTGGCCTCCAACGCAAACAAGTGATTTTCATGCAGCTCTGGAGAGCACAAGTCTCTAAAGAATAGGCTTAACTCCGTTAATGGCTTCTAAATATTCTCAGGTAGTGCTTCGAGGGCAATGGGGAGAAGCCTTTGCATCATAACATGGCAATCATGACTCTTCATGCCATACATATTGCAACCAGCTGTATCAACACATCTCCCAAGATTCGAGGCATATCCATCAGGGAGTCGTAAAGATTTTACCCAAGCGATCACATCTTGCCTTTGGTTAACATCAAATGTGAACCTCGCCTTTGGTTTGAAACGAACGACCATCATCAAGTGGAACCATGTTTAACTCCGGCCGATTACAATAAATTTCCAGGTCCTTCCGTGCTTTCACATTATCTTTCGTTTTGTTCTTAACATCCATCACAGTATTCCATATATTCTCAAACACGTTCTTCTCAATATGCATAACATCAAGATTATGTCATATTAAGTTCGTGGCCCAATATGGTAACTCCCAGAAAATGCTTCACTTCGTCCAATTGTGTGATTTCCCATAATCGCACGGGCGATGTTGTGGCCCATCGTTACCAACTGATGGAATCCATGAGATTCTTTCAAATATATCTTCACCTGATAAGCGCGGAGGAGGCAATGACTTCTCTGATTTCCCCTTCTTAAAGCAAGTACAATTCCTTCTATATGGGTGGTTCCGGGCAAGGAATTGCCGATGACAGTCGAAAAATGAAATTTTCCCGCCATACTTAAGTTGGAATGCCTTACTTTCGCCCATACAAATAGGGCAAGACAATCGCCCATGTGTCATCCACCCTGATAGCATGCCATAAGCCGGAAAGTCATTTATGGTCCACATTAATGCTGCTCGCAGAATAAAATTTTGTTTCAATGACACATCCCATGTTTCAACGCCATCAAACCACAGATGTCGTAGCTCGTCTATTAGAGGTTGTAGATAAACATCAATCTTATGATTTGGGCTACGTGGACCTGGAATCAGCAACGAAAGGAACATATAGGGTTTTTTCATGCACATCCAAGGGGGCAAATTATACGGAGTAACGATCACAGGCCAACAAGAGTATTGTTTCCCAGATGGTCCAAAAGGTGTAAATCCATCGGCACACAACCCCAATCTGACATTTCGTGCTTCCGAAGCAAACCATGGGTAGGTCTGATCAAAATGTTTCCAAGCTTCACCATCTGATGGATGTTTTATAACACCTGGGACCTGTGTTTGCTCCTTATGCCACCTCATCTGCTCAGCTGTTGACAATGACGCAAATAAGCGTTGCAGACGAGGGCTTAGTGGTAAATAATGCATGGTTTTTCTCGGTCGATCTTTACCACGACCTCCCTTTTTTGGCTTATATCTCTCAGCTCCACAGTACTTACAAATACGCACACTACTGTTATCTTTCCAGAACAACATACAATCATTCACACAGACGTCAATCTTCTCGTGAGACAGACCCAACTGTGAAACTAATTTCTTAGTTTCATACCAATTTGATGGCATCTTACTATCTGTTGGTTAAGTCTCCTTCATCAATTGGGCAATACCATTAAAACATGCTCGTGACATGTGATACTCAGACTTAAGGTTGAGAAGACGGACAACAGTAGATAACTCAGAATGATTTTCGCACCCATCCCATAAAGGAGTTAATGCTGAATTCAAAAGATTAAAATTTTTTTTTGCACTTTCATTCGGCTCTGCAACATTGGCTTCCGGAATTTATGAGTAACTAGGGGCAACGGCATTTAATACCATCATTTCATATGGATTCGTCGAACTCCCCTAGTCAAACTGATCAAACCCACCCATACCCGAATCAGTATCTGATGCTTCATTAAATAGCTCACCATGAGCGGTCCAATTCAAGTAAAAAGGCTTAAACCTCCATTTGTACAGATGAACTCTGACCTCATCAGACTGTTGAAACCGCAAATTCTTACATTTCCGACAAGGACAGCGAATGCATAACCCGCTCATAGTTTCAGGGTGAAAGACAGCAAATGGTATAAATTCTTTGACCCCGGACTCTCACTGTTGTGTGTAACCCGTTCGGCCATGCAAGAAACGGTTACTGTACATCCAACTACGGGTGGATTCCATTACAAACAAAATCTGTTCATAATCATAAACACCTCAATCTATTAAATGATATACGTAGTGAAGTTTAATATTGAGTTAATAAAAATAACAAAAGTTCATTAATGTTTACGTAAGTAACTTAAAAAATTGTGAGATAAACAAAGTTTATTCTCAATCTTATTGTTCTTATGATTAACGTACGTAATTATTGTTCTTATTGTTCTTATTATTCTTATTGTTCTTAGTATTTAAATTAAAAAATTTCTTCATTATATTTTATTACATATAGTCTTTACTAAGTTTAAAAGGTAATGAATAAAGAAAGTTAATGTTTAGGATGAGGGTTAAAACTATGCATTAATACTTTATGCTTTAGGGTTTTAAGGTTAGAGTTTGAGGGTTTATGATTTGGATTAAGAGTTTATAGTTAAGGTTAAGGTTAAGGTTAGAGTCTTAGGTTTATGGGGATTATGGTTCAGATTTTTTATTTAGGGTTTATGGTGAACTTAAAATTAGTGTTAAGATTATGGTCTAAGTTTATGTCTATTAGAGTTTAGATTTAGGTATAGGGTTTATACTGTTAGGATTATAGACTTATAGTTTAGGTTAGATTTTGTCTTTAGGGTTTTAAAGTTTAGGATTATGGTCTTGGGTTTAAGTTTAGATTTAGGGTCTAAGGTAAAGGTTAGGGTTAGGATTAGGTTTGAGTTCAAGTCATGTTTGGTTCAATCAGGCTAGCATTATTTTGTCGAAGGACGGTGACTCCTCCTCTTTAGTGGTCGTCATTTATTAGTGAAAATGAGTATCAAACCAAGATCTTAGAAATGATTTTCATTTTATGTGTTCGGCTGGGTTGTGACCCGCTCTGTTGCATGTCCTTTCCTTTTGTTCTTTTTTATTGTTGGGTTGGGTTGCTTGTTTTGGAAGGTTGGTCACATTTTTGAATGAAAATATCTTTTTCAATTGTCGATTTTGCTATTCGCCTACTTTAACTTTTCTTTTTTGTGAAACACATTTGGAGTCCCTATATTACTTTTGTTTCTGATATTAGACCCTAAGTCTCACAAGAATAGTGTTTTTGTGAGACCCTAAGTCTCACAAGAATAGTGTTTTTGTTATGAAATTGATTTATGTTATGAAATTGTAAATCAATTTAATAACGTAAATCAATTTCATAACATAAATCAATTTCATACCAAAAATTGTAAATCACTTTTTATAGTTTTCAACCAAAGTTTTCATACCTTTGAAAGGGTCAAATTGTAAATCAAGAAAAAGTTAATTCTTACTAAATAAGGAGCCAAATGGTAAAATCTAAAAATTGGGGGTTACATTGGAGACATGCAAAAACACCAAGTATCAATCCTATCATTTAGGCAAATTTGATGAACACCTATCATATTTCATTCTCATGCATGTTTGACTTGATTCTGTTGATGATGGTGCTGTTTTATATGGAATGCATGGTGTGAGATGTTGCTCTCAACTTTGATAGGCCATAGGAGACAACTTGATAGTTAAGGGACCCCATATGTTGTGCTGTTAGGATGGGTGATTAGAGGCAGAGAGTGAATTTAAGCTCTGGGTACCCTCACAGCTAAATCAAGCTTATGTAGGTAAATAATGAATGGCTACAGGGTTTTCTAGTGCCTAGATGGTAGTCCAACATCTTTAGCCATGAATAAAGCTCTTAGCAGTTTGAGTGTGGCGTGTGTGTGTGTACCCTCAGGTTGAGCCTACTAGTGTACTATTTGCTGGGGCCTTTGTGCATGGTGAGCCTTTGTTGTATTTAGGAGGTGTGTGTGTGAGTTCTACATGCTTTTGTTGTGATGGATGCGTGTACTAACCCTTAAAGTAATACTATGAATGTTGCTGTTTATATGCATATATACTAGTTTGTACTTACCTTAGTTTTCTTTGTCTTTGTAGGGTTTCAAGGAGGCCCTAGTTTCTATTCTTATTGTTTATGCTTTATAATAGGCTGCCCTTACTGAGTTACTAGAACTTACAGCATTTTTGTCTTCAATGCAATAAAGGAACAAGCAGACTAACTCATTTTCTATGTAGAGGCTTGTGTGGGTAATTGACAAGTAATGCACTAGTCTTTCCTGATGTTCAAGTAAGAAATAGTTCTAAGTCTAATAAGGACTAAAGAATGTGGCTTATATTGGAAAATTCTCAGTGCAGCTACTATGGATAAATTTTGCTGAGGCACTTGTGCTGAAGAGGTTGTGTTAAGTTGGCAATGGAGCTCATAGCTTAGCAAAGTAGGAAACTAGGCTTATGGGTCTAGCTTGTGTAGACACTTTTTCTGTGTTTGTGTAATGAACATGTACTCTTGTGAGATCAAACTTTATGGGCAAGATAAAGTTACTAGACCAGACATAATATGATGTTTTGTGTTACTTGATTTACTAGTGTGATCAGAAGTTGACTTTTGCCTGTAATAAACTATATGTAGGCTATTTAATTTTCCTAAGTTCCTAATTGATGAAGTGACTTGCCTGCTAAGTTTTAGCTCAAACTAAAAAACTACATTTGAAATAAGAATTTTGTTACCAGAGAACACATTTCTTGTCAAAATTGGATGCCTTTGTTGTTTCTAGTTTTTGACTTAGACCTTGCTTAAGCTTGCTGTGTTTTATTAATTTCACAGACTAGACTAGGTTGAGTTCATGTCTAGGTCATTGGTAGTTTGAGCTATGGCAATAATTTGGTTCTCAGTTTGCATTATTGTTTTTTTCTAATAAACAATGCCCATTTCATGAAAACGGTTTATGGTATCAAAAGCTTACACCTTTTCGTCAATTCGAGCAAGAAGGTCAAGATTGCAAAGTGCAAGAAGGTCAAAAGATGTTGTTGAAATTCAAAGAGGGTAGAATTACATTTGGATTGATAAAACATACCAAGTAAGAAAATATCCGCAAAGAAATTGAGTCCTCCAAAAAAGGAGTATCATAGAAAGAATATGAGATAGAGGGAAATATAATTTTTGTGTGGGAGTTATGGTTGCTTGATGTTGGATTTTCTTATTGTTTTCATTCATTTTATTCATTTATTTTTTTTAAAATTTTCATTTCAATTTTATAATATTTTTTTTACATTAAATGGTGTGTTGTTTGGATTGAAAACATGCATTGATAACGTGGATGATTTGATAATTGCAGGACATGAAACATAACATATATTAACAAGTTGAAAGTGTATTTGCATCAACACTGTCATATCAAAGATGTTAGAAAGCTCAAATACTTCCTTGGTCTTGAAGCCAACATCTTTCCTAATTAAGTAACAAAATTCATTTGGTTCTAAGGAAGGAAAACTTCTTTCTATTCTAGGCTAGTTTTGAAGATTAATTGGAAAGCTAATTTGTGTTACTATTACAAGACCAGTAATTATACATGTTGTTAATCTACTAAGTCAGTTCTTGTAGCAACCGAATCAATATTACTCTTATTATTATTACCATTTCAATATATTATTCTTATTATTATTATTATTATTATTATTATTATTATTATTATAGCCATTACTATTATTTAGCCATTATTACTCTTACTATTATTTTTATTATGTTATTATTGCCATTATTACTCAAGACTAATTTACTGAATCAATCAAACTAAAGCTTAATTAAGTCAACCAATTTCGATTCCAAAAAGATTGAAACAATCAATTCATACAACAATCTATATGAAAAATGAAACTAATTATATTAAGCATAATTAAATACCATAAATCAATTTCATAACACATTTTCCATAAATAAAATTACCTAAAAATTATAAAAATTAACACAAATCAATTGACAATAACCAAACTCAAATACCCAGACCAATGCCTTCAATAATCACCATACATAAATTTTAATGACAAAATACATAAAAAAAACACATTTTATTCGTACAAAATCACTAAAATATTCGGATATAAGCTTAAAAAAAAAATTTACCTGTTACAGCTAAATCCATGTCGGATTGGCAATGCCCAGCTGTGGAACCAAAGAACGAAGCTTCAACTGCAAAATTGAAGCCAAATCTCTCAAGAAATTCAATATTTATACTATTTACTAAAATATGAAAAATAACAGTAAAAATAATGTCAAACAAGATTAATTACCAGTAGATCTACCAAATGGGGAGAAGAACTTCTCAAATCGGCCGGAGAACACGCAAATCGGAAGAGATCGCTCAAAGGCCGGCGGCTGCGCGCGAGATGGAGAAAACGAAGCCACTGTCGCGACTGGCTGAGAGGAGGAAGAAGATGTAATTTAAAATCTGACTAGCCGTTGGTAAATGGGCCCAATTGAACAAGCCTAATTGCCAAGTGAATTTTACCAATGCGTCACAGTTAGAAGATTTTCCAACGGTCATAACCGTTGCAAATTACCAACGGCTAAACCGTTGGAAAAAACACAACTAAAAAAAAAATAGCCACCAATGTGTGCACGTTGGAAATTTTTTTACTAACGGTTCTACACGTTGGAAATTACCAACGGCTAAGCCGTTGATAATAAAACAGTTGGAAAATTATGATTTTTTAGTAGTGAATTCTGATCTTCATCCCTTAAGCAATGTCCCCAGTTTGAATCTTATAAATAGAGAAGTGAGTCTTGGGAGAGTTTGATCATTATAAACGGCAACATAGCTTGACTTTGAATTAGTTGAGCCTTAATGTGATTGCCAAATATCATATTGTATATATTGAACAAAAATAAAATATATATGTAAATAAACACAACATATTTCAACAAATTAAAACCATCCATAGGTACTACTGGCTGCTAAAACAATTGCAACGCTTTTTTATAGTACAATAAAACGTTTTTTTTTTTTGTAAACAGAAACATATTTACAAGTTTAGGCAGAATAATTAAGGTCAATAAAAGGTTTCTAACTTGTCTGTCGCCATCTATACATCTACCTGTGGATAATTAGGAACTATATATAGTTTCATTGTTTAAACCGAATATTTTATTTGTCAAAGATTTCGTACTCGTTAACTACATAGCTATATTACGGCCGGGAAGAAAATCAAATATAAGCACTGGAGAATATTTGCTTAACCATAAATCAGAGGACGAACTGGACATGCTTAGTCACCACCTATCTACCTGCAGGTAAAGTCATAGATATGGTATGTGTGATAATGAAACGCTCACTTGTCCACCATTTTCTACAAAATATATCCTTCGCTTTCTATCATATTTTCTCTGCCCCGTTCGATGCTTCACAATTTTCTAAATTATTGTATTAAAAATTAATCACGTTATTGTGTTGAGAATACTAATGAACAAACATGTATACATAAGACGTTTATGTATGTGAGACAATATATTTATTAATATCGTTAATAAATGTATATCAATCATTTTTTATGAATATATGTATGGTTCTGTTAGTTTGATTTTCTTTAATAACACATACTAATTCTATTAATTAAACATTTTTTCTAATATCATATGAAGAAACTAATGATTTCAGCATTCGGCCAGACTAAAAACGATGAGATCTAAACTGTAGTAATTGTAGTTAATTATTGCTAATAACAGTTGTATGGACTTCAGAAAACAAAAGCTTGAAAAGTGCACTTAGTCTAGAGAACTCTTAGCAATTACTTGATTAAAGACAAGAAAGTTTTCTACTTTTATCAGCTGCTTACAGCTGCAAGCTCTCATGCTTCTAGCTGTTCCGACCATCTTTTTTAAATATTTTTCTAATCCCTTTTATTCAATAATTACTTTACTAATTAAAAAAATAAAATTCAAACATATTTTACTTGTTAGTACAATGAGTTTGCACCAAATTATTTATTTTCTCCCAAATTTCTAGAATGACCAATTAGGTTTAGATGCAACCATATTCCATGCATGTTTATAATGATTGGTTAAATTGAAAACAATGCAAAAAAGGTTTTTTTTTTCTCAAAACCTAACTATAAAATTGCAAGCTCTCCACAAGTGCAAGTTTTATATATCCTAGATCCTAATCTTAACATAATATAGCATTTGCTACTAGACCAAATCCATCCTTATTAGTTCTTTTATTTGCGGTTTCATTTGCTTGAGTGAGAGAGGTTGCATGTGGAGGATGAGTGTTTCCCGAAGTTTGTGAAAAAAAATATAGTTTTGAACCTATAAAAAAAATTCTATATATACCTACAAACTTATAGGTATCATACAATTATGGAACAATTTAATTTTAAAAGAGTTATAAAAATAGTTTTGCATGCAATAGTCTGTCACATTATCTTTATAGAAACATTTTATAGAAGTATTTATACATCTCGTATTATGTTGGGTGCAAATGGTTCCCGATGTTATTCATACATATATAAAATTCCCGCATTTGATTTCTATAGGTTGCTCTAGTATATATGCTTTTATATATTTCATGTTTTGAAAAAACGATTAATAATCTACCTAAATCTCGTACGGAAATGCAATTAACCACTAATTAATGTTGACAGGTGTGCTTGTGTCCTAGTTGATATTGGCGAGAAATGACACTGGTGAAGAGTTGAGATGCGTGGTAACATGAAGAAAACGAAATCATTCATTAATTGTCATAGATGCTTTCAAACTTTAACTTTTAGTTGATTTGTGTTATAAACTTTCACCTTTAAAAAGTTTCACTCTATAGATTAGCTTTAATTTTGTTGGAGAAATGAAACTTTCATGAAAATGTTATTGGAGATAGCCCTGTGGTTTAGAAAACAAGATTCTGTTTTTGACCGCCTAGTATGAGTTGCAGGCAGCCAAGAGGGAATGTGGAGGGTGTAATATGGTTTAACAACTCGTGCCAAGCAAGGGTGAAAAGATAACTTGAGACCCAATTATTAACTCGAAAATATCAGGTTCAGGTTGGTTTCCATAAAGAAATAGGTTCAATTTAGGATGACCCGACTCAATCTTGTGTTGCTAAAGTCAATCTCAGGTAGGACTAAACCTGATGAATCTGAAAAAATCTGAAATAGTTTAGAATGGAGGATGTGAGAGAGAGAGACAATTTTGAGAATGTGACAATGAAGGCTTAAGTGGCAGTGGAGTATAGTTAAAGGACTCAAGAATGTAATTTTAGAAAGGCCCTCGCCCCCTTGTTCGGACATTAGCATCCGGAATGGCTTACTCTTTCTTCCTCATCTCTCGTGTCTCGTGTTCTCTGTAGCCTTACTTTCTCATTAGCCTTGTCCTCGCCGTGTCATCCTCCTCATCCTCATCGTGTCACTCAAATCGCCCTCTCACTTCTAGTAATTAATGCAAGCAATCAATTTGTTGATTGTAGTTGAATGTTAACCTCAAAATATTAGTTGAAATTGAGTTTATTTAAGAGATATTAAATTGAGTCTAACTTAATTTTCAAAGACCTTGATTCAACATGAATACCATAACATCCATCTTAAACTCATCGCCAATAAAACTTATAGAGTTGTGCACTTCTACGAGAATGACCATAAACCTTTGTAGAAAACTTCAAATCATAATCCATAAAATTCCTATGAAACTAAACTTCTTAAGATATAAGATGTATTTTATTTACATTTTTTGGTTTAGCCAATTTATACAGTTTATTTCTCAACTTTCAAACTCGTTTAAAGCCTGTCATTATGGCGATGCTTTACAAGAATCAACATAGCTCTTTAGTCAGTTCTCTAAATTGAATTTCATTTCTTCTATGTTAAATTAGACTCATAAAGCTTTCCAATGATGTATTATAAGCCTAGGTTCCAGCCATAATTTTAGCATATAACCAACCAAAATATCTTGATCTACTGCTGGAATTCTCCAAACCAAAGAGATGCACAAAAATTTCCAATCTTTCTTAATTTTCTCCTAATCTAATCCTTTTTAATCATCAAAATGCCTCCTTACCCTAGTCTTTCAACTCTGTAAGCATTACCCAATCATCAATTCTCAAGAACAAGACCACCAAAATATTACAAAAGGCATTTTTATTTGCTTAGTTCTCTCCACTTGATTTGGTTTCTTTTTGCCTGTAGCTTTAGATTACTTGATTAAGGTCAAGAAATGAGTTTCTATTTTACATTTCTAGTGGTTCATTTGCATACTTAAGTGTCTTAGAAGTTGTGAATCATTGCTGGTTTCGGTTTTGGTATTTGTATTTGTTAATCTGGATAAGTATGTTGACATTGAATTCTTTGTTATTGTTTTTACATGAGAATTATTTTATATATTGATAAAAGTAAATATTTTTATAGGGAAAGAAAAATAAAAAATTGAAAAAAAATTATGTGTTGAAAAACAAATTTTGTGAATCCCTTTCTCACTATAAAAACAAATATTTGAAATAGCTGCAAAAAAAAAAAAGGAATTTTCCTTCTTGAAATATCTACCAAAATGTTATAGATTGAATATTTATGGATATTCACAAGTTAGATGGAGTAGGTCGTGGATTGATCCATAAAAAAATGGAGTGGGTCATGAATTGATCTATAAAGGAGTGGAATTATGGTAGATCGCTCTATAAAGTTGATCAACTCGCTCTATGCCCATTCCTAGATCCAAGATTTGGTCTTCAAAACTTCTGTAGCTTTCTTAAAATGAAGCAAAATATTGTAAACCATGATTTTCCCTGCATCGAACACAAAGAAAAAGTACTAACTTAAAATTGGTCAATTTTTACCATTTCTTTATTTGACTATAGATATATTGAAGTAAGTCATCCCTTTATTTTTTTTCCTAAAAGTGTTTTAATTTTTTATGTTGTCACATTGTTTAATGATAATTAAAGCTTTTTCTAGAGCCTTTGACTGGGGCAAATTTTTCTTGAATTTTCTTGAATAAATAAATAACAAAGACTACGCAGTAGTCTCATTTGTTATAGCTACATTATTCTAGAAAATTGGAAGCCGAGTAGAGTGGGAAAGAAGAGACTGTTATTGGTAGCGACCTGTGTATTGTGTGTGATGTGTTGTGACATATGATGGAATATCTCAATTCGATTGAACATTCAGGTGCACATGCAAACGACAAGTCCATTGTGGGAATTGATCATAAGCTACATAACCCATGCAATTGCCAATTTGTGTAGATAACCACGGAAAAAATGTCTTGGGTTAAAGAGCAAGTAGAGGCATTTAACGTACGAGGGGTCCAAATCAAGCATTAATTATGGACAAACAATTTATTTCAGACTACTACAATTAATTTCTATATTCTTTGTGCATGGAGCCATAATAAATTTGATCAGAGACTTGAAGAATATTGTTTCAATCTGCAAGATAAATACTGTAAATGCTATTAGGTGAAGTAACTAGTGGAGATTTGTTCGAGAATATATGTTAAGCCGATAGTTGAATTTAGAAATTACTTATACAAATTATTTCCTATAGAAAAGGTCCACTTTTCTATAGAGTGGGCGATTAGCGTTTGCGCATGAGAGGGGCAGTAAACCTGGTCGAAGCTGATCAAGTCTAACAAAGAATGGAAAAAAAAAAAAAAAAAGAAAAGAAAAAACCAACTACTTCCGCTATAAACAAACTTCAAGACCCAACTTTTTCTAACTTGAAGAAAACATTTAGGACATCTTTTCATCAACTTAGAAATTATTAATTACCCTTATCGCCCTAAAATGTCACAGTCCTCTGGACTTCTATTGGCTTGGGTTGCCACTCTATGTTTATACTTAGACATGAGGTAAATTGCATAATTAGATCCTAACCTTTAATTATTGTTTTGAGTTTTAACCCCAACCTCCAATTTAAATGATTTGACTCCCTGACTTCTTTAAAACGTTTTATTTTAGACCTTTGGGTAATGGAACTCGTTAATTTAAATGGAAATTGTCATGTCAGCATAGAATTATAGGAAAAATATTAATTTTAATCCCTGAAAGTTTTTTTCTTTATTAAAAAATCATTAAAACTTTAAAATCTAATAAAAAAACTCCTTAAAAAATGTAAGAGAAAATCATCTGACAACCCCCTTCCCTGCCTCCATCTCCAACCACCCTCTCCTCCATCTACCACCCTCTTTGAGCACCCCAGTCCTTCGTCCCTAACCCTACTCCCTCTTACTAGCATCGACCAGCCCTATCGGCCTCCTTCCTTCTCACTGTTGTCGCTCTTTTTTCCCTCCCTCTCAACCTCTCTCTCCCCACCGTCATCGCTCTCTCTTCTCTCCCTCGCGGCCTCCCTCTCTGCATCACTGTCACTTTCCCTTCCCTTCCTCTTAGCCTCCCTCTCCCTTCCCTCCCTATTGACCCCCTTTCCCTCCCCATTGACCTCACCCGATTTGCACATCTACCATCCTGATTAAGTTGATATTTCATCCCTATTCCCACATCTGCCATCGTGATTCATTCTGATTCCTTCAAGATTTCTCATCCCTATCGTTACGATTCTGTCTTAATTCATGTCGTGTTTGCCTGTCGTGATTTCCAGCCGATGCAAATTGCAGCTGGTCGCATACGTGAAAATTTGGACAGTGTCAATGTGAGAAAAAGGGATTGGGGCTAGGGATGGAGGATGGGGGTGCTCAAAGAGGGTAGTGAACGGAGGAGAGGGAAGTCGCCGGATGGTTTTCTCATACATTTTGAAGGAGTTTAAGTTTTAAAGATTTTTTTATAAAGGGAAAAACTTTTGAGGGTTAAAGTTAATATTTTTCCTATAAATTTATGCTGACACTGTAATTTCCATTTAAACTAACGAGTTCCGTCACCCAAATGTCTAAAATAAAACATTTTAATGATGTTAGGGAGTCAAAAAGTACAAATTAGAGGTTGATGTTAAAACTGCAAAATAATTAAAGGTTAGGGTCTAATCATGCAATTTACCCCATAGAAAAGTGATTATATGTATAATTGTGATATTAATAATTGAGGTTGGTGAATATGTACTATCTTCGTTCTTCTCGGTTGACTTATGTTAATTCCTTCTTAATTCCCACATATTTATACGAAAGTGACTTTTAAGTTTAAAATTGCCTTATTTTTGTTTGGTAATTTATACTTATGTATATGGCGTGATAAAATTATCTTATTCTGGAAGGTTTCAAAACCTATTAGTCATTTAATATCGTTAAGCTTTGGTTAGTAACTTCAAAATACTGTTAAATTTCATACGGCTTAATAATTAAAAATTTATTTGTGAATTTATGTTGTGATAAATTCTTTCCACTTATCATTAATTATAGTTCACCTTAGGTAGAGTGCAATTAATACTATAATTTTTTTAATTTAATTCGTTCAGTAATTTTATATCAATAAATTTAGACTATATGATAACTGTTGTCTACTTGATAATTTAAATTATCAGATTTTTTTTTCATTTTATTGCTAAAAATTCTTTCACCTACTGTTGACCAACATTCTTAAAAAAAAAAAACAAGAAACAGATAAGTATAGGTCTTAAAATCTCAAAGGTTAATTTTTATAAAAAATTCTATTAAATATATTAAGATTATTATGCAAGATTCTTATTAAAAATTATTATATAATCAAATGCATAAAATTAATTGACCCTATAAATATTTTTAAAAAATTAATAAAATTTTAATACGCAAAAATTTGTAGAAGTTTTAGATAAAAATGTTGTTAAGCGTGTTATTGAAATGTGTTGTGTGATAGTAACATATTATATCCTTGTCCCGTTGCTCACATGCCAGGGAGGTTCGTCACCAAACTGGGGGCCCAGTGATGACTAAGATTAGCTGTTTTGAAGCTTCGATTTATAAGTCATTGTCAAATTATTTAGTCCATCATTTCCATGAATATTGGTGGGTTGCATATTCTCTCGATCTCAGTTATGGCAGCACCCTTATAAAGTCTTATTAATTTCAATAGTCGGCATCCCATAAGGAATTTGTTTTTGTTTTTCTCTCTGTTTTCTTTTCTTTCTTT
This sequence comes from Aquilaria sinensis, assembly GCA_005392925.1. Taxonomy (NCBI): domain Eukaryota; kingdom Viridiplantae; phylum Streptophyta; class Magnoliopsida; order Malvales; family Thymelaeaceae; genus Aquilaria; species Aquilaria sinensis. Next base: position 896,836 of record SMDT01002859.1, on the reverse strand, counting down.
TTTTTTTCACCCGCCATATCTGTCAATATTCCTTCTCTTTTCCCTCAGTTTTGAAATCTCATCTTTCTCTACTTTCTTTCTTTTTTGTTTGTCTTAAATATTATTCCGAGTTACTAATATCTAATTAGGTTTGTCAATGTATTTATTGACCTATTTATATGACATCTATTATTCTTTATGGTCGATCAAACCTCAAATCATAACTTATTATTCTAAGAAGTTGAGTAAGTCTTGCATGCACCACTCTAATGTACAGTATGCATCATGAATTCTTTTATTAGTTTGTGTACTTTTTATATATATTCTTTTATAAATATTATGTACTCTTTTATGCATTACATGTTATTTTTTAGTTCATACATGTTTTCATTAATGTCTGATCTATTATCATCTTTTTTATTATTCTATCATTGAACAATATCTATTATTTTATTCTGGACTGATTATTGTTTGATATTTGTCAAACATACCTTCACCTATAAAAAAGACCTATGCGTAGTTTAAAAAGAATTTATATTTAGTGCAAAAAACAAATCCATCAATGTTCTATTTGTTCTTACATTACCAATTCTCATGCATGCTCTTTTGTTTATGTTGTTTTTCAATTTTTTATATGTTTTTTTATGCACTGTTGTTTGATCTCCTATAATTTTTGTCCTTTTTCAAATCTCATATTTTATTTTGTTCTTATTATTTTTTAATTCCCATATATTCTTTTTTACATTGCAATTTGTTCTTTTTTAGCCTTTATATGTTCCCTTTGATGCCTCGTCTATTCTCACATTTTCATTATTTGGAGGAAAAAAGAATTGAAAAATGAAAAACAATGATTTGAAATAAAAAGAAAACAAAAGAAACTAAAAAAAAAAAGAGAAAGAAAGGCGAAAAACATTCCCAATGTAATGTTTCTCCTATTTATAATTGAAGAATAAGTTTACGTAGGGTATGATGAGATGTATAATATTGTGACTTTCTCTTATAATATAACCATGAGTATCTTTAATGACTACGAAATTGTTAATTATGATTGATACAAAAATCATAAGTTTCATCTATAAACACTAGTGATTGTTCACCTTCAGTAAATGAACAAACAGTACAAAAGTCATTGATGTGGAGTGGCCCGCAAAAACTAGGAAAAGTCTTAGATGAGCTAAATCTCATGTATTTCTCCTATATTCTTTATTATTTAATTATTAAAATTACTTATATTTATAACTAACACATATACTTGTTCGTTCCATTATTGCTAATATGGTTACACAATAAAAGATAGTTTCATATAAACTAGCATGGTTTTCCAATATACATCTATATTGCTGCATAACTATGAGAGTTCATGATAATGTAAATATTTATTCATATTATTGTAGATAGATGATAATAAATACAAATACGGTGCAGTTGCATGTTAAGTAATTTTTTAACCTATGTAAGAGCAATTATGTAATTAATTGATGACATTAGGGGTCTTGTTTACCTCTTTTTAGCCTTGTGACATTAGTGTAGTTAGGGCTATCTGCTGTTGGCCTACTTTACTAGCCCCATCCTTATTTTTTGTAGGTAGATTCAGCATTTTCTTCTTAATATAAATCATCCTTATTTCAAAAAAAAAATATATATATATGTAATCTAGAAGACTTGAGTCTTTGATATGCACACTTAGTGTACTAAATTATTGGCACTTGACATTATTAAGCCTATGATCAAACTTTTAAGCCAAGGTTGAGTTTGAATTGTGATACATGTTTTTTGTAGGACTCGAGCATTACTGCTTGGCACTTAGTGACGCATGTTTGAACTACAACTATCAGTCGGCTATATATAAAGCCTCCCATTAACTATGCATGGCTCCGTATACATGTTAATTAAATTCATAATAAATGCTAGTACTAGTGAAGGTGTGTTTTTTGTGTTACAGCCTTCCTACAAAATGTTGCGTTTACATAGAAAAACTAATTTTTTTTTCCTTTTTTCCTTTTTTCCCAGACTTCATTCTTACTATCTCTGTATCTAAATTGCTGGCCCGAGCCCTTTGAATTGCACAAATATTAAAGGCAACATATGTTTTCTTTCTCAGTTGTTCCAAAATTTCCTCTTGGTTTTAGTTTTTATCTGCAATAAAGAATGAACGTTACAAGAAAATCTATGCCTAGGCACATGCAATCTATGGTAGGTCCCATTTGTTTATTTGTGTTATTTTCAGTGAGTTAATTTGTTTTACATTAACTTTAATATATTATTATACATTATTCTCATATAAAATAACTATCTGTCAAATTATTAATTTATTGAATGCTTATATTTTAATAAGTTTAAATTGTAATTTTTATAAAAAGTAAGTATTTTTATGAATTTTTTAATTAACCAACCTAAAAATTATTAAAAAATTACTTTTTATATGGTTCAATCAATTGATAATTTTAATAAATTATCACTTTATGTAAGAATATTGCACAATTATATACTAAAATTAATGCAAATTTTAGGTTTCCACCAGATACAGGACCGGTGAATTGGTGTTCCAATGATTAAAATAGCTGAAAATTACCAACCGCCAAGACTGTTAAGAAAATACCAACAGCTCTACCAATTGACATTTACCACTAGGCCAAGTCATTGATAACTTCCAACAACTTGAACTATTGGTGTTTTCCATCGGTTAGGCCATTAGAAAACCATTTTACAAGAATAAAAAAATAAAACTAGATTTACATAAAAAAAAAATATAAAGTTACTTTTAAAAGTGGAAAAAACAAATACATCTTTCATTGTAGAAAAAAATAACCAGAAGAAGACAACTGTAATTATATAAGCTTTCATTGTCTTCACAAAGTTTTTCCAATGCGGGCCATTGGAGAAAATTAAATGCTTTTTCTTACAATTTAATGCGTTAGAAACTTCCATTGACTGTCCCTTTTTTTTTTTTTAACATTCAGAAGCATTTGCAAGGTATACATTAAGAGATGAGGGGAGGGACAACTAAATAAAATTTGGGGCAAATCTATCGGCCTCTTGAACTATGGGTGACTTCAAGTTGCAATTAGCAAAAAAATAACGCATAATATACCTGTTAGACATCAAATTTGGGTTGGAGATCGTGTCGTAGCCATTAGGGTACCACCTATGAACAAAAGAAAATCTCATGGGGTTTGCGTCTACCCAACTAATTCCTATTAATTAGGCCAACTTTTTTAAGAATACTGAATACTGGAAACAAAATAACCAAATACTAAGAGATGAAGGGAATAATTGGTTTGCGTCTACCCAACTAATTCCTATTAATTAGTTTTTTTACATACTTGCATACATATATGTGTTTATCAAAATTAATGGTTCCCTAACATTTGAGTTTTCTAAGATGGCAGATGGTTTTATTAATTACTTAAGTTCAGGCTTTTTAATGGTATTATCGTTTAATAGAAACCATGATTGTTTCTTCGAGTGATTCGAACCACAGACATGCATGCAGCTTGTTAATAATTACAGAGGTAAAGGTGCATATTCTATCCCTTATGATTCAGCCAGGTGACCACAAGATATTGTCATGTCCTTTTTGGGCAAATGTACGTAGCTTCTGCGTAAATCATGTGGCTTTTATTTTGATCAAACTTTTTCTTTTTCCTCTTCGGGGTTAAATGGATCATTATTTTTATGAAAGGAAAAACTTTTAACTTTTTATCAATGAGAGAAAACTGTGTGTTTGTAAAGTGAACCATACGTTTCCAAGGCTCGGTATACCATCTTTATTGAGTAAAATCCACCAAGGTACATTGGTTTTTATTCTTGTCCTAAACTAGTACTGATCTTTGAATTTATCCTATTTAACTACCTAACCTATGTTAAAAGTTTCAATTGGGTACTTTCCGTTGATTCCACTTTAAGTTTAATGGAAATTGTTAATGTGGTATTAATTAATGCTACAATAAACTTAAAACAACAACTTTGGACCCTACACTTTTCCTACCACTAATTCTAAGCCTAAAATTTACATATTTAACACCTAAACCACCATGTTTACCAATGCCCCAACTCCAATCCAACTAAGCTCGTTTACCCAACCCTATCAATGATTAGAATCAGCACCGCTGCTAGAGAGTAACGAATCGAAGGGTTTGCTCAATCGGGGTCTCCACTCCCTTCACCACCCAATGTTGGCAGTGATTTATGCTTGATCGACCCATCCTAGTCCTGGCATCTGTCACGTTTGCCATGGCGATTTCGATGTCTGCCCTTTTCAACCCCAGCGCATCGTTTGGAGATGGAAGCAATCGGCCTTTTCTATGAGCTCATCGATGGGGATGAAAGCAACAAGCAGTGATGACGAAGGGTTTGGGGAGCGATCGGCCTTTTCTATGGCCTTTTTAATGCCACGACGATTCTGATGTTTGGCCGAGTAGCGACGACAAAGGGTCTTAGGAGCGGCGACCTACCAGATGATGAGATGATAAGGGTGGAGAGAGGTGTCGATTTGGTGGAAATGACTGACGGTGGTGAGGAGCTGGTTGCAAAAGTTTAGGATTTGAATTTTTTCAAATCCTAGTACCTTACGCAGCAAAAAATAGTGGTTTAGGTGCTAAATCTGTAAATTTCGGGGTTATAATTAGTGATTGAAAAAGTTTAGGATCCAAAGTTATTATTTTAAGTTTATTGTAGCACTAATTAATACTACGTCAGCAATTTCCATTAGACTTAACGATGGAATCAATGAAAAATGCCAAATTGAAACGTTTAACATAGGTTAGGTAGTTCAATAGGACAAATTCAAAGATCATATACCAGTTTAGGACAAGAATAAAAGCTAGGATACCCCCAATGGATTTTACCCATCTTTATTTGACCTTTTCCTTTTCCTTTAATGCATCCTCAACATTTAACACATTTTATTATGTTAAGGGATGTTTGATTAGACACAAGGCACGTGAATAATATTCCAATTAACTGAAATGTTAGTAAATGTATCTGAGTCTCCTAAAATTAAGGGATAGAGATCACAATTTTACAAAATTCTCTTTCAATAATCATCCTAATGATTTAGAAACCCTGAAATAAATGAAGAATCTTGCATCATCTATCTCTAATCTTGTTTAAAACCCAAGCAAATCGGTGTCATCACTTACATAACCTGGGCCTGCAATTTGAGAGCATAGATTCTTGCATACCCCAATGTCATCTTGTAAGAAAATAGTGGTTCTCGTCTATGGTTGTGATTATTTTTTAGCTAATTCATTGATTTTACAACAAGTTTGAATCAACTGATGGCTAGGTCTGTTTTTTTGGCATGTTAGGTAGCTAGGTTCTTTATATTAAGTTTAGGACTCAAAGATTTCTTCCAAAAAAATCTTCTGTATTTCGTGAGTTTGGATTTGTAATTATTGATTGATTTCGAACATCAATTTGTTTGGTTGTTGTATAAGTATGAGTACCTATGGTATGAGTGTTGAGAATGAAATTAACTGGCACATATGTTTGAACAAAATTGGTTCACATATGTATAGATATTTTATAAAAAAAGTTCTTATTGTACGAAACTATATTATAATTATATGAAATTAATTTCTATTGTTTAAAACTAGGGAACTTGGTCACAACCGTACAAAACTGGGTTCTTATTATACAATTGTAATGAAACTATATATGCATGTTTATGTGCGTGTGCGTGTGTGTGTGAAACTGTGTTGCAATTATACACAACATGGTTCTTATTGTACAAGTGTGGAGTTCTTATTCTATAAAATTGAGATTCTAATATACAAAATTGATTTGCTATTGTACACAACTAAGATTGTGGTGAACAAAATTTGGTTATTGTTGCTTTTGTTCTTATTGTATAAGCGTAGAGTTTCCATCTATGAAATTGAAATTTTCATGTATGAAATTGGGTTTCTATTATACAAAATTAAGATGCTAATATATAGAATTGTGTTCTTATAATAAAGTGAAACTGAGTTCCTACTATATGAGTGTAAGGTTCTTATTACATTAAATTGAAATAGCGATGTACGAAATTAAGTCTATATTGTACACAATTAAAATGCTAATGTAAAAAATTGGGTTCATTTGAAACTAGTTCATGATGTGTTGGTTTTGACCAAATTATATATTTATAGTGTCCAATTCAGATTTAGCTTTCTGATTAATAACTTCCATAGTCTCCTTAAAAACTTACAATGCACAGCTTTACAACTAGATTATATTGTCTATTCAAATATCATTTTTTTTCATTTTTTACATGCATTATTTATTTTTTTTTAACAAAAGATGTTGCGTTCTAATTAAAAGTGAACCAAATAACATCTTATAAACCAAAGATGACATAAGACTCTAATAGACAATAAGAATATAAAACTGGTGATTAGAAGACTACTTGTTCGCATGATATCGAATAAAATGAAGATAATTGGATTAAGTCGAATCTTCCATATAAACTATAATAAATCTCAAATAGAGAACTTGTAAATAACTAGAATAAGGCCCATGCTACGTTGATAATAACTAGATAGTGCTTGAACCAAGCAGACCTCAAAGACTTAAAAAACAAAAGAGTATCTAAAAAACAAAAAAGATAGCCCATAAAACCTAAAAAAATAAAAGTTGACTGCACTCTATACAATTGCCTGTGTATTTGTGGCTAAGCATCAAAACACCCTAATAGGTCCGAGACTCCAATAAACCCAAGAGAAAATCTAAATTCATCATTGTCCGCCTCTAATTGAAAATATATTTCATGAGAGTTTCGAATTATCACTCTTAAACACCAAGATTTGTAGGATATTATATTCATTATAAAATCTGATATGTAACGTCTGATAATGTCAATCATGCAATAGAAATGAAAAAGAACTAATCAAATTTGGACCAAAGTTTGAATCTAACCATAATTAGCAAATGAAGGTGGGGGAGACGACACATAAGAAAAGGTTTTGAGGGGGGGTGTTCTTTACCTGCATTATTGAATCTTAGAAAATATAAACTCATTAAAAAAATATGAGAACAAAAGCATAAATTTACGATTAAAATTTTAAATAATAAAATATTTTCTACAATCGATCTTAATAAACTTCCTGCTTCGTTGAAAAGAATAAAAAAGTGAGTTCCTTAATATTTTCCATCTTTAAGTATTTTTTAATTAATTAAATCATTATCGTTAAGATATGCATATATTTTGACATTTTCGCTTTTTATCTTGTTATATTATTGGCATATATTCTTTTTTTTTTTTTTGCCATCTTTAAATAATTCATCACCACCCACAAAATGTCATTTTAAATTCAACGCAAAAAATGAACAATGGAGAAGTATTTTAGATAATTGCCAAATCTAATATTTTGAAAAAGAAATGGGAATTACAGGAAACTATCTATCCACCAAGTCACCACTTGTTTGACTTCCGCATCATTCTCTAATCAAAATTAATGGATACAAACATCTACTAGTGTGGAGGCCAATACTCCGCGTTGAGTGTATTAATTGGCCTCATCAAATCTATCAACATCTTTATTTAACTCTTGGATGTTTATTTGTGTACTTTTTTAATAAGCATTATATAAAATGATAAATCGAAGAATGTTACAGCCAGATCGGGCCAATTCGTTTGGTATTAACACAGTTCGGTTAATGTATTTTTGCTGACTAGGATGGATGCATTGAGAGACTAAATAGTATTTGCCCCTAAATTTTGAGAAAATTACATCAGGCCATCAGCACCATCACCCCACCCATCATCCAAATCCCTAAATTAAATCCTTCCACAGCCAGTCACACCACTGCCCCATCATCAAATTAAACCCTTCCAGACAAGACCAACCCCATTCGTCCTCCAACCACCCTCAAAGCCACCGCCACCACCACCCCTAAAGTATCGAGAACCACTACCCACATTGTCGCGATGACCACCAAGCCACCATCGCCATATCCATCACCACTGCGAGCGCTGAGTTCTCCTCCATCACGTCATCCATATCCGCTACCACTGCTTCTGCAACTGAATTATCCGTTGCCGCTTCCATGTGATTGTGCCTCGTTTATAGTGATGTTCTTCCTCTCGACTTCAACCCACAAATCAAAAGATTTGTTTGAACCTTAAATGGCTCTTCGCTTGCTGGTGTCCTCAATTGTTGATCCCATTGGAGAAAATAACATTGATAGAATGAAGCGAAGACGAGGTGGACGAGAGATGGAGATTTAGCACAATCAGGCGAATCAGTAAAGTCGCTCACATGACCTTTACAAGGCTTGCTCAAAGGGTGTAGGAAAATAGAAGGGGCATTATGGAAACAAAAATAAAGACCCCATCGCCTGGCCCAGCACCAAAAATGAAAAACATGTTAATCTAGCCCTAAAAACTTATGCCGAACTGCCCCTAAGTTTAATAGCATATAGTTAAAATGTTTTTCTAAGTCCACATTTGACAAACCTGGGCTAAAACTAAACATCATTAAAAGAAGCTCACATTTATGAAAAAGCAATTTCAGGCGAAAGCGAGCCAAAATGCAAAAGTAAGCCAAAAATGGTGATCCTTAGGTGCTGCTCTGACGGGTTGGGCCATAGATTGGAGATCCAATCTAAAACAAACAGTTAGAGGATGTCTTATCAACGTAAAAGGGGGTGGTTGTGGAGGAGGCATGTGACAATTCGATTCGTGACAGTGGTATAGAGACCAAAATTGACTGTGGTGTTGAGGCCAAAAACATGAGGGAGGCACATGAGTATTTGGTTGGAGATGGCGGTGTCGAGACCAAAATAGCAGTAGTGTCAAGACCAAAACGTTGGTAGTGTTGAGACCAAAATCACCAAGGAGACACGTGACGATTTGCTTGGTGACAACCGTTGACGCCAACATCGTCTGTGCATGGAGAAGTGAATTGCACCGAGGTTAAGACACACGAAACATAAAAGGCAGGAGCAGTTTGGATGGGTTAAGTGAGGGGCAAATAAAGCACAAAAAAATTAGACCTACCATCTACTCTATTGAAAATTGTAAAAACGTGTTAATAGACCCATGAAAATTTAAAATGAACAGCCCGTTAATCATAAAGATAAAGTATTTACTTCAAAAAAGAAAGAAAAAGCATTAATTTGCAAATTAAAGAAAATTAAATAATTAATCATTTTCTTTGTAATTCCGAAAGAGTGGAAACTCATAATCCCAATCAACCAAACATAAACAATCTCTCCAACAGAACCTAAACTCACATAACGTTGCCGACAGATCCCAAGTTTGTAGTACTAAGAGAGATTAAATTATCGTTTCTCATTGTCATGATGGCTTATAGTTTCTGTGGGGAGGTTAATCATGATGGAGAGAGATTTTTTTGACATTTATATATATGTATATCACACAGCTACCTACTGAAAAACAATAAATAAATAAATAAATAACAAAAAACAACAGAAATAAAAAAAAATATTTATTCTTTTTGTTTTGTTTTTAGAGAAGAAATTAAAGAAAGAAGAAAGAAAAGATTTTCAAAGTGCTGGCTAGGGGGTGAACACGTGCAGTGCATGTTACAGAAGCCCCTAGACTTGCCTAGGTATTCACCAGAAAAACCGAACATAACTGTGCTCATGCGTATGACCGAATCTGGTAGTATAACAGTTGCACTAGCCTTGTGTAGCAAACAGCAGGGTGTGTGATCATTTAAAATAAAGAGATTCACCTTACCCAACCGAGTCAGATTTAATTTAAAAAGTTTAAAACAGACAAATTTAAATAATTATTTATTTGGTTACACATACAACTCTTTTACTGGCATGCGCTCCCTTCCTCCTGAAATTATTGAATCGTTTCATTCAACAAAGAGATAAAAAAATAAAAAAAATTATATGTTATTTTCAATTTTATCATAATTTTTTACACATAAATTAAGAAAGTTAAAAAAAAACTGAAATGATAGTTTAAAAGGTTATATGATAAATTAATTTACTAATATGGAAATATTAAAAAAAAATGGTATACTACCAAAATAAAATATGTTGTGATGGTTTTGAGACTGGGAGTATATTTAATGGATGAATTTATTTTGGGTAATTATATATTTAAGATAGAATGAGTTACTAGCAAAGTTTGGAGGGTTTGTTGTCTGTCTCATGAAATCTGGAGCCTATTGAGTTGCACTTTAACAACTTGTTAGGAGTTTATATATGCGTTATAGTAACTTTATCACACCTTGAAACTAGGATCTTAAGTGATACAATATCTTGTATTTACCAATCAAGCTGGGTAGGTAAATGCAATGGATGAAGTTGCATGCACTTAATTAATTATAAGGCATTAAAGAATATAAATAAGTACTGTTAATTTGGAGAGCATATCTATACACAAATTTGTGTCTGAATAGGGGTAAGAAATTTCGGCAAAAAAAGGGGGAGAGGGGGGTGTGAGTGACAAAAACCTAATCTTACCTTATTGAATCTAGAATTTATGATCAACGATGGAGGGCGGCCAACCTTAATTATGGGATCTTAAATGATCAAATGTATATACAACGTATCCCTGTCCTGGAAAAAAATCAAGCCCACCGAAACAGATGTTAACCAGCCCCCAGAAATAAATAAAACTGATTCAACCTTCCACACCACATATGTATATATACGTATCTATAGACAGCCATACATACAAATACGTATAAAAAACAAACATATACGTACATACTTTTTTATTTATTAGTCATATAAGTGGCTAATTTATCTCACATAAAAAAAATTATTATTTCTCACTCAAATAAAAATATTACCAGTGGATCTCACCTTCAAAAAAGAAAAAAGTTTCAGTAACTAAATTCCATTATAGTAAATACAATTGGCAAATATAACTATTTTGCCTTAAAAAAAGGTACCTACAGACAAGCACACATGTACTTATAAATACGTAAATTATATCTGTACATAACCATCTACATTATTAACTGGTGGCTGTACTTGTATGATTTGTGTCGTACCTGTGTGAATCGCCGTGGGTTTGGTGTGCTGGACTGGAACATGTATCTGTGCGAGTTGCAGAAAAATAAGGGTCGGGGCAAAGTGTCGCTGCACAGTGAAAACGTCCACTCATTCCAGTGATGATGAGAATATAATTATTAATGGCTGGCTGGGCAATAGTACTGCCTGGAGCCGATCGATTCGATACACATGTTCCAAGTTTCATGTGGGTACCGGACTTCTTGTTTCCCAATCTCTGATGTCTGATCGGACGGAGGAAGGCTCAATATTCTCTTCTTCCATCCTCTGGACCTGGACCCGCTCTACTGTACGCGAATCAAATTCAGCCAAGCCCCGGCCGATGCATAAGGATAAGATCACAGCCGCCGCGCTGTAGAATCTTAAAACCTGAGGGTTTACCTGTTTTACAATATGAAGTTGGAGGACTACACTTGCAATTACTAAAATTTTCTTTTATTTTTATTTCGAAACGCCAGTTTTTAAAGCCTTTGCGGTCTACAATAATGGTCCAGGCGCATGGTGCAGGTAACAGCCTTCACTAAAGGAGTTCAAAGCTTCTCTTCTACTTTTTTTTTTATACCGATTTAAAAGAACAAAAGATTAATTATGATTAATAAAAATTAATCATTGAAAATCATTAAATCTCGAACCTACAACCAATAATATATGCTGACTACTTTTTCTTTCTCTATATTTTAGTTCTTGATTTCTTTCTCTATATTTTAGTTCTTGATAATTACAAGTCAGGAAAAGTATCAATAATTAAGCGGTTGGTTACGGTTTTCTGCCACGGAAGCTTGCTAGAGAAGGACGGATGGATGGATGGACAGAGAGAGATAAAGAGAAGAAATTGCTTTATACAGGGGACTAAAGAAAAAAAAAGTGTATATGTTATTGTTTAAAGTCATTACTTTATACAGTAAGTTAAAGAAAACGTGCGTTATAATTCCATAAAAAGTTGACCGGAACTTCTATGGGGTGTATGTCCACCCATTAATGAAAACTATTATATATAATGGGGAAATTCTAGATAAATATATACTAGAAATAAATATACAATCAAGCAAAAAAAAAAAAATCTCAAATTCAAATAACATGGTTTCAATGATAGACAAATGCATATCAGAAATGCACAAATACGTATCAAAACTATATAAATAAAGGGAAAATTACTAAAACCCCTTATGAGATATATGTGAACCTATACTTTTGTCCTTTTCTGTTTCAAATACTTACACGTATACACTAGAAAATTTAACTTCATGATTCATCGTTAGATAGAAAAGGGGAAAAAAAACCTAATTTTGGCCCTCCTAATTTTCTTTCCTATTAGCTCTAGCCCCAAACTTCTAGATCAAAACTAATCAATTTAGTGAACAAATTGGAAGCTTCAAAAACCCTCTTCTTCCCTACTCTTCTAGCCACAATATGCAGAAATTCACAGAAATAAAAATCATCACCAAACAAGAAATCCACAAAAATAGATGTCATCACTCAACATTCTCATTGCCACTTCTTTCAGACCATTTATTCTGTTCTTCATCTTCTTTCCTTCTTCCCCTTCCATCAAATCCTTCACAACGCTAACAATTTTTTCTTTTCTGATCACACCATCCTTGCCAACCTTGAGCCTCAGAACCACTTTTATGTATTCCATGAACATCACCACGTTCATCCTCTGCTTTTAGTACAGCAGCCAGGTGGTCAATGACACTCAGTTAACCATACTTCCAAAGTCAAATTCCTCCATAGTGCATCAAGATCCATCACTCTATAATGATGGCACAACACTTGGGCCTGTGGTACCCACGACAACACTACAATGCCACACTCTCTCGTCCGCTCTATAAACCCTTCTTGTAGGAAATCATGTGGGTCATTTTGGGTTTCAAAATTGAAGAACGAAGCAACATCAACCCATGCGGTTGATTATCAAGCCACTCCAAGCAACTTGACTCGTCCAATTTTTGTGTCCAGTTCTATGTTCACCACAAGAAAGAGAGCGAAAGTTTGAGTTTTTAAATAAGAAGAATGTAAGGTAAAAGTGGATGCGGGCGTGTGAAAAGAGGCACCATTGGTGGTGGATACAAATGGAGGCAAGGGTAAAAGGTCATGTGGTAGGGATTCAAATTTGATTCGTTCCAATGCCACCAATTTTTTGGGTTTTAGTCACTGTTTAAATCAAGATTAGCCAGATGTTCATTGAATTTTTGGGTAGAAACTTTAGTGAATAGCTTCGAGTCTTGAATTTTCTGTTTGGATGGCCAAAAGGTACTTGCTTCATATGTTTCTTTAAATGATTTTAGTCTCAATTTCAATGAATTTTTGTGTCAATTACTTTTAGATTTAGAGAGTTGGAGGATGGAGGGAGACGAGGGGTAGCTTGTTGGATTTTGATGTTGGGGGCAAAGCTTACATAGAATAAGATTAGAAGAGCAACATTTAGGTCATCCCCTTTTGTGTCTAATATTTTATCATGGAGCTAACTTTTGAGGGGTTTAAGTGTGGGTATTTCAAATAGTTAGGACATAAGTGTAGGTTCGACTAAACCTTATAAGGAGTTTTGTTGATTCTCCCATAAATAGGTGAATCTCAGAAATAAACATGCAATTAAAGTAAAACAAATGTATATAAAATCTAAACAAAATGATCTAATCCTAGACAAAATGCACATTAGAACTAAACAATTACATATTAGAATTAAACAAATGCTATTAAAGCTAAATAAATACATCCTAGATTTAGACAAATAAATCTTTAAAATAAATATACAATTGAGTAAAAGAAATGTATCTCAAATCTAGATAAATGCTTGCCAGAACTAGGAAAATGCATATTAGAACTAAACATATGAATCTAAAAAATTTATATACAACTAAAGTGAAACAATTGTATCTCAAATCTAGCTTGACAAGATAATACAAATCTTAGATAAACGTATATTAGAACTAGACAAATGAATATCAGAAATTTATATACAATTAAAGTGAAACATCTCAAATCTATCTAGATAAGATAATATCAATCCTAGATAAACATATCTTAGAACTAGACAATGCATATTAGAAATAAATATACAATTAGAATGAAATAAATATATAGAAAATCTGGACATGATGATTTTCATTCTAGACAAATCATATATTAGAACTAGATAAATATATCTCAGATTAGACAAATATCTTAAAATTAAATGAATGAATGTTAAGTTGAGAAGTGTAAACATGCAAGAGGAAAGCTAACCCCAAAGTTGATTGTGCACAAGGGAAAAAAATTCTCCCTCCGTTTTTTTAATATTTTTTTAAAACTAAATTTGGACCTAATATTTATATTAATATGTGTTGAAAAGAAAATTTTTAAAATGATATTTAGAAACTATACCTTTTAAAGTTTCATTTTTATATAGAATATTTATATTTTATAATAAAATTTATAAAAAATAAAAATATAAATTAATTACTGTAAATAGTTAAACAATCAATTTTTGTGAAACGAGAGACTAGAAAGTCCTGGGAAACGTAAATATCATAAATAGTCTTCTCGGATAGTGAAACCCAAAAAGAAAGTGATGTGTGGAGCATTAATTTCTCAATAATATTTCAAGTTTTAACTATGGTCGTTGTGTTTTTGTTCTCCTATAGAATTTTGCATTCCCATGTTTATTTCTAGGTAAATTTCTGTCTCTTTTTTTTTAATTATCTTTTTCCATAAATGGTTTGCTTGATCCTTGCTAACTTTATTTTTTTGGTAATTAGAAACATATACATAAGGTATATAAGGGTTAGTAAGTACTCGTGTTTAAAAAAATGTTTATTTTTAAGAACGATGAGGATAGTGTTTGAACCCTTGATCCCTCCCATGTCTCTCAGGCCCTTAACGAGTGATAGGGATAGTGATAGCCTTTGATTGTCTAGCTCTCATGTAAGATCTAATTTATCAGATTTTCTTTCCTATCTCTGAAAGTTTGTGTGTGTGTGTGTGTCATTTATTTTTGGACATATTTGGTTCACCGTGTCTTGACTTGACGATTTCTTATATGTTATTGTTGTATGTTGCCTACAACTACAAGCCAGGTAACTTATTGAGCGATGGAAAAGACTCACTGTTAAATTCTTTAAAAAAAAAAAAATGGAGACATATTCATAAGTCTCTATGATCTTTACCACCAGTGAGTGGAAGGGTTTCAAGGATTTTAAATAATAGATTTTAGATTTCATCCAAGGTCTTATAAAATTTACTGGAGAGCGCTTCCAGTTTTATCATCTGATAATAACCCCTACCGAAATTAGTTTTTTGTCCAACATTGCATTCTAGAATTTTCTTTTTTATAAAAAGGTCCGTAATACTTATGAGAAAGAGTATTGGAATGAGCTATGTTGCAATAAAGCTGAATTTGGTAATGTAGACTTTTATATCTCAACTTATAGTTGTCAAGCTCTCATGTAGGAAACTTAAAAAAAAAAAAAGGTTTTTATTTTCATACCAAAAGCTGAAATTGCCAATCAATTTTTTTTTTCTAAAGTTTGGTCAGTTGGCAATCTTTTTCATTTTTAAGATGGAACTGACAATAAAAATTTTCCACTGAATTAGAACAAAATATTGCAGCTTGCTTCTTAAACGGCACGCTTGGAAACTCTTGGTACAGACACAGAGTCTAAGCCCCTATCCGTCCTTGACCCGCAGAAACAAAAGCACCCAAAAAGTTCCTTTCTGTTCGTAATTTATTTCCTTTTGCCCACTATTTTTTTTAAAGAAAGAAGAAAAATCTATGCAGCCATAAAATCAAAATAGCTGCACGTTCATTTCATACCAAAATGGCGTCATCTACTGGTTCTCCTCACGTAGCCTTCCTCTATTTAAATCCCCTGCTCTTGCTCCTCTGTTTCAGCTCAACACAAACCCTTCCACTTCTTTCCCTCTCAATTACACAGAAAAGCAAAACCCAAGAACAAAATGGAGATCAATGAAAAGCCCTCGATCTCCGTTTCAATCCCATTTTCATCTTCCCCTTCTCCTAATACTTCGCATGACCATTCCAATAATAATAACAATAATAATTCCCCTACTAGTCTTTCCCCACTATCTCCTCAGCCGCCAGCGGTGGTTCTCAGCCCCTGCGCTGCCTGCAAGATCCTCCGTCGCCGCTGCGTGGAGAAGTGCGTCCTGGCTCCGTATTTTCCCCCAACCGAGCCCTACAAGTTCACCATTGCTCATAGAGTCTTTGGTGCAAGCAATATCATCAAGTTCTTGCAGGTACTTGTTGCGCATGAACATATTTCACACGGTTTCATTTACAAATTTTCTTTTCCCTTAAACCTTTATTTTCTGATTTGCTAGTTAGTGTCTAATGATGAAACCTGAAAATTGAAAATCATCTAATCATTAGTATAATTTGACGATAAAGGTCAAGCATGGAAGTAGTACCTAGAAAAGAAATATGAACTGGATCAGATTATGAAACCCAAACGCAAATGTTAAGTTTGAAGCAATTGAAGCGCCTTTTTGTGATGTGTCCACACCGTCACATGGCAAAGTCAACATTGTGCAAATGGTTCTCACATGGGTGTTTTGGACCAACTTTTTTCCCCTCCGATAAAAACTTACTTGGTTGATTTCATCTTAAAATTCCAGGAACTGCCAGAATCACAGAGATCGGATGCGGTGAGCAGTATGGTTTATGAAGCAAGTGCAAGGATAAGAGACCCGGTTTATGGATGTGCTGGGGCGATTTGCCAATTGCAGAAACAAGTGGGGGAGCTCCAAGCGCAGTTGGCAAAGGCACAGGCGGAGCTTGTCACAATGCAATGCCAACAATCCAATTTGATAGCCCTGATCTTGGAGGCCACCCAGGCTCGGCATTCCCTATCTCTTGTTCCTTACCAACAATCCATGGTCGACACCACTTGCTTTCTCGATGAGACAAGTCTGGGCTCACCTTGGGAGCCTCTCTGGACATGAGACCAGAGGCCTACCGTGCCTGCCTCCAGTGCTCGATCATCATCTCAGATGCGATCCATCCGGAGCAACTAAAATCTAGACATGAGACGAGAAGAAAGAGGAAAAAAAAAAATTATGTGTGTTCCCCATGAAAAATTAATTAAGGGAGAATCCAATCAATTGACTTCCCTCCTGATTATTAAGTTTCAAATTGACCGCGGCTTATTTGGTAATTGACATATGTTGACAAAGAGGGGAAATATATATGTATTTACCTACTTATAGTTTTGTTGAAAAATAAAGTGGTTAGTTATGGTAGATATGTGTCATATATATATATATATATATGATGGTGCTTTATTTTTAATGTGTGATGTTGACCGGTGGAATTGAAGTAGGAACGCCGCGAAACTTTATGTCTTCTGGGTGAGGCACATATTAATTTATAGCTGTGGAAAGAGAAACAAGGGGACGTGATGGAGATTAGGAGAAAAGAAGGCTAAATGACACCTATCATCCTTGAACCATAGCCTATGTTAGAGATTTGTCCCGAAACTGAAAAATATTATATCATTAATTCTTTAATTTAGTAAATTGTGGCAAAAACATCCTTCCGTTAGGTTGGACTGTTAAAGAGTAATGGAATAAGGCAAGAAAAATGTGCAGTTAATCTTTAAACTAATTAATTATTTCTATTTGAGTCCTAAACCTTGGTGCATCTAACGTTCAAGCCCCTGTCTCCGTCAAGCTCCCAACCTATGAGTCTAGCCATTGCCTGGCCATCGTTGTTCGTTCTTCATCCTAACTCTGACTACCACCCATCCTCCTCGATGTTGACACAACATCGCCTAAGATTGTATGAGTCTCCACAGCGCTACCATTGTTTGGATCGGAGATGAAGGACCCTAAATTCACGAAGCCATCTGAGCAACACCATCAAACATCCACCGCCATAACCTCAATGACCTCAATGTGACACCATCCAAGCAACAAGTAGCCTATCTAGCACCACCAACTTATATACCAGAGGAGAATGCCCAAATTCACAAGCTCTTCATCCTCCTTCTCTATTGTTGATCTTGCTACCACCGAAGCCCTGTGCTTGCCGTTGACTTTTGTCCCAGGATCGCTATAGCACTGTAGTGACCTATCCCGCTAGCTTCGTCTTTAAGCCATTGCTGCTGCCATCAGAAGTTAGACACTAAAGGAAGAGGAGGACAATTTTAAGGGTTTTGTGACCCAAACAATAATATGCTGTGTTTAGGACTCAAATAGAAAAAAATAATTAGTTTTAGGATTAACTTTGCATTTTTTCTACTCATTTCGTTGTTTTTTAACGGTCCAACCTAATGAAAGGACGTTATTACAACAATTTACTAAGTTAAAGGATGAATGATATAATATTTTTTAGTTTGAGGATGAATCTCTAACATAGGTCATAGTTCAAGGACGATATGTGCCATTTACCCAAAAAAAGAATAATAGTCTCTTTTCTTATTTGGAAAAAAAAAAAAAAAGTCTCGCTTCTTTTTCTGTAAAAAAAAAAAATGAAAAATCAAACTGGACTTCGGTTACCTAAATCAAACTTATGCTGCATGTACGTGTTGTTGACTCCGTATTGAATAATTAAGTACATATCTTCCGGCTTTTGCGTCACAATTTCGGATAATGTATTAATTTCCGTTATAACATTTCAAAAACTCTGATACATATTAAGATTTTTTTTTTAAATAATAACATCAACATTTAGTGTTAGAGGCTAGAAAAACTTTTAATATTATATGTTTGAAAAAAGTATCACAATATTAATAATTTATTATAAGCTCTGCTATTAACAATAGACGCTATTCCCGAATGAAGTTTAAAGATTATACTCTTAAATGTCTTTTTTCAGATAAACTCGATCGAATATTAATGGCTAATCTCGAGGAGAATCAGAATGTACGTTGTAATTAGGTGAACCTAATTAAAGGGATTCTTGCTACTGTATAAAGTGTAGAGTATATTCAACATTATTCCAGAATTCTGTTAACAAAGTCATGATGATTTATGCTGGTATCGTAAGAAAACTGGCACATATATGTGCACCCACATGCGTTGGACTTTGAGCAGTTACAATATTATCGACTCAATTAAGTCTACCAAATTCCATTACAAACTAGCTATTATCTCCTCCATTTCTTAGCCTTTGGTTTTTCCTTTTCATTTATTTGGTTGATACATAAATAATCATGTCGCTAGCCGGTCTTGGCCATGCACTACCCCTTCTTTGGGAACACTGGAAGACTCGTTGTATACAGACTTCTTTTGGCGTGATAAAAATGGGGTGACTTGACTAGAGGTCTTGGAAATTTCGGGCGATAATTAAGTAATTTTACTACTGACCTCTTGTCCTCTGCTCATAACCTTAGAATTATAGACTTGTTTCGTTTCTTCTTTATATAATCTCTGCTCTAGTTGCATATGTATTGACGGGGTGATATGTACTTGAAGGCATTAGACGTTGACGGGCCATCCAATGGCTCCATGGGTAAGGCTATTCTAGCCCAACTTCTCAAGCATGTTTCTTCGAGCCCTGGCCCAAAACTCTGATCTCCAGAGCAATCAGTTGGACTCCTGCAAATGAAATGGGGACGAGCAACATAACAATAGCCCAAAGCTTATGTATCACGAATGAGGTTCAGATGGGATAGTCGACTTCCGAATTCTTTCTCTACATATTATTTAACTTGTACCACCCCGTCCCACATTCCTTATAATAATGATCATTTTAGTCTATCTCAAATTTGATATTGCCCTTCGAAATATTATTTCAATACTTATTTTTTAATTTTTCTTAATTTACGTGAAAAAGATGAATGGTAAAACTAAAAACAATACACAAACTTTTGTATCTTCCTCATTCTCTGCGCCAATCTTATATGTGCCAAAAAATATAGGAGCGGAGAGTAATTGATTCTGAGTACGAGAAAGGAAAGAAACCATTTAATTTAGGCTATTATGCATATTGTAGTCCACGGCCCATATAAATGAGCCTACTTGAAGCAACAAGTTGGCCTATCGGACTTTGAAAGCCTGCAAAGAGATTGGGGTGGTAAACATTTGGGGCAAAAGCCAGCCCAAAGAGCTTTCGTTTTAATTTTTTCTTTTTTCGTTTGAGAAAATTAGACGGGGGATCGGAGACTCTTTCTGATCTGAAATCCCTAGCAGAGGCAACCCAGAAGTTGGAAATTCAACCGTGTTTGGGAAGCGAGAAAGGCCTAGAAAATGAGCGGAACCTCGAAGAAAATTGCCGATGTGGCCTTCAAGGCCGGGAAGAACATAGATTGGGACGGCATGGCCAAGCTCATTGTCTCCGAAGAGGCTCGCAAGGAGTTCGCCACTCTTCGTCGCGCCTTCGATGAAGTTAACACTGCTCTCCAGACTAAGTTCAGCCAGGTTTTTTTCCTTAATGTGTTTTGATTTGTTTCAATCCTTATTGTTGGATCTTGATCAGATTCGATTAGGGATATTTATGAGTTCTTACTATGGATCAAGGATTTATACACATTGTTTATATTCTAAAATGAGATTCAGAAATTTGGCACTGATGGTGGAGGGTTTTAGGTTAAAAAAAATCACATCTGTGTTTTCTTTTTCTGTGTCTGTGGGAGGCGTTGCCACAATTGTATTCTTAAATTACTAGGTTACTATGGTCACTGTGACTTCTGCTTTTCACAGGAACCTGAACCCATTGACTGGGACTACTACAGAAAAGGAATTGGTTCTCGTCTTGTGGATATGTACAAGGAGGCTTATGAGAGTAAGTTTTGACTACCTATGGCTCTGAATCCATCATAATTCTGACACAGAAGTTGTCCACCTTCAATCTACTTTCAAAACTACACATTTTCAAGTTTCTTGTGACATATCATTTTAGATTCATTTTTTGGTTCCTTGCCATTTGCAGTTCTTTCAGTTATTGTTCCTGATAGAAGATTCCAAATTCGTGCCCCTTGGATGTTGCTTTTGTGTACATGAAAAACACCATGAGATGTTTTACAAACATTGTTATTCTACTTGCTAAGTTTTCTTCACCAATGTGGCAGTCATTTCTTTGATTAAATCTTGTTGCTTTTCATGACTGACAAATCCAGTAAAGCATTCGAAGAAGCATTTTGCCATTTTCCGTTTACGTTATCTTTGCTATTGCATAGGATATGGATCACTGCTTGGTTCAGGGGATTTCCTTATTCTAGAAATGTGTTGCTAGAGAATTTGGAAATTGAACCAGTACGCTTGTACAGCTGGTTTTTCAGATGCAATTTATTTGCATTTTGGAGTTCTTAGTTTATTTGCTTAATGTGTTCATGATCAATTTCATGGCTGTATCTCTTCATTCATGTTCTCTTCTTGTTCCCAAAATGTGGTTGGAGAATTCATGAAATTGAATCTAGTCGCTTCTATGGCTTCTTTGGGATCAAAACTTTTCCCAATTTTGGGCTGCCCCTTTAAGTCCTTTATACATCCAATTCTTTAATGTCCTAATAGAAATGTTATCATTCATCTTTGACATATTTTATCCACTTCGTGGTGCAGGTGTGGAGATCCCCAAGTATGTAGACAATGTCACCCCTCAGTACAAACCTAAATTTGATGCATTGGTGAGAACCAACATCATATGTCGTTGTTGAACCTTCTTTGATACACCTGTTTTAATAAGGACACTGGAAATTGTGTTGTTTATTTTACTGTTCTATTTGTTTGAATGTTTAATAGTTGGTGGAACTAAAAGAAGCCGAGCAGAAATCATTCAAGGAGTCAGAGCGTTTGGAGAAAGAAATTGCTGAGGTCCAAGAGATGAAGGTAATATGAGATCATCCTGAATTCTCGTTTTGTAATTTGTCCATGTGTATTCATTACTTGTTAAAGAAATGCATCATCTTTTTCCATTGTTTCATGTTTTTCACAGAAAAAAATCAGCACAATGACAGCGGATGAATACTTTGAGAAACACCCTGAGCTCAAAAAGAAGTTTGATGATGAGATTCGAAACGATTACTGGGGATACTGAAAACTCCATTCAAGTACCAAGCTTTATACCTTTGGCCAAAAATTTCTGAACTTCTCTTGTTCTGCTGATGATTACGACAATAATTGCCAAACCTTTTGTGTAATATGCTGCTTGAGGGGGTTGAAGTTCATGAACACCTGTGAGAACTTGAATCTGTGTAGAAGCAGCAATTGAACCCCGAAACTGGGAAGCGGAATTGGAAGTTGAAGTGATTTTGTATTTTTGGTGTTTTGCAGATTACAGTCTGCTTTTTATCCTGTTATGTTGATTCAGATGTTTCTACGAATGAATCTTCTCGCCCTGCTCTCTGTTGATCCCGCTACTTAAGACGCTGGAGCACTTTGCCTTCTCTGTGCACACGAAGCTCTCTAAACTCCAAAAAAAAATTTCAGGCCATTTCCATAAGGTAGTTTGAGAATTTGATCCTCAAATGACTAATTCTCGCTCAATTAGATCCTCGAGTGTATGTTTTGTACGATGAAGTTATTAGAATGAGTAAATTTGGTTGGTAACAAAATACAGTAATGGTAGCAGTTGCTTCACACTCGACTCCATATAATGTTCGTACATTAAATGTTTCTACAAATTAACACTCACTATTGATGATATCTTCGTCGGGTTGAAAGACAAGCATGAGTGAGGATTTAGATGTGGAAACCAAGGAACTGCTTTGAGACAGGGTTCGTACAAAAAGCACTTCGACTTTAAGTTAGTCAGTGGCTCAGTGATGCACGAGAGCATTTTCTGGAAAGAGAGGATAAGGAATAATAACCTTCTTATGAGCAGTATCATGATGTTTTGCAAGAGAATGTGGCAGTGGTTGGTTGGGTCACTGCTTACCGCCAGCCACAGTAAGCATGTTCCAAGTTATATTAGCCCAGAGCCCCAAGCATTTGAGCTTCGCCCAAGTTAAAGTTGCTATCTATTGATGGTTCAAGTGCTCTATCGTGCTACAATAGAGTAAATTGTGTAAATTGTCCCTAACTTTTAATTGTCATTTCATTTTAGCTCCCTAATCTATTGAACATTCTGTTTTGGTCCCAAATCTATTAAAATTGTTTCATTTTGGTCTTTTATGACCTTACCAAATGAAATTCATTAACTTAGAATAACTGTCTGACATAAATTTTTGAAATTCTAATTTAAATATTTGGTAGCCTTCTTCTAGTAAATTTAAACAGTTTAATATTTTTTTATAGCAAATAGATAATTTAAATTAATAGTTTTTTTTCTGAATAAAATAAGTTCAATTTATAGAAAGAAAAAAAATAATTTGAATTTTCTATTAACTATAAAAATTTATTATATATATTAAATTTATTGTAAGACAGTTATCAAATAATTTAAATTATGATCTAAAATTTTTTTATCAAACGAATATTTTAAGTTAACATATTTCATTCAATGGGACCACAATGAAATGTTTTAAATAGATTTAGGACCAAAATGAAACTTTTTAATAAGTTTAGGATCAAAACAGAACATTCAATAGGTTAGGGACTAAAACAAAACAACAGTTAAAGGTTAGGGATAATTTATGTAATTTATTCTGCTACAATATTTACTCTATAGACCGAGGTGAAAGAACATGCATAGGTTAGGGACCAGAATAACAGTTTTCCCCTGTGACGAAATACTGAGGAGGAGGGAGGAGGAGACTCTTTCTGATCCGACATTCCAAACGGAGACGGCCTCAGAAGTTGGAAATCTGTGATTGGCAAGCGAAAGAGAGGCAGAGAAAATGAGCGGTACCTCTAAGAAAATTGCCGATGTCGCCTTCAAGGCCGGGAAGAAGATAGATTGGGACGGCATGGCAAAGCTCATCGTCTCCGAAGAGGCTCGCAAGGAGTTCGCCACTCTTCGTCGCGCCTTCGATGAAGTTAACTCCGCTCTCCAGACCAAGTTCAGCCAGGTTTTTCATTCTTGCATTGATCTATTTTTGCTCCTTATTGTTCGATCATGATCAGATTCGGTTAAGAAATATTTATGAGCTGTGAATTGAATCAAGGATTTTTTCTACGTCTTGTTCTTTCTGCCTAGAATAATGAATTTCAGAGAATTCGTATTAAAAATGAAGGGCTTTTTTGCTTGTGAATGGAAAATGTTTCGGTTGTGAGACTGTACCCTGATAGAAGCAGAGAGAACTAAGAAGGAACGGCTTTTTAATTTTGATCAAGCTAGCGGGTGGT
This sequence comes from Aquilaria sinensis, assembly GCA_005392925.1. Lineage (NCBI taxonomy): Eukaryota > Viridiplantae > Streptophyta > Magnoliopsida > Malvales > Thymelaeaceae > Aquilaria > Aquilaria sinensis. The sequence goes on along the minus strand of SMDT01002859.1, from coordinate 872,716 downwards.
ACTTAAACTGTTTGGGCAAACAAATATATCATTTTGTGCTCGTTGTCCCTGTAAAATGCTTTCTTTGATAGAAGTTTCTAGATAAAGATAAATTTTGCAATGAAGCATTACTCCAGAAATGCGCTTATTTGCACCCTTTCAGTTCATCATTTTTTGGAATGGAATATCGGTCTCACTCTCTGAGGATATGCTTGATAGAGCATAAGAGGAGAATATATGAACAAAAGAAAGAGAACGAATGAAAGAATGGGCAATGTTGTTGGGGGATTTGAAAGTGTGGATATGTGTGTTTTGGTTGTTGATGCTTAAGGGATTTCACTCTCCTTTCCCTTTAGTTTGTGTTCAAGGAGTTTTGAGAATTGTTTGGTTTATTTTACTAATCTAGTGCGGTGATTGTGACCTCTGTATTTCACAGGAACCCGAGCCTATTGATTGGGAATACTATAGAAAAGGAATTGGTTCTCGTCTTGTGGATATGTATAAGGAAGCTTATGAAAGTAGGTTTGCTTTGTTGATGTTCTAGTTTCACATGGCACAGTTTCAATCAGTCTTGCTTTGTGCATGTTCATTCATCTATCACTTGCGCCTTCAAACCTTTGAGCATTAAGTTCTATACATTTGATCTACTTTCAACTTTCAAGAGTACATTTTCAAGTTTCACTTGATAACCCTTTTTAGCTTCCCTATACTTTTTTAGTTTCCTCACAGAAGATGCCACATTCATGTGCCTTGTCTATTGCTTTTGCTTAAATTGAAAAATGCGTTGAAGCTGTTTTACATACAAAATGGTTCTTGTGAAGTTTTCTTCATCTATGTTCTACTTCTAATCAGTTGTTTGGCTATGTTCTATTCAGTTGTTGGTTGGATCTCATATTCATAAAACACAGATCCAGTAATGTATTAGAAACATTTTCCACATACAGTAGCATTGTTAGTACATAGAACCTGAACCTCAAATTGAGATGGGGGATTTACGCTTTGTCCTGGAAATGTGTAGCATCATAGAATTGAGAAGTTGAGGCAGTGGTTTGTACAGCTGTTTTCATTATGCCCTTGTTTTCCCCCCCAGGAGTGCCTCATTTTTCTGCTTTAAGCATTCATTATTTTTTTCATGACTTTTTTCATTCATGTTATGCTATTGTTCTAGGAACATGTGTCATTATTGAATTTGAAATTTGAATTTATTGCCTTTGATGGCTTCTTCTTCATTCCTTTTCAACCAATTCTTTCATGTCCGGACTCCAAAGTTTTGTCTCATTCATCTTTTTATAAAATTTTGATCCCATTACAGGTGTGGAGATCCCCAAGTATGTAGACAATGTCACTCCTCAATACAAACCTAAATTTGATGCATTGGTGAGAATAACTTGATATGGTGTAGTTTTTCAACCCTCTACGAAGCACTGTTTAAACAAAGACATGGAGATCCTGTTGTTTTCTCCAATATTCTATTTGTTTGCATGTGTTATAGTTGGTGGAACTAAAAGAAGCAGAGCAGAAATCGTTGAAGGAGTCAGAGCGTTTGGAGAAAGAAATTGCTGAGGTCCAAGAGATGAAGGTAAAATAGATACTCCTGAATCCTTGCTTTGCGATTTCTCCTTTTTTAAAATTTTGCTTGTTTGAGTATATGTATTTTCTTTTCCTCTCATGTTTTTCACAGCAAAAAATCAGCACAATGACGGCAGATGAGTACTTTGAGAAACACCCTGAGCTCAAAAAGAAATTTGATGACGAGATTAGAAACGACTATTGGGGATATTGAAAACCCTAATCAGCACCAAGCTTTTACGCTGTTGGCCATAAGTTCCGAATTCATCTTCTGCCGATGTTTGTGATAATAATTACCAGATCTCGTGTAGTTTTCTGCTTGGAGGTTGAAGATCATGAACTCTGAGAATTGAATGTAAGTAGCAACCCCTACATTGGTAGCGGAATAGGGAGCTAAAAGTGATTTCTCATTTTCAGTTTGAGTTGTTGGAGTTGCAGGTCATAGTATGTTGTTTTTGCTATTGACTCTGATGAATCGATGATTCAGATGCATTTTTTCAATGAATAAAGTCTTCTTTCCCTGCTTTAGCTATTCTTTTGGCCCCTTCTCTAGGGGTGATTATGTTTAGCGTGAACGGCTAGGATGGATTGAGAGTTGTTCTTCAAACTAAACACAACTATCCAGGTTTTCAGACCTGTTGGAAACTAGAAAGCTTGGGTAATCCAAAAAATTTAAAAATAAAAAAAAATTTAGAAGAAACAGTAGGGCTTTATTTATCACAAACCTCATGGTGGTTTATAGAATACGTCATGTGCAAGTAAGCACGCCAGAGAAGATGAGGGACTGTTTGTCTGCTCTTGTGATCCCATCTTCCTTTTAGAGGTTTTTTTTAAGCAATACGCAGAAAGTTGCATAATGCGAACAGCTCCCTCAGCGAACGTTAGCAACTAAAGGGGCCAGGCACCAATAGGAACTTGTCCCTTTCACAGGGTTTAATTATGACTTCTTTGCCTGATTCCACTATGACCTGCAATATCCCAGGCTCTGCAGCCTTATGCCTGATCTGTCAATGTTGCTTCTGCAACCAAGACATCAGAAACATGAATAGATTTGCCTCCTGCTAAAATAAGGCTTAAGGCTACCTGCACCATCTCAAGTCACAATTCCAGTTCCAGCTAGCTTCACGTTAGCGCACCAATCTCCATCTTAGTATTCATCTTCATAATTCCTCTAGGCGGTAGTTTCCTGGAGGCAGGCACTGTTGAGCACTTACTACTTCCCAAAGTGGTCCAAAGTTCTTCAACAGCTGCATTGATCGAAGAAGCAGTCCCATAGAAAAGACAAATACCAGGTAGGGCAAGAAAACCATATAGAACAATGGCGGAGAGGTCTTCCCCTCATCCTCCTCCTCTTCCCAACCAGACTTTGCAGTGAAAAGATACTTAAGATGCAAGCAGCCCTTTTGTAAACACGGAAGGTTGAAGAAATATGTCCAACCCACCAAAGGAGAACGACGAAAAAAAAAATTGACCTTTTGACCTATTTTCCTTTCATATGCTTGGCCCTCTTTGCTTTGAATTGAGGAGAAACCAATAATGGAACAATGACTATTTGCAAAAGCTGTAAACAAAAATAAAATTGAGGGGGAAAAGCAAAGAAAACATGAACGGAAGAACAGAACTGCATATACAAAAAATGTACATACAAAGATGTAAGCATATGCACATGTTTTGAACCGCCAAAGATAGAAGCAAAACATAAGTACTCCTACTACTTCCAGTAACTACTTGAGGCAACAAAGGCCCTCCTGTAAAATACAAGCCTGGATCTGAACACAAAAATTCTGAATTGTCGACAGATGAAATCGGAAGCATGTACTCCCAGTACTCCGGAAAAGGTGGAAAACTTTTCGGATGCATTTTTATATATCATGTTTTTGCTTCGAAAGCCTCTTGTATCTTACCCAGAACTAGCCAACTTCTTTTGGGAAAGATTGTCAGGTATTACATCCTCACTTTTGTCCATGGCTTTCCTTGCCAGCTCGTAGCCTGCAAAGTTCATGGCACCAAGAGGGGCAATCCAGAAGAACCGGGGAACTGCACCTTTAAACAAGCCCAGTGGTCCCTCGTGGCGGAGAATGGATAATGCCACCATTGACATTGACAAAGGTCGACCCCCTGGTGCAGTCATCATTCTAGTTTTCATCACATCGAAAGGAGTTGTGACAACAGCAGCTAGCCCTCCAGACAGAGCTCCGACTGCAATTGTCTCCCAAGGTTCTAGTTCCCGTCCAAGAAGTTGCTGGGCAAACTAAAACACAGCCCAAATGACAGACAAATCATTTTAACAAAACATTTCATATAACCTCATATAATCACATCCAAATTCCATGTTCTATAATGAGAAATACATGCATTACAAAGATTGTTTTTCAACCTCCATTTCCACACTTCATCCATAAACAAAACCCCAGAGCTCTAACAGGGTTTAGTCAATCCCTCTATCCCCATCCTCTCACCCTCTTCCTCTAAAAATTTCACTTCTCAGTTTCTAGTGAGGAAACAAAGGTGTTCAACGTTAGAAAACAAGCCCAAAAATATCTTGCTTTATAACACCACATTTCAAGAGAATTAGCAGTGAAAATTCAAAAACATTTTTCATTACGAGACCAACTCTTATCTTCCTTTCTCACACTTGTTCCAGAGATGTGGACATAAGAAAATCAAGTGCCACTTAAAGCACATAAGTAAAACTAATTCAGAACTGGTGTTTCCAAAACCACATCACCATAATGTAACTGCTCTTTAGGCAGAATGCATTCAAACCACTGGCTAGAGATGATTTTTGCTTATGAAAGAGCATTTCAGTGACAGAACATAAAAGTAAGTTGATGACAGTGTGCCAAAAAAATCTGAAAATGGTCAGAGAAACACTGATACCTTCTTAGATTCAGCATAAAGATTCATTCCAGCCACATAGAACGGGACCTCACGGCAAAGGGTTGCACCAGTTCCACGGAAGAAACCCTTCATTCCATCTTGTTGCCAAGTTCCAATAATAGCTTCCCCAACATTGTCAAAAATGCCAGCTTGTAATCTTTGCTTTAATACCTCACATGGTATCCTTACTGCTGTCCCCAAAAATGTGCTACAGAATGAAGCAATTGATTGGACCTACACATTGTTAAACTTCCTCAGAATTTGCAGAACTGCTTAGTACATGGTTTTATTTTGCTAATTCTCACACTAGTTGATAGGGGCACTTCAGGCAATGCCATTCTTGCCCTCAACAAGAAGCGAACAATGTAACTGAACTCTTAGATTTGATAAAACTAGAGTCAGCACAGATGGCCATGAGAAGTTAGTGGTTTTGTGAGGCACTTCAATTAATGGGCATATGAGTTTTGATAGTGAACTCAATAAATGTGAATAGTTAGCAAATTGAATTGCAAACAGATGATTATAACATCGTTTTCTTTAGGGCTTGAAACAAAGTCAGAATATAAGTAACAGCAAAAATTCAATATAGCAGAAACTTCTTGCATCAACTTGATACATGAACTCATGTTGCTACCCACAAACCAATTGACAGGCACTTTAAACAATGTCATTTTTGGCATCAGTATGGAGCAAAGCATATACCTGACAAATAGAGCACCATGGACACAGCTATGAAGTGTCAATGGTTTTGTGAGACCCCCATTAAGGGGCATACAAGTTTGACAGCGAACTAGATAAATGTGTATACTTCACAATTATGAACAGTGGTAAACGGATGACTGGTGAATTAGGATTATTTAGTGCTTATAACTTAATCAGAATATGGTAAGAATGTTACTCTCATCAAGAAGGATTTATCTGGCTAACTTCTTGAATTTACTACATGAAGTACATAGCATGAGAACAAGGTTTTTGAAAAGTGGAAAGTGCACCAAAGCACTAAGGGTCGCAAAGCGAGAAGTGCATGCTTTAATGAAGTAAGGCGCTGCACTATAAATAAGCTCTAGTGTATATGAATTATCTAATTCTAGACATAAAATATACCAAAATCAACTACTAAATAGGTTTAAAATCCCTAAAAAAATACAAAACCATCCATACAATGTGTCAAAAATAGTAATAAAAGCATCTATACACATAAGATTCTAGGCTTTTATTGCTGAATAGGTTTAACATCCCTAAAAAACACAATCATCTTATCATGTGCCAAAATAGTAACTGCTAGGTTCTATCAATAAATATTGGTTTCCCTTATTAGTTATTCTAGGGTTTCAAGATTTTCAAACACAAGGTTTTTTGGTTGAGGCAACGCTTTGCTCTTCATTTGAAGCGCACGGTTTTCTTAATGGGCATTGCTTTAGTGGTGAATAGCACAGCCGAAACGCTTTGCGCTTTAGCATGCTTTTAATAACATTGCATGAGAAATAATGCTGTTAAAACGAACCAATTATTCTGTCAGGCACAGGACTATCACCTGGATTTCTGGGAGGGTTGGAGCTACATTAATCAATACAAGTTTACTAGCTTCAAATATTCCAGTTCGTAGGCCATGGCTGCAATTCCGGAAAAAAGGAAAATCAGATACATGAAGTGAAAAAAATACAGAGTTATAAGTGAAAGAAAGAGAACAACTGAGACCTTGAAAACTGTCCAAGAATTGCAGGGATCGAACCCCTGTATACACCTCGGACACCAATTTCAGGTAACTTCGCGAGAACTTCTGGGAAGTTCAATGTTGATGCCTGAACTCGAGTCTGGGAAACATAAAATGTAGAAAGAGAGCATCAGCAGAAGGGAAGGATGTTAACGTCAGCATCCCATTTATGACCTATGAGTCACTGAACCAGATGGATTCCTCAAAACCAGATATGGAATCCTAAGAAATTGTGAATTCTTGTAGATAACTTGATTAAATCTTTTAAACTCTTTATAGTGATTGTAGGCTCAGGATCCATAACTTCCCAATTACCTGGAAGATTATGGCGGTAATTAAAGCTAATCCAAACACTGTTTCAGTATCAGATATTCATCTGCTTCTATGCAATATTCTTCTACACAAATACTGTTCATTGACGTCTTGAAACAGTTTAAATAGAACAGTTCATGTACAACTGTTTCTGTAAAACACTCCTAGTGGGATGTGCAAGCTACTGGCAAATCCAAGTTCTGGCAGAGGTAGAACAGAGAAACTCCGCTAATCAAATTTTGCAATATACCTTTATGGTGTCAATAGGATGCATCAAAGAACATGAAAGCGCACATGAAAGGCCGCCTGCCAGTGCAGATTTAAGAACACTCCCAGCAGGTAATTCCACAGGTGGTGCAACTGGAACAACTGTTGCAGCTTCAAACCAAATATTCCTATACTCAGAAAGGTGATAAACCAACATTGTCTTAGTAAGAGCAATTATAATGATACTAAGTAAAGTAATTTGCATGGTAAACATTTTAATGGTGTGTGCTACCTATTTATTGCTGTGAGAGCATCATATACCAATACATGATAACTATTTATGGTTTAAAAATCCATCTCAAAACCAACTGACATAGTCCAGAGAAGCCTTATGACAGTATTGAGCTACATAGCACTCCTCCGCCTAACCATAAGGGCTTCTACTGGATTATCCTACATAACACATCATTAGGGATCACATGAAGGTGCAACAACACAGGTGGACCACGACAGCAGGCCTAAACTCTTATTATATGTTAAAGCAATCAGGGCAAGGAGAAATCTAAACTCTTATACTAGGTTAAAGCATCTAACTTAAAATCAATTGACAGTGAACAGATAGGCCATACCATCATACAAAGACAATTTTACTTAAACTAATATGTAAAGAACATAAAAAATAGAGCAAGGGAAAACAATAAATTTGACAGATCAAACAACCACCTCATACTGACAACAAAAACACTGTCTAACAGAATGCACAGGATTATCCTTACCGAGGATCATCTTGCAGTCTATCAGAAGGAAGTAAGAGCATAAAACTACGAAAATGCCCATATGATATAGATTCCTCAGCGTCTGCATTAAAAAATCTCATCATTGCAACAGCATTGTCTTCATTTGCAGGAAGCCCAGCATTTTTAAGTGATGCTACTATTTCACTTTTTTGGAGTGTCCCTGATTTGCTTAAACAGAGTGAAGTATAGGCTCTTAAGATTGTTGGCTCCTTCTGTTCCATCAAAGATAAAAACTGTTTCCAACCAAATGATTTTGAAAATAGATGACTTCTAGTTCGGCTCATGAATTCTCGTGCGTATCTTTTTGGCAATTTTCTTCTCCTCATTGCAACCTCAAGATCCTCCAAGGTTACTTGACCATCACCATCTCTATCAAGTTCTTCAAAGAACTTCCTCCCTGCAAGGTAGGATAGTTCAAACTAAGAAAGGACAGTTACATAACACAATCAATAGGATCCACAGTTTTGCAATTTCAGAGTACAATCCGAGAATGGAAATGACGGAAATGATGTTAAAAAGCAACACTTATTTGCACCTCTCACCATAAAAAGCATAAGTACTATTTTGACAATCATGAACCTCATCAATGTGAGCATCAAAACGGGAGGAAAATATCTCTGCACTTCACCCAGTTCAATCATTTTAAGGTCATTTGAGGTACTATTCAGATCAACCTAGCCCTAGTCATATCATAGTGCTCAATGACCTATATTCATGAACCTAATTGTTAGTGCTTAAATCATAGATTATCATTCTCAAGGTTGGTTGCCTTTTTCCAAATATAGTTATCCGTATATAGGAAACAGAAAAGGAGAACCAGAAGTTCTTCTAATATTGCATAAGTAAAGCTACTAAATTCCATCGCAAATCAGCAAAAAAAATGCAAAACAAAAATCAGAAACTGGAATTCCGTAAGATGACCACTCAGAATAAATTCTGTGTGAGTGGGTCATATCATCTCAACAAACTTAGGTTTATAAGCATTTACACTTTCACGGAAAAGCAAAACTAAGTATCAGTTTTGAAACTGTGGAATTCGATCTGATGACGATAACTTACAAGATTCTAGCTGTGGAAAATATTAATTTGACCAGCACTTAATGCAGTGGACAATACGTATCAACAATAATTTTTCCTCAGATTCTTAAAAACTAGAACAACTGAAAATTTGAAGGACAGAGACTCCAGAACCAGCCATAACCAGATCTGGGCTAAACTCAATGTACATGCAAACTGAGGTCATATGCGGCTTAATTATGTTGTTTAACACTTCATACTTCAAATTCTACGTTTCAATGACAAAATTATCCTGTATATACCATATACAAGTTTCTACAGTGATCAAGGGAAAACAGACAGAAGACAAATGAAAGATACAACTCTTTAATTACCAAATTGGACAAGAAAAAGTACCTTCTGTTTCAGTGTATCTAAAGAAATCCTGCACAGAGAACAATTTCTTCTTGTCAGGGTGTTCTTTAGATGATCTCCCCAACAGTGGCAGCAACTCAACCAGTTCAGTCAACGAGACAGTGGACAAAGTAGATCTTAAACGCTCCACATTTGAGAGAGGAATGCTAAGTATCCCACTGGTCAGCTTCTGTGGTGAGCTACCAGCCGATTCATCGCCATTTCCAGTGCTAACACTATGACCAGTCTCTTCATCAACTGAAGAAGTGACTCCAACAATACCTGATGGCACGCCCCCTACTCTTGCAAACTTCAAACTTCCCAAAAACCCATTCACGTCCATTTTGCGGCCATCCCAACTGCTTGTGACTATGCTGAAACTATCAAATTGAGAGGAGGGAGCTGATGGCGGAGAAATATCACCACATTTCTCTTTGCTATTTTTAACATGCTTTTCTAAGTTCTGCAAATTCTGAAGCAACTGATCATATATTGATGCTATGAAACACTCATATGATTTCAGTTTTCTCCCATCTCCTGTATTCTCATTCTCAGTTACATCAACAAACTGAACACTGGCCTGTTTTTTCTCTAATATACATGAATCTTTTGATTTCAATTTATGATTACAAGCATTTAAGTGCCCTTCACCCTCATCTCTCATTTTCTGAATGCGCTTCTTCCCTGACTTAAATGGGCCTGGAAAAGCATGGAAAAATCCGCTGGAAAACAATGACCAAGTCACTGCAAATTGTAAGCAATTAATACAGGACCCATCATCTCTATCCACATCCTTCTCTCTCAACCCTTTCTTGACTGTGAAATCGTTATTAACATACCTACTCTCATTACCCAAACTTGGAGAAAAGACTCCAATCAAAGACTCGATTGGAACCTTAATAAACAAACCTTTGCTTTTCTTTTCAATCCCCAAGAATTGCGCATTGCTCATAGAGGTAGCATCATTCTTGCTTTTCTTCTTCACAGAAGAGATCTGCTCTTTGCAAGTCTTACCGCCACGATTTGAATGGGCAACTGCTTCAAGATCACTCCCGTTACCGTTTAAGACCCTCCAGCAATTTTCAAGATCCTTAGCCGCTTTCTTGATACCCAATTCCAGCGGTGAAAGAGCAACTTTTACAGCTTGAATCGAGTTGAAAATGGATTCCATCGGATCATTTTGAGAAACCATTAGTAATACCAAAAACCCAAAAGCACCCTACTTCTCAGTTCTTTAACGTCTCTGAGGAATTTCAACTAACACTTTGCTTCCTACGAAACAACCCAAGACTATGTTCCAGAAAAATCAACAGAAGGAAAACATAAGCAAAACAATTAGACAGAGAAAGTCTGGAGTCGATTGAATTACTCTGGAGATTCGTCAAGAAGAGAGCATCGCCGCTTAACCGAATCCCGGAACGATAAGCCTGAATTTCGACGAAGAAATAAATCAAATGGGTATCGATTGGTCGCCCATTTCACCTGAAATAAAAACCTTTCTCGTTCTTCAGAGCGGAAGAATAACCGAACGAGAGCAGAGTGAAGATTGTGAACTTTTTAGTATGGAAAGAAAAAGGTGACTTAAAGGAACTTTCTCTTGGAGGAACAATTAGCAGAAATTGATGAGCTAAATTTCGATACCACAAAAACGCAGGAAAATAGGTAGCTTTTGGCCTTTTGCCTTCTTGACAGTTTTGAGGCGGAGGTGGACAAGCATGAAGAGGAGAAAAACTGGAGCCTCTGGTTTTTGTTTGTGTTTTTCTGTTGTTCGCAAAATATATATTGATAAAATGAAAGATGAGGGAAAAATATGGAAAAAGGAACAACCAGATAAAACTTCCTGAATATTTGGTCCATATACACTTCAGATCATATAATCTGATAACTTACGATTATCTCACTGATTGAATAAAAGATAATGTTCAAACTTCAAATAGAAGAACCAAAACCCTACCAGCAACTTCTTGGATACACCGAAACTCACCAGATCCATCCAACAAATATTTTTTCTAAGCTACTTTTGAAACTCAAACTCATTATTTGCAAGTTATGTTCGAACTCTGGCCAATGGCCATATAGTGCAAGTCACATTATTCATTATCAGGTTACACATATCAATACGCTCTTTTGTGTGAAACAACTCACAAGGAAGTAATTGCAATCTGAAATAGTTTGCTTGTTGTAGCATCCCACAACATGACACAAGTTTCGGTGTGTAATGCAATAGGAAATTTGACCTTTTTCTGACTAAAATGAGCATCTTGTAACGTTAGGGTAGAACAATGCTTTTCAAAAGATTTCACGGGATAGTCGTGTGATACTAGGAAACAACTGTCAGTATTGTTTTAGGGATATATGGCATGGATAGTCCCTAAAATTTAATTATTATTCTGTTTTAATCCTAAAATATTTATTATTCTGTTTTCATCTTAAATCTATTAGAAATGTTTCCTTCTACTCTTAAACCTAATAAAAATATTTCATTGGAATTTGTTAACTAAGAGTAACGCTTTAATAAAAAAATTTTAGACCATAGTTTAAACTATTCCATAATTATCTTTTAGTGAACTTAATTTGAACAATGATTCTTTTACGGTTAATGTACAATTCAATTGTCAGTTTTTCCTCATTATAAATTGGACATGTTTCATTTACAAAAAACTAATTTAAATTATTTATTTATTGACAAAATTTTTTATATAGTTTAAATTTATAGAAAGACAAGTACTATATATCTTATATTAAAATTTTAAAAGTTTGTAGGACAGTTACTGTATTGAATTAATGGATTCTACTTAGTGAAACACCAAAAAGAGACATTTATAATCGATTTGGGACCCAAAAAAAGCAACAGTCAATAGTATTAAGGACTAAAACATAATGCCAGTCAAAGGTTAGGGATTATTAGTGAAAGTTATCCCTTTTCTTGGATTGGACAAAAGGAGGGTGACGAGAGGATAAACGCTGAGCAAAGGCCTCGTAGGACGGTCCACTACAAATCTTTAAATTAATGCTTCTCATGATTCGTAGGTTTTTCATTTTATCCATCTTTCTTCCGAGTTTGGAGCGAAAAGAAAATATCACAACTAAACTTTTCATTTTTGTTAGGAACTAAAAATTACTCCCTCGGTTGTAAAGAGAATGAAATGAATATTTTTTATTTGCTGTCTTTTTATTTTTTTTAAGAAAGCTTCCAATTTTTAATTTATCTTACTATTCTCATTTAAATTTTTACTACATAAAATTCAATAAATAATATTTTTATATTTTTTTAATATTCATTTAAACTTTTACTTCATAAAATAATATATATATATATATTTAATCATTATTTAAATTCTCACTACACAAAATCTAAAAAGATTTTTTTTTCAATTTTAATTTCATGAGTAAAATTAAAAAAATAACATAAATTACATACACTTTAGTCTTTGTTTCCAGAGAAATATTTCAATTAATATGGGACATATAGAGTACCATTTAAAGCTATAGAGGTATTGCAAAATTATTTTAATGTATTGTTCCCGAATGGTGAGAAATATTTAACCAATAGGCATCGTTTATAAAAATTTTAATCTCTTCGCTTAGCTTCCTTTGGTAATTGCTAGTATTTGTGATTAATTGTAAAAGTTTCATATAATATATAAAATACAAAGCCACATAGCTTATTTTTCTGTCCTAAACGGGTACTTGATTTTCACATTATCCTAGCAAAATATCTTCATTTCTCTTACATGTTTCAATTAGTTATTTTTAATCAATTTTAGTAATAAATTTGACAAAAAATACTGAAGTGATATTAAAAATTATTAAATTAAATCATAAAATAATACTTATGATCCTCAAATTTTAATTACTAATTATAAATCTTAAACTTCCACTAAAGTTAATTATATTCTCTTTTTCAAAAGATCTCACCTTTGTGATCCCACATCAATTATTTCCACCAGGACAGTGATCCCTCCCTCCTCGGGCAACACAGCCTTCACCTCCCATCGGAATCAAAATGTTCAGTATGAAACCGGCGAAAACCTCACTCGCCAACCATGAATGTTAACAAAAAAAAAAAGTGCTGCTTTTCTGGAACTATAACCGTACGACTAGCTCAGCATTATGTTCAACAACATTCTGAGAAAAATTAACAATAAAAAATTGAAACGTGACCAGTGAAGAGGAAGAACAAAGGAAATCCAAGAAAACTTAATTCACAAAACTTCAAATCCAATACAACAAACATGAATCAAACAAAAAAACTACATCAAAATCTCTCAAGAAATAAATTCAGATCAAATCAGATTGGTTGTCCTCGCTCTCCAAGGCCTGCCTCTTCATCGTCTTCACTGGGAATCAAAAAGCTTAATTTTGTGCATCAAAACCAAATCATATCATTCCAGGCTCAATCCACTTTCTAATACGTTGCTAGAAAAGCTAACAACTTGTGATGATCAGAGCTTGACAAGAAGATGATGAAGAAAAAGAAATCAATGTTCCTCAAAAACCCAATTCAAATCCTAGTTCTTTCTCCGCCTGACAACCACCTCAAGGTCTTTGAAAAATCAATCGACGTTTTTGGGGACATGATGGTTCAGATTTTGCCCGAAGATCTCAACTTCACCGTCTTTGTGCTTACAAAATCCGCCTTCGAGTGCGATCTAAGACTGGTTCGGATACTGTGCTTGATGAAGGAGAAGATCAAGGGCACAATCGGTGGTTTCTCATGCTGTGGGAATCTCTGTGGTTCCTCGGACGTTGGATTCAAGAGCAGTACCGGTAGGGAAAGAGGTTTGTTGCGAATCGTTATCTGGGTTCAAGCTGTTTGTTTGTCGAGAAAAGGCGGGGGTGGTGGTGGTGAATGGAGGTGGCAGCGCATCCCAATTTTTGGAAAAATGGCAGAGAGGAACGATGGCGGGTTTGCCGGGAAGAGAGGCTAGAGGAATCACATGGGTAGCTGAGATTAGTAGGGTGACAATGTTGATGGTGGTGGTGGTGATAGGGAAGGAGTAGCAGCAATTGGCGGGGTGGCAGAACCAGAATTTTTCCCGGGGGTAGGGTCGGGATAGGAACGAGGTAAAGCTGGAGATTGAGACTAAGTCATACTAATTTAAAACTAAGAGAGTAACTCATACAAGTTGGAAAAGTTAGAGAACTAATGATACATTTAGGCTATATTAGAATATCTACTTAAGTCTGGAGGGAATAATTACTCATTTGGTATATACTTTCTTAAGCACCTACCTCATTGACTCCCATCTTTATATTCTTCCACTATTTTTGAGGGGCAATAATGCATATTTAGCCCCTAATTTTTTTTTTGAATTAACCAATTAAATACCTATATCTAAATCTTTCCAAAATTTTCAAAGGGCCATAGCACCCTGGCCCTGCCCCTATTATGGTTCGCCACTAAATTGGTGGCGGCCAATGGGATGAGCAAGACGGTTCTGGATTTATTTGGATTTACTTCACTTAGAATTGGTGTAAGGTAGACCTAGAAAATTGAAGATGTAAAATTATTTATATAAAAAGTTACAGAACTAGAAGTGTTATTTTATAATTTACTTTAATCTTTATTTATATCACGTTAATATTTTTTGCCCTGCTTAATGCTGGAATTGATGGAAAGTAGTTGATTATGATGTGAAATAGAAAGAAAGGTACACAGCTAGAACAACATAAAGCTCAAGTATCCATTTAAAACCAGAAAAAAAAAAAAAAAAAAAAAAAAGTCAAGTGACCTTGTGGATTTTACCCTAAACTAAACATATCATTTCACATAAAGACACAAGAAAACAAAAAGGTTTAACAAATCGAACAAGTATGAACACGATGTCTTTCATTGGTAATATAAATAAATATAAAAGCACATATGCACATTCGTAATCATAATTTTAGGAAAACACATTGTTATTGCCATAATCGAATTGCCAATTTAAAGATATAAGCATACGTACCAAATAAGCAGGAGCTTCTAATATTGTGATTTAAAGAAATAATAAGGGTCCCGTGTTGTCCAGCAAATGGAAAGTCAGTGGGACACCGAACCCGGCACCTTCCCTTCCCCGTTCTTCAATCCCGAACAGTATCAGTTGACTTTGGATCCTGAAACTGTACATATACCCTTTATCCCTTATGGTATAAATATATCTTTTCCAAACTCTATCATCGTAATTAAATAACAATGAAATATCAACTATTTTTAGAACTTGAATGGCAACATGCCGGCTTATTTGTAGTATGACATAGGAAGTGGTGAGACCAAAACTCAACTCTAAAACTTTCCAATATCATCTTTTGACCTCGGCGATGATATTGACGACCAAGGACATAAGTATGAGATTTCAATGAGTGAGCCACATATGATGTTAGTTGGGGAATACAAGAAATATTAACATTATCTCCTTGTTTTATTTTGCATTGCTTTTCTTTTGCCTTTCCTTTATTTTCAAGAGAATATATAATCTGCTCTTATAATATTTCCCAGGTGATAGACTCATGACTGTAAATGTGATGATCCAATTTGATCCATAACTATCTTTTTTTTTTTTTTTTTTGTATTTTTGTGAATGGCAACAATTGCCATCAAACTATCATCCATGTTTCACTTTCATTCTCAAACTATGAAATGTTGCATCATTCATCCTGAAGTATGAAAAATGTTGTAGCATTTATCCTCTGTTTGTTTAATTGTTAAAACACTAATAGGAAATGGATCAATTGTAACCAAATGAATTATTATGACCAAACAGTGCAACATAGCAAAAACAAAGGTCAAAGAATGCAACTAAACAAAAATACAAACTTCAAAACTATCCTTTAATAAAAATAGAGTGATAAAAAAATAAAATAATTAAAATTAAAATATATAATAATAGAAAATAGAAATAGTCATATCATGTTTTGTTGAAAATATATATTAAATAATAGGTATAAAATAATAATATGTAAATAAAATATTAAATAATAACAGTGAGAGCAAATAAGAAAGGAAGAATAAAAATTTAACATATTTTATTAATTAAATAAACAAAAATAATAAATTAATAAAAAATAAAAATAGCATAATTAAAAAGTAAATAAATCAAAAGAGATAAAAAAATATAAAGTATGAAACTAAAATAAATAAGTTGAAATAATACAAACATTAATAATAAAAGTAAAAATATAAAGGTGGAAAAACCAAAAATATTCTATAAAATTTTGAAAAATTAGTAAATGAAAAGAAAAATAGAAATAAATAAATATGATTGGGAAAATTCCCATATTTATTTTTTTATGTGTTCACTTTATTTTACTCATTGAAAGGATAAGGCATTAAGTGCTCTTTGGATTAGGAAAGAACCAAATGAAAATGTATAAAGAGTATTTAGGTCATTTGGCTATAATCATATCATAGTCACTCTCTTTCTATTTATTTATATTTATATTCTTTTATTTTGTTATGTTTTTTATTATTTTTACTTTTTTCACTATAACAAGATTTTTTTATTTTTATTCTTCATTTCTTTATTTATTTTTTGTTATTATTCAGTATTTTATTTTATTTTTATTATTTTACTTATTATTATTCTCTATTTATTTTTAAAATATATAAAATTATTATATGATTATTACTATTTTCTATTATGGATTCTGTTTTAATTTTTTTATCCCTCTATTTTTCTTAAAACATAAGTCTTAATTTTGTAATTTTATTCATGAAACTTATTAGAAAACTCACAACTACTACAACTATTATTATATACGTTTAACATATTAACGCCAACATTTGGGAGGCGTAGAAACATTCTCATTAACAATAGCTGGATGCTTGTCCGAGACAACCTCACCTTTAGCCAAGATTCCTGCTGGATTGTTTTTCTTGTCGTTTTGTATACGCCTGCTAGAACATCAGAGCCTAAGTTTGCTTATGTGCATGAGTTTAAGGTTAAATAACATATACACGCATTAAATCCTTGAAGCTCGTTTATTTTTGGCTTAATTAGCAACCTACGCTTTCATAAGTACAAGCAGTTGACATTAACTAGAATATTATTGCTCCCATATGATATACATGTGCATGGTTAATCTAAGACCTTATTAATATATATATATATTGTGTGTGTGTGTGTGCGCCAAAATTATCAATGCAATAAATATTTATAATATTTATTATTATAAGTATATTTATCATGAAATAAAGTTTTAGAAGACTGTGTGTAAAAATACTCATTTATTTATACAATGTAATATGTTTACAATATGTCAACGAGTAAGTATTAGCATTTTTTATTTTTATATCTTTTTTGCCAGAAACTAATTTTATTTTAAAACCAATTTTAATACAACAATGCATTGATTATAAAATTTTTATGATATTATATATTAAATTTGTATGAATTTTTCTTGTTTTAAGTATTGAAAATGAAGAAATCATAAAAATTTAATAACATAATAAAAATTTAATTTTAAATGGATTAATGCAACTATATAAAATTGGTTTCAATAAAAAAGATGTAAAAGTAAAAAATAATTATTTTAAATTAAGTTGACTTAAATTAAAATGAATTAGTTCTTACTTTTTCAGTTTTTAATGTAATCTTTTACAGAATACTTATAAAAGTGAATGATAATCTAACTTCCAATCTTGTCATCACGGGTCCATCTTGACTTGTATGAAAATGTTTTAACAATAGTGATTCAGTGAATGAGGGTAATAATGATAAGTTTGTCGATTTTGACTAATTAAAAGTCTCTAACAATTGAAAATAGATATGAGAAAGGAAAAGGGAGAATTTTGTACCTAATCGGAAAATGCATAGGCCAGTGCTCTCTTTCTTCTCTAAGCTGCCATTTGCATGTTCTGTTGCTTAATTAGCTTTAAGTTGTTCCTTTGGTTGCGTCCTAACATTCGTGTACATTAAACAAATTTTAGGACACACACAGACACAGAGATTTATGAATTTACCAGAAAAGGTATGACATTGGTGCTTACAAAAGTTCCCGACTTGTAGTTGCGATTAATGTAAAATTAAGAGGCAATTCGTTTTAACTTCATCCAAAATGGTTTATTTTTATTTTTACATTTTTTTGCCTAAAAATAATTTTTTTAAAAGTAAATATTAAGTGCAATGTGTAATAATCCATTAAAAATATAATTTTCATAATCTTGCTAAATTTTTATGATTTTTCTAACTTTATGCATTAAAAAAGAAAAATTCATTAAAATTTAATGACAACATGAAATTTAAAAATTCATTAAAATTTAATTACATCATGAAAATTTACTTTCAAATGAATTATCATATTTACATAATATTGGTTTTGAAATGAATTATTTTGATGCAAAAAAATATTTAAAAATAAAAATAAATTATTTTGGATTGAGTCGACTTGAGTTAAAATGAATTGGTTCTAAGTTCTATATAATATAAAATAAAAGTAGGAGATCATATATCTAAGTTAGTTACACAGAAACTTGTAGGAAAAATTAAACATTATCAATTTCACACACATGAGGGCCACAAGAAAGCTCAAAAAAAAAAAAAAAAAAAACAAAGCGAACAAGTGCTGCTATGTCTTTCATTGGTAAATATATATAATTACACAAACACTCATAAACATAGTTTCAGAAAAGCACATTCTTATTATTGCCGTAATCAAATTGCCAAATTAATACTCCTTCCGTCCCATTTTAGTTGAAACATTTATTTGGGTATAAAGATTAAGGTGTATGTAATTTGTTTTATTTTTTTATGTAGTAAAATTTTAAATAATGATTAAAAAAGAAAAAATTCTTTTTTAGGTTTTGTGCAGTGAGAAATTAAGTGGAGATTAAAAAAAGAGTTTTTATTGGGTTTTGTGTAAAATAATAATTTAATTGTTTAAATTTTTTCAAAAAAAATATATTTCAACCTTTTGAGACTTTAAAAAAAAATTACTTTTAAAGTAAAATGGGACGGAAAGACTAATATAAACGTAGGTACCGAAAAAGCAAAAGCTTCCAATATATTGTGATTTGAAGAGATACGGATGAGATTTGAATGAGTGAGGCCCATCCATGGCATTGGTCGGTGCATGACATCTTAACCTTGTCTATTTGTTTTATTTTGCATTTGCTTTTTAATCATTTTCCTTTCCTTTATTTTTAATTAGAGAATATATTATTAATTATATAGGGAAAATTACAAAAATTCACATGATTTAGTCTAACTTATACTTTATCCCTCTATTTTCAAAAACCTACATTTTACCCCTTGTTTACTTTATAGTGTCCGATAATAATTTCTGAAACCCTAATTTAAACCTTTTGATAATAACGCTCTAGTAATTTCAAGATTTTTAATTTTTTTTTCACAACCAACCGACCTTTAAAAAATACTAATATGTATTTATAAGGAGAAAAATAGATTTACAGAAAAAAAAATTTAATAAATTAAAATGTCTATTCATTATAAAAAATATTGGAGAAATTAAAATTATTAAAATATAATTATCGTATAGCTTAAATACAGTTTTAGCAGTTGTTATCAAATAGTGTAAAAATTATAAGGGGTAAAATGTAGGTTTTTAAAAATATATAAAGCAAACTGTAGGTTATGTCATACCTTATGGGTAATTGTAAGTTTCCCAATTATATACTACAATCCATTACAATAATAATTTGTAGGTGATAGGGTGACGGACTGTCAATGTGATTGATGATCCAACCTAATCCATAACCTTACCGTTGTTTTTTCACTGCAACATTTTTCAGTAACGTTGTCGTGTTCGTCGCATCTTAGAGCCACAGTTGTTTACTTGGATCGTCTTGTTAAAATCCTATGCCATGCCAACTCCAACCAGGGCAGCATCATAAAAGAGTTGGAGCTGGGCATGTTTTGGTGATCCAAGGGCTTTTCCCCGTCCTTTACTAGGTGATACGTTTGCGTAACTTTGTGGCCACAAGAAGTTTGTGCTCAGATGAAATCTATTTATAGTAATCAAATTGATAAAAGTAGCTACCGGTAATTAAACTGGTACACGGGTTACACTAGTAAAAGGAACAACATATTCATTAAATTCATGAACAACCGTTTATTTTGGTTTAATTAATTAGCAATGTATTCACAAGCACAAGTTGACGCTGTTCTTTTTTAATTAGGTAAAAGGGACAAATCACCTACTTAACTTTTTATCCTAGCGGATATCAGTTATTAAAGTTTTTTTTTTAATTAAAAAGACCATTAAAGTTTTTATCAGTTATGATATTGAGCATTAAATTTTGAATATGGATGAATTAGCCACTTACAAAACTAATGGAGGGAATATTCTGTTAATTTTAAACATAAAAAGCCACATAATCACTATTTTTATTGGTGAATTACAACATTTATACTGGAATTATATCCACTGATGTATTTAGGTTCCTAAACTGAAAATAATAACAATCTTAATTTCCACTATTCTCTCTCCTGCAAACGGTGACCTCTCGCTGATAGCAACATCCCGCCTCTCCTATTCATGTACTGCCTTGGTTGAATTGAACCTTACCGAAATTCCCAACTTTTTCATCATCTTAATCTTGTTTTCCTCCCCAACCTCAATTCCAGCCAATCAATTTTCTACCTTGGTCAAATTGAACCCTACTACTCTTTTGCAATCTCATCTATGAAATTGGAGATGGCCTTATGTTGATCTTGTGCCGGCTGTGGCATGGCTGGTTTTTTAAGGTGGTTTCATGGCGCTATCGTCACTCATGCTCTCATCATTTCGGCAATAGTATTCTTCCTTGTTGAAGCCACGATGTTTCCTCCCACTCTTCGCCTACATCAATTATAGCATCTGGGATTCAAAACCTTTATGTGATAATTGGTAGAATGAAAATTACATTAATGAATTGAAATCTCAGTGCTTCATCTTCTGAAGCTCCACCACTTGCTAACTAGTAAGTCTAGGGTTTCAGTTACACCGAAACTGTTTCCTAGTTCTATAATCTAAGTTTTGATGGGAAAATTTTCTATTTAATGGGTAGGATGAAAAAGTCATCGACCGAAAGTTTCTTTTGTGACATTGAGGCCTGCAATGGGTACGATGAAACTGTTTCCTAATTCTTCTTGGATTTTTTTGTCCCAATTTCACCATCGGTGGAGAGTTTAGGGGGAAGAGAGAAAAAATAGAGTTTAGGGGGATTTGTAATGTTAGATAAAAGTTTAAGGATTATGTTAGGTATTTTATCTTTTTTTGTACAGAAGTTTGCCACATATATTGCCACATTATCAAAATATTCCAAACCATTATACAACTGAACAAAAATAATAAAAATGACCAATATCCATTCAAAAAATAACATTGGTGACCAATTTAATTGTAAAAATACTTTACTGAGCAATTTGCCTATCACGAAAAGCTGAGGTGAGCAATTTGTCTCTTTTGCCTTATTTTCTACATATATTTCTATTATCATCAACTAGAATATACATTTATCAATCTCATGTCTATGATATACATGCATGGTTAATATATATTGATTAAGTTTTTATTAACGAGTATATCTATCATGAAATCATATATTAGAAAATGGAACAAGTACGCCATATCTTTCATAATCTCTAATATATATATGTATGTATGTATGTATGTATGTAGTTAGGGCGAACCCAAGTCTTTTATAAAGAAGAGGTCAAAATAAATATTTTCCTAAACTATAGTTCTTATAATGATATTTGAAAATTTTAAGGATGAGACAAAATGTATTTACCTTTAATTTTTAAAGGAAATTATATGTATTTTTCAATTTTAGAGGAACCCAAACCCCCTACTAGCCCACTTTTGTCACGGAACAGGGCCCCAGTGCCCCATAATCTTGTAGGCTCTTAGGGATCATGAATCCCTCTAAGTTACTATTGGCTAACTATTACTCGTCAATATAAATTTAAATAATTTATATGCAACTAGTTTCTTAGCCTACTTAGTTCAAGAGATATGCATGCTTTTGTCCTGGCAATGCAAAAGAATAAATAGATCGTTGGTTAAAAATGTTGCTCGAGCATTTCTATTAAAACATACTTAAAACGTGCCAAGACATTGAAATACTAGTTACTTTGACTACAAGTAATAGTTTGTGCATACAATATACTTGTAGCATGCACCCAAAAGTAACAAGATGGATTTACATCACAATGTATCCTATTAGAGGCAACTTTCTTAGTACACAAGGTACTATGTACAAGAGATAAAAACTAACTAACTAAGATCATCTACGTGAGCCCCACCTTGAGCTATCCAAGCTTCAAGTGCAAGCCCTTCCTTAATTCTTTTTCTTGTGCACTCTTAGCCTCTACACTGTAAAGGCACAACTTGGTTAGCACATAACTTATACCACAAGTAACCTAGAATCACAAGGATTCTCAAGAAAAGTACTTGCAAAATAGAAAGCTTAGGCCTCAGCTGTCAACTAGTGACTAGGCCCGGAGTTAGAACCTGCACAATAAACTTAAGGGAGTGAGTACTTAAAAGTACTCAGTAAGGGTCCCTTGAATACCTACAAGAAGATAGCAGCAACCAAGATGGAACCATGGCAAACAAGCAACCAAACAAGTGGATCAACCAACAAACAACTCAAACAATCAACAGACATATATATAAGATATGCAATGCATGAATGTATGATATGAAATGCACATAATGCATGCACTTGGGACTTTCTGCACTCTAGGTGTCATAAAACTTGCCGTGAGCTCAAACGGCGGAGGTACTTGAGATACTGGCCCTCGTATCCCGGATACTTTACCTCCCTTAAGTCCCACCTACGGGTTCTAGAGTAGGTCGTCACCCCTTTGAAACTTACCCGTCTTTACCCTTAACTTATTGCGCAAGGTAGTAATCCTATGTGGTTTAACTAGCCAAACCCTTAAGGTTTAACTTAGAGCACTCATAGTGGCTTGCTTACCAAACCAAATGGTTTGGTAGGGATCGACTTAGGTTTTCCTCCTCATTGACCATAGGTAAATGACATTCTACTCGGCCAACAAAGAGTCTAAAAACCCCCTTAATCCCCTTAGTGCTTGTTTAGAAGCTTAAGCACTTTGATTTTCTTAACCACCAAGTCATACTCTTTCTTAACCACACAACTTAACTACCACTTAAATAATGCATAATTCCCAGCTTAGGAAGGATTTCTAGACCCAACCGAGGCTACGGAATGTCTTAACTTAGCCTAGGGATGAAAATCGAGAGTTTGAGACACTCTTAGGATGCCCGGAGCTTGGGGGCAAAATGCCTTGGCGGCGCCGTTGGCGACGCGTCGCCACAAGCATCAGTGTTCAGAAAAATTTTTCATTTCTCGGCGACGCGTCGCCAACTCGCGTTTCCACTGGCAACGCGTCGCCAACGCTTTCCAGCGTTGCGCGACAGCGTGTGACCTTGCACGAAAACTGCTCAAACTTTCTCATCCCAAACTCAAATCACTTGGGTCTTGTTCCTAACTCATTCCCACACAAAAGACTACATTTCTATGCATTATTTGAGCTTAATTAAGTTGAACCCTTACCTCAATTTAGCTACAAAGCAAGCATTGAAACATAACCACCTTAGCTCAATCAAGCTCCCATTAAGTTCCTCACCTAAAACCAATGTGATATGGCACCAAATACTTCAAACCAAGACCATTTCTAGCTATGGAAACAACTTAGAACCAATCCAAATGAACCCAACAAGCTTACCCACGAATTTTGAGTCCAAACTAGCACCAAAAAGCAAATTGGAGCTAGAACACCAACAAAGAAGCTTGATGATTCCTACTAATAGCTTGGGCTTCCTCAATTTGATGAAGAATTGCAGGAAAAGAAGCTTTGGGCTGGGATTTTGGAGAGGGAAAGTGGAGCTACGAATTTGGAGTTGAATGCAAATGACTAAGGAAGAAGAAGACTTAACAACTTAAACTAACTTATACTAAATCCCCCCACTTGGCAAACTTCTTCCTCTTTTGCTCCACAAACTCTCAATTGTTTTAAATGGGTCATTAGTTCTCACTCAAAACCAACATTTCTTTACTCTAAAGGATGCTAAAAGCTTCTCACACTTGATTTTCTTGGACACTTTAGCCACTTAAGAATTATATGGCTTAAGCGAACACTTAGTGCCACAAGTTCTCAAAACTTTCAAAGATGGTTCTAATAGCTAGGATTACTAATGGTCTTGATTTAACTATGCCAAATCACACTTAGGAACTCACTTACTTAATTAAGCTTACCTTACTTGTTTAACAAGGTGCTAACTTGAGGTACTTAATTTAATAAAACACTTAAACAAAGTAAAATAAATACTTACTTGATTAGTCAACTAGGAGAGCCGTCACAACTTTAGTTCCAACTGATAGGGCTAATCTTGCAAGTGCACATGATCAGTTGTAACAAGTTTTAATTCTTAGGATAAAACCAAGATATTGAATCCACGAAGAACAAATATTTAACTGTTAACAAATCTAAGATTTGTAGTTGTATATAATTACTCCTAGTATTACAATTCTCTCTCAAGCAATTATAACGTGTTCGATTAGCCTAGGATTATCTCAATCTCCCTTATAATTAATCAAACCCATTAAGTTCAAATTATCACATTAGCAAATTATAATAAATATGTATATCTCTATCTTAATTATTTTAACTCTATTTCCTTAGTGCATGGATCAAATTTCACTTATTGGTCTTTCATTTAAATCCTTAAGATAAATTAACTATAGTGATCAAGTACAAACAATACTTATCTATGGTGATCAAGTATAAACAATACTTATTATTGCAAAGGAAATAGACTAAAACACAAACCCAAATAAATTAATTGAAATAATTTAACTAGACTATATCCCTAACCTTAGCATAGAAATTCAACCTTTCATGCTAGATTTAACAATAGAATCCAACAATCCCATGAAACAAGAAAAGATATAAACAAACAATCTAATTCAACTTTGAAAATAAAGATAAATGGAAAAAGGAACCAAATCATTTCTCTCTCATTGTGTGGCACCTTCTGCCCCTATAAACATTATAGAGTTAAATACCGCAGTATATAGCTTACCTATAGTAAGTAATATGCGGTACAAATGGTTTTACATTTTGTCATATCGAGCGGTATACCATTGTATACTATAGTATTTTACGGTATTTCGTATATCACTCACTTTATATATATTTTTTGTTTCAAAATTGTGCTATACTGTAAATACTGTAAGATACATACCGCAATATTTTTTTTTGTGGATGCGTATGAGATTTTTTTTTTGTCATTTTACATCAAAATATCATAAATATATAAAACATTAAAATATAATTAATACACATATCATAAAATAAATACTTGCTTTTATTATTTTGGTTACTTTTCTTAGTTAACATAAAAATTTAATGATTACTTTGAGCCACTTAGGAACTCAATGTGGTATTAGAAAATATATTACTATTATTAAAGTGTTATTTTTTTCTCTTATATCAATAAATTAGTTTCCTTTCGAATATTATTTATTTTGCTCTATATATATAAACATTTTTTAATGTTTTTTGTATTAAAAAAATATCTTCTATCATATATATTTTATTTATATTTGACAAATTATGATGAGAAAAATTAGAATACATGTAAAATGTGCAAAAAAAAAAATTGAATTTATGTCATCTTAAAATAATATTCTAACACTTATTTTTTTGTGAAAACGGTAACGGTATGCAGCCCGATATACCATGCGATATACCTTAAAAATTTGAGATGTGGTATATGTAGCGATGACAGTATTTAACACCTTGATGAAGATTAAAGCTACTAGTCCCTTTCTGATTCGCTCATCTCTATTCAATTCATTTATGTTCTCAACATCTCTTCTTATGTATGTTTCTAATCCTTAGCCCTTAGGATTTTAATTAACTAAAATATCACTTGATTTAAAATGCATCATAATATTATAAAAAGGGCATTTCAGTCAACTATGAGAGAGTTTCTTTCAATTCCAGCTGTATCTCTTTCTTTATAATTTCTTGCAATTTAGTCCTTTTACTCCATAAAAATTTGGTCAATTTTTTTTGTGTAAGCTCCTTAACCTAAATAAAATAAAAACTAAAAAGGTGAGGATAATAAATTACATAATTATAATAAAATTAACCTAAAATGGATATAAAAATTAACACATAAATTAAGCTGGTCACCAACCCTGTATATAGTCACATATAAGTACATTTTTTTCACTATAAAAAAATGCATTAAAAAAAAGGACAATAAAAATCTAGCAAGAAGCTGGAGGAGAGTCACATTACATCATTACAAAATTCGCTTATTCCCCTATAGAAAAAGCTGGTAAAGGACTTTGACATCAATCCCCCCATGAGCACTTAAATTTTACCCACCTACATTTGATCTTGAGATATGAGTACAATTGAATATCTAAGAAAACCTTGTCAAATAGGAAACTCGTATCCTTGAAAACCACAGGATTTCTTTATTTCTAAATTGCCCAAGCCGAAACTTAGAAATTTTGCCACCCTTGTAATTGCAAATTTGACTTGCATTCTCTAGGCTTCTAATTCAACCAATCTATAAAATCAATAGCTCATTGTAGACTAATTCGGCACCAGCAAAATAGCAAAATTCAAACAAGTAAGGATTTTTCACAAATGAGTAAAGGAGACTTGTGTTTTTTACCTGTGAATAGCAAAAAGAGCAACAAGTGGCCTGAAGATTTACTCCTCTCCTAATTAAGTTTGCTTTAGTTGGTATATGGTGTTGAGCTACTTTCCAAATAAAGAGGCTAACATTTTTGGGAATCCAATTACTCTACCATTCATTTGTTTCAACTACAAAAATTTGAAAGGAAATCTTGTCTAAGCTACTGCTCATCTCCTTTACAGAATAACAGCCATTAGCACTCCCACTCCATGTATATGTATCACAATCATTTAGATTAATAGTAACATCCTGCAGCAAAGATATTAGTTCCTAAAATTCTCCTAATTCTCTACCCTTCAAACTTTGCCTCCAATTTCATTGCCACTGCTACCGATCACCCTCCTAATAACCCCTACCCGCCCACCAAGCACTCCCTATTTAACTCTAACAAAACTTCACCTTTAAACTACTAGCTATCACCCATGAATCTTTCTAAACCCTGCATTTTTTCCCATCGCCTAACTTCTACTAGAAAGAATTTTTAAAAGGAATTCTTGCCACTTCTATTTCATTCCTTGACTTTCAAATATTACCCCAAACACTACTCCACTTGCTATCCTTAAAAAGCAATAGTTAAACCCCTTTCTCATTGTAAATACTATGAACTACTGTTCTCCATAATGTTTCCACATCACATCTATACCTACACTACCATTTTCCTAACAACACCAAATTTTTTATTTTTTCAGACTTCTTATACTCAACCTACCCACTTTTTTTGCTAGTTGCAATTTACCCCAAGCAACATGATATTTTTTTACTCTCCCTTTTTTCATCCTAAATTTTTTTTTTGTAAATTTTCAAGGGTATTTAAAACACTCACTAGTGCTCGAAACAAAGATAAAAACTAAAAGGGGATGTCAGCCAAAACTGACTTAACAAGGGTTAATCAGCAACCAATGAATACCAAATTTATTTTCCAAGAGCTTAGCTTTTGTTTAAATTTCTCCACTGCTAGTTTCCATGCATCACACCTTCCCATATTCAATCCAATAAGTAGGCCCGAATATGTGAATGGTAGATTTTTTTGCTTTACATTCCACCCTAGCTGCCAATCTTTCTATTTCTGAAAATTTCACACCCACATCAAATAATTTGCTTTTAATCAGATTTACCTTTAGCCCGGAAGCATGTCAAAGCATTTCAACACCCTTGTCAAATTCAATATATTTGTCTCATACCATTCCCTAATAAAAATTGTTTCATCAGCATCTTGCAAGTGCGACACATATGGGCCACCATTACCCACATATAAGCCTTTAAACACATTATTTTTACATGCCTCCAACATTGCTACATTTAAAGCTTTAGCCACTATAAAAAATAGGGATAAGGGATCGCCTTGTCGTAAACCTTTTTCAGGAAAAATACTTTGGGGTGGGGCTTCCATTTACCAACACTAAGACAATAGTTGTTGAGACACATGATTTAATCCCATTACCGCCACCTATCTCCAAAACCAGTTTGTTGCATTATTGGGTCTAAAAAATTCGAATTAACATAACCAAATGCTTTTTCAAAATCTATTTTAAATAATAAAGCTTTTCTTTTGTTTTTGTTCATTAGGTACAACACCTCATTTGCAACTAGTACTCCATCCAAAATTTGACAGCTTTTAATGAATCCAAATTGTGCCTTTCCTATCAAAGGAACGACTGCCTTCAATCTTTCAGCCAAAATTTTAGCTATAGTTTTATATTGGTAACTAATCAAACTTATGGGTCTATAATCATTTAGGTCAATAGGATTAACTTTCTTAGGTATAAGTGTAATAAAAGAAGCATTAGTACTTTTTTCTAGCTTTCCTAAACTATAAAAATGCTCCATCATTACCATAACATCTTCATTTATAACTTCCCAATAATGTTATATAAAGTTGAATGTGAATCAATCTGACCTTGGGGCTTTCTAACCTTAACAATTCCAAACTGCTGCTTTAACTTCCCGTTTAAATACTGGCCTCTCCAAAAAATCCTTCCACTAATCATGTTTTCGGAATTTGTTGCTAAAGAAACTTTCTACTGTCAAGTTTTCGTTATTCTGCAACGAGATACAACTTCATTGTCATTTTTTTCAAAACAATTATCAGTCATAATCAAATTGCCAAATTATACACACATAAACGCAGCAACTACCAATCTTGTGATCTGAAGAGATAAGGATGGGATGGGAATGGGTGAGCCCCATGGTATTGGTTGGTGCATGCATATCATCTAAACCTTCTTTCTTTGTTTTACATGTTTCATATTTGTTTGTCCTTTATTTCTTTTTAAGAGAATGTCTACATTTGTTTTTTGTTAAAAGGAAAAAAAATTATTACATAAAGAGAATAATACATTAGGCAACTTAAGATTAGCAAGAAGTTTAGACCATAACCTGCAGAGGCCACTATGTATAATCCACGCTTGTGATATTTTCAAAAAAATGAATTTATTTAAATAATTATTGCAATAAAAAGTCTTTCAAGTCATATCATCAATATTAAAGGTACATAACGTACACTTGATTAAGCAAATTTGTAAATAGATACATACAATATGGACTAAGTTAGTGTAAACCTAATTAATATAAAGTTATAGGCATTGAAAAATTATAAATTATAAATTATAAATTAACTTTTTTACCACATATTGTATATTCGTGATAAATGAAATTTTGAACAAAAATATCATAAAACTTCAAGAAATAAAATTTTGTGTACGTTAATTTATTCAATTGTATGATTAAAAATTGTGGCTAACATAAAATTTTGTTTGATGGTGGTGGTGCCACAACAGTGAGGAAGCAACTTGACACAATGGTTGGGTTGTACTTGCTTCTGTCTTTTGTTGGGTTAGGAGACATACCAACCATATGCAACAAACAATTTTTTGTAGGAAATTGTTATCTGTCATTTGCAAAGAAGTTTATTGTAATACCATTTTTTTGTTTAAGGATATGTACCACCAATAATTAATTTCCATGTACATATAAATTACAACAGTAAACTTCCTTCTCTCTCATGAACAAAAATTTTCTGTGCCCAAAGCTTCTTATCCCCGTGATGTGACATTTTTTGATGCTACCATTTGACTATTTTTTTAAAGCAGAATCAAATATTAAACAAAAAAGGAAATGAGTAACAAGGCTGTCGTCTCATGAACAGGAGTCACACGCTGCCGAGGCATTATCACCACCATAAAGTGATCTAAAGACTATATTAGACATAGAAGATTACCAACAATTTTAGAGCAGGAAACATTTAGTAGCAATAATCCACGCACAACTACCAAAGCTTGAGAACAATTAGGTAAAATAGTAATATTATTCAAATTGGCTTCTAAAGCTTACTACACTACTAAAAAACAGCAATTAGTTTTGCTTCAACTCCAAATAAAGAGCAGTGCTACCAAATGCAATCATCCTAATGTCTTAAGGGGCATTAGATCCCATCCAGAGCCAAGCCGCAACACCGAACCTTGAAGACCTCCTCCATGCATTCACCATATATTAGAAAGAGATGTGGGGTGTTAAAAGGGCTATCTCTTTTTCGTCTGCCCCAAGCTTGACAGAAAAATTCTGAGCGATTTGCTTTGAAGGTGAAAAACTTAAGAAAGATATGACATTTCAAAGTGGAGTTGCTAAACGAGATCATTGTGCCAGAAAATAATGAAGGATACATTGAATGAAAAGTGTCAAAACACAGTTTCATTCTTCCTCATCCAAATGATCCAAAGAGTAATTGTCAAGAAGAAAGCTAGTCTAAATTCCTTTTTTTTTTTTTTGTGAGAATCCAAGATTTTAATGAGCCAACCTCATAAAAGGAATATCAGTGGAGCTGAGATGGTTGACACAAAAGTGGCACCACATTTCTTAAGAACCATGCCATCCTCGAAATAAATGCATTAAAGTTTTCTCGTGGGATCAAGTTATGTCTAAGGCAATAGGAATTCACAAATCCACCATGAGAGGAAAGATTTGTTGCATTTGTAAAGCATTCATAAAACACTTATAGATCAAGATCTTTAACTTATATGAGAAACATGAGCTAAAACTGCTTGATAAAGACTAAAGAAACAAGGATCTCAAGAAAGACCTAAACTATGTCTTTCCAAACCTATATACAGGTTAAAATTATGAAGAAGATAGACAAACCTATTTTGATGAATAGTTACCCGAATAGTTGCCCTCCTAAAGAATAATATCTCTAGTAGAGGAACTTGAAGGGGTTGAAATAGGGAGGATAAGATCTCTAATTTGCATAAGGAACAAAGATTCCAAAAGGTCTTGATTCCAACTTTACTTTTGATGAAAAGCTAGCTCTGCTACTTTGAGGTTCTCATTGGAGTGAAAAGCCGAGCATGTAGCTAGAAGAAAATCCGAATATATATCAAGGATCTAGGAGTCATGCCATACCCAAATTAAAGAACCATTTCCAATACGTCATGTACAATCCTGACCAAGAAGGCTACACTCATAGAGTAAGCCCTTCCGTATAAGAGTTGTATTACTCTTATTCCCAATAATTCATATGGATTGGGAATTGCCATATTTGGCCACTAGGGCACAATAGACTAATTTGTCAAGGTTACCAACAAAAAATTCTTCAAAAAGTTTGAGCTAGAAGGGCTTGGTTGAAAAGCCTCATATCTTTAATTCTTAGGCCACCCAACCCTTAAAAAAAAGACCTTTTTGCTTGAGATAAAGGCCTTTTTATCCGGAATGTCTATCCACCAAAATCAGACAAACTTGCTAGAAATCTAATCTGAAACTGTAATAGGGACTTTGAAGAGGGACATAAGGTAAATAGGTAAAAAAGTCAGGGTGGAGTTTATCAAAGTTAGTCTCCCAGCATTATTCAACATCCTCTGCTTCTAGTTATTTAAGGGTGCTAAAATCTTGTCCACCAAAAACTTAAAAAAAAAATGAGAATTTTGGTAAATCTTGAGATAATGGAGCCCCAAATAATTAAGAATACCTGAATTCACTTTAAATGGCAAAACAATGCAGAACTCCTGGATTAGGTTACTTGGCACATTATGACTAAGGATCCATTAAAATTTGCTAAAATTGATTTCTTGTCCAGCCACAAGTTGATACAAATGCAAGGCTTGCTGATTAGATTGAATTGTATTCTTAAAAAGGCAAAAAAAAAAATAAATAACGCAATCATCAGCAAGAAAAAGGTGGTTAATTGCACAAAAAAAAAAAAAGAACAAACTTTGGACCCAATTTTTTCTTCTCTTTTTGCACAAAAACAAAAAGGAAAAGAAAATGGTGACATGACAAAGCTGAAGTAGACCTGTGTTTGATCATTTTGGTCTGTGCTGCCATGGTGGGATTTAACTTTAGATAGCTTTAATCTCATCAAATGCACTCACTTCCACATTAATTAGAAATATCCATTGGAATATTCTCATATCCTTTGCTTCAGGGAGATATTGTACAGTAAGAACAGAAAAGTGTTTGATAGCATAGACTGCTCTTGGGATCATATTTTTGTTAATATCAAGAGATGTGCTACTGAGTTTTCTACAATTCTTAGCATTTCATTGCTAGTTCCTAGTACTAAATTCATCATTAGTATTAGATGTACACACTGACCACCTAGTACCTTTAAATTGGATGCTAATGGCTCTTGTGAGGCCTTAGAGTGGAAAGCTATAGCGGTGGGACTTTACCAGAAACATTGGTATAGCCAATGCGCTAAAGATTGAAGTTTGGGCCTTGAAAGAAGGATTGAAATTGGCCTTTCAACTTAAAACCCTACCTTTGAGATGGATTCTGATGTGGGGGGCCTCTTAATTCTTTTCAGTGCTCTTCTTTTGAGCTAATGCCCTTTCTGTTAGAATACAACTATCTCAGAAACAGAAGGCAAATACTCCAAGCACAACACATCTTTAGAGAAGGTAACAAGGTGGCGGATATCTTAGCCAAAGTTGCTGTGTATCAAGCTTTTAAGGGAACTAATGTCCTGGATTCATTATTAATGCAGTCTAGGCCGATGTTATGGGAGATTAAACAAGTCTTAGATTTGTTACGTCGGGCTTTCATGTCACTACAAGGTCGCCAACTCTATGGCTCCCTAAATTTGTAACCAGCCTTAAGGACTGTTTTTGTTTTCCCCTGCTTTTTAACATATTGCCATATTTACAAAAAAAAAAAAAAAAACTGGTGTTAATAGCAGAACGCAACAATATATGACTGTAACGTACATTATGGTTTCACAGTAAGTTCTTGGTTTTATTTAATGCTAAGAACTTGCTTAAAAGATGGAGTCGAATCACGAAAGAGATTGAGAGAGGGGGACTAAAAGAGGGATTGACTTTAAAATTACTGTATAGGGTAGAATCTAATTAGCAAGAAATATGGTGAAAAACATATAATACTATATAACTTTATTCATGAAACTTGAAGAATTCATTATTATTCTGTTAGTATATGTACTTTTAACATATTAATGCCAACTTTTCAAGAAGTAGGCTGAGAAACACTCCCATTAACAATAGCTTGACACTGGTTCCAGACGAGCTCACCCTTAGCCAAGATTGCTGCTGGATCGTTCCTCTTGTACCCGGGAAACTCTAGAACTCTCTTCAACTCTGCTTCATGGCAAACTTTGCCGAATTCTACGAGTTCACCACAACATTTCTTAGTAATGTTGCCGTTTTGGTATATGCCCGCTAGAACCTCTAGAGAACAAGTATGTCCCAACTTAGAGTCACAGTCGTTTGCTCGGATCGTCTCACTGAAATCTTGTGCCATGCCAACTCCAACCAGAGCAAACAATACTAGTAGCATGGCAAACAAGTTGGAGCTGGCCATTGTTTGGTGATCAAAAAGGTTTTTCCCGGCCCCCCTTAATGTTTTAGGTGATGCTAGCTATCGCCTTAATTTCTGCCACAAGGATATTTTGTGTTAGTATGAAAGCTATTTATAGTAGACAAATTAGTAAGGTAGTAATTAAACTGATACATGTGTACCCTTAAAATAGAAGGAAAAAAACTGATATCTGCAAGCGTTGTAGTTTAAATAACATATATATGCATTAAGTTACTGAAAATCGTTTATTTTGGCTTAATTAGCAACGTTTTCGTAAGTACAAGTTGACCATATAACATTCTAAGTTTGTACATATGTTTCACTTATCATCATCAATAGGAATATTATTAATCCCATATGATATACACGCATGGTTAATCTCAGGTCTTATTAATATGTTATTATTATTGAGTACATTTATCATAAAATCAAGTTTCGCAAGACTTCGACATCCTCCAAATTTATTTGCCGTCCTTTTACTTTAAATGTTGTCCTAAAGTGATTCATTTACTGACATAATGCTATCACAGGGTCCCTTAACTCTAAAAATATGTCTTAAAATTGTCTCTTCGGTTAGTTTTTCCATTATCTTTCACAGAATTTGATGATGTGGTATCTTCTGAGTTTATGTGACAGTCTAAAATATCATGTGACATCATTTTTCATAACAACAAATGATTATACTGAAAGAATAAAAACATTTAGGCTCCAATTGACAGAGACAGATAATTTTAGGGACTCAAAGCATAAATTAGCCCAAATCTTCTTTTCTTCCCAAATCTTCTCTGCCAAAAATCGATTCACAGAGCTTCCATAGCTCCTTCTCTTTCTCCTTGATTCTCCTCCATCTCCACCAATTCCTTGATTGCCCAATTTTCTGATTCTGATTCTGATTCCGGCCCAAAAAGGACAAAGCCACTAGTCCCTCCAGAGGTTTTCCCATGCAATTTCGCCTCAGCTTCTTCGGTCGCCGTCGAGGGAAGCCGGCGTTGGACTTGCGAACCCACACCTCTCTCTTTCTGCCCAACCTCGAGTGTTCACGGACTGGTATTCGTGTAGTACTCGAAGAAATTATGTCGAACAACAACTGGTTTGTTGGATCTGGTGGTTTTAGGAACCTGTGGAGGCAAACCCATCTTTTCTTCTACTCTTCTTGAACAAAATTTGGAGCCTTTGGGTTTATCAAATAATTGCTTCAAGAACCCATCTTCTTCTTGCCCTCCTTCATTTCTGCAGAGAAAGGCGCATCGAAGCCTTCGCTAACCCAGGTGTTCGAAGAGATCCAGTTTCAAATGCTTTGGTAGCGAATGGTGGAGCGTGACGAAACTGCAATCAAAGATGCTCTTTTACCTCTCCAAATCACAAGATGCCGTCGTCGAAGATGGCCTCATCTTTTACGTGCTGAGTAATTGGGCCACGTTTGACCCTGTTGAAGAGGCTACCAAAATCCTCACTCGGATCGTCGTGAATGAATTTTCTCAGAGAATTTCAGCTTCTCAGAACTTCTACTACCCTACAGAGCTCCGATCATGTGTGAATCAATTTTTGTCAGAGAAGATTTGGGCCAATCTTGTTTTAAGTCCCTAACTATGTGTCTGTGTCAATTTGAGCCTAAAGTTTTTTTTATTCTTTCAGTATAATCATTTATTGTTATAAAAGAAGATGTCATGTGACATTTTGAACCATCAAATAGACTCAGAAGATGTCTCATCATCAAATTTTGTCAGAGATGACAGAAAAACTGATAGAATGGACAACTTTAAGATGCGCTTTTATACTTACGGCACTTTATGATGACATTATGTCAGTAAATGGACAACTTTAGAATAACATTTAAAGTAAGGGGACCGGAAATGAATTTTAGTCTTAAGCAAATATTAAAACACACCTTCTAGACAGAAAAAAAAATTGTATGGCCTAACAAGAAAAAGGCATGAAGTCGGTGATTATGGAAGTTTCCGGCCATTGTTGTGATTAATGTAAAAGTTCTATATAATATACAAAAGTAGGAGGTCAATATGTAAGTTTGTTTTTTCTTTTTCCTTTTTTATACTCAAAAGCATTATAAGATATGTATTTAAGGGATAAGAGAGGTACCTAGAAAAGTTAAGAGAAAATCTTTTCTGTATGTTTCTTGAAATTTAAAGGACTTCATATCACAAATTGTAGGGTGGGTGCACAATGTATTATTAGTGGGAGTCGACCTGAGTTAGGGGCTTAGAGATGGGGGCAGAGCAAAAATTTTGAGTTAAAGGGGACAGATTTTATTTTAAAAATATTTAAAGATTAGGAAAACCATAGTAGAAATAATGAAATTTATTGTATTTTATTTTTACAAATACACATGGGTAATATATATAGTTTATAAGACATTTGAGGGGCTGGGCACCCCTCAGTCCCCACTCCCTCCACCATTGACGGAGGAAGTCCAAGCATTTTTGCTCTTTTACTGGCTGCTGCGGACCATGTATATGTCTCATGGGTAATATATATAGTTTATAAGACATTTGAGGGGCTGGGCACCCCTTAGTCCCCACTCCCTCCACCATTGACGGAGGAAGTCCAAGCATTTTTGCTCTTTTACTGGCTGCTGCGGACCATGTATATGTCTAAGTTGGTTATACAGAAACTTATAAGTACACTTAAAACATTTTCAAATTTCACTTGAAGACACAGAAAGCAAAAAAAGTTTAAGGATTTGAACAAATACTTACGCCATATCATTCATTGGTAAATATATATAATCACATATATAGAGCAATTTGTGTTGCATTCGTTTTGCATTACTTTTTATGTATTATTCTACGTTATTTTTATGTAAAGTGATTATGCGCTTAACTGTCAATTTATTGGAACTTCACAAGTTAAGAAGACTAAAAGGTAATTTCAAGATATTTTTGTGAAAATAAATTATTTTTTATTAATTTTTAAATTTAACCAACCTAAGAAAAGAAAAATTAATAAAAAATGTTTAATTTCCAAAATAATATTGTAAATTTAATTTTTAGATTTCTTAAAGTAAAGGATTCCAATAAATTGATAATTTCACCAAATAATCACTTTATATAATAATAGTTCATAACAATAAATTAAAATTAATGCGAAGTGAATAGTAATGATCATAATTTCAGGAAAATACATTGTCATAATCGAATTGCCGAAATAAGAATATGAATGTAGGTACTTAATAAGCAGAAGCTTCCAATATTGTTATTTGAAGAGATAAGGATGAGATTTGGTCGGTGCGTGACATCTTAACCTTCCCCATTTGTTTCATTTTGCGTCCCCCTTTCCCTTTTATTTTCTGAGTACATTTATATAAATCTAGCTTATCCTATGAGTTATCATCCTATAATATAGAAATTCGCTAATTCTGAGGTACACCCGAATTATGTAATTCGCGTTAACATTTCCGTTTGCTAGCAGTTTAAGTGAGTGAGAGAAGAAAATAATACTTACTATCTCCGTCACATACTTTTTGTACCAATTGACTTTTTCACATAGTTTAATTTAAATTTATTTATATTAGTATTTATTAAAAAAAATAAAAAAAATTATATTTAGAAATTATATGTCTTGATTTATCATTCTTATATAAAGGTTCTTCATTTATATACTAAAATTTTAAAAATAAAAAATTATAAAATAATTATTAAAAATTAAATCATGTAAAGAATTTGAGACGGATGGAGTATCTATTAGTTATAATTGAGTTAGCAAAGGTTAGTCAACTAGGCAGGAGATAAGAGAGAGATTTTTATGGGATTCTGTTTTTTTTTTTCGTATCTTCCATTTCTATTAAATATTAATGATCACATTATATTAAAAGGAGCTTTTTTATGGTCTATGTTTCTTCCAACTTTTAAATTTATACCATTTGAAGCTACAGAAGCATGGAGTGAGTGCAGCGTGTCTTCTTTTGCTTTTCGGCAGTTTTTTTTTTTCGTGTGGCTTATGTTTTTATATTTTTCAATATGCCGGTTGATTTGAGCAAGTTTCCATGGATGAGGACTTGTTGCCTGATTCTAAATTTAGGGCGGAAGGAGTGGAAGAAAATGAAACAACAACAGAAGATTTTCGTGTTGGAAGACAACGCGTGGGTTGATGATGATGACAATGATGGTGCGAATAGTGATGAGGGAGTTGAAGTTTTTTTTTTCTTTCAATTGTCGTTATTTTTCTTTTGGGTTATTGTATAATGAGTGTAAGATTTTGTTAACGAGTTTTTTCTTGGTTTTCAGGCCTTCTGCAACCTTGTTTGGTGAGGAAACGGATGGGACGGACGTGGATGTTGGGGATGGGGAAGAGAGGGATTTTGGAGAGGGGGGGAGGGTTGCAGGTATTTCGTTACAAATTTTTCACTTGTTGGTAGTATGCAATTGTTGTTGCTTGGTATGTTGGTGTAGTTGGATTTCGTGGGATAAGATTCTAGTGTTCGTTTGCAATTTTCCGGTACTATTAGCAATTTTTACAATTGTTGGCACATAGTTGAGCTTTTGGTGTTGCTTGCTTGGCATGTTCGTGTAATTCAATTTTCATGGGGCATGATTCTGGTGTTTGTTTGTATTTTTCTGGTACTATTAGCAATTTTTTACGATTTTTGGCGCATAGTTTAGTTTTAGTTTATGTAAATTCCTATGTTGGACGTATCTAATATGGAACTGTATGTTTCTAGTCTCTATTCATATTATTTTGGTAATGCAAGTTTTGGTGGACATTTTTTTATGCAAAACATCGGATTGATTAAGGGCAAGTTGAGGGTTTGGCTAGGTTTGAGGAGATGTTGTTGGAAGGTGTAGATTTTGAGAGTTTTGATACGGCATTTGCATTCTTCAGTAGATACAGTACCAAGAATGGTCTCAAGGCACATTGGGGTAAGGTTCGGTAGACACGTGATCAAGTAACTTCAGTTGAGTTTTGTTGTCACCGTCAAGGTTTTAAGAGGAATGGTAAGGAGAGGGAGGAAGAAGCTTTATACCACAAACCAACCTTGAGGAATGGGTGTGGCACAACAATATGGTTCAAGCAGAATAAGAATTGTAGGTGGGTTTGTGCGTGTCATGTTTAGAACCATAACCATCCATTCTTGCAGACAAAGATGTAGCATTTGCTAAATACAAGTAAAGATATGTCATGTGAACAGTTTGTGAAGGTAATGTCCCTGGTCAGAAGTGGCATTCAAATGATAGGAACTTTTAAGGTGTTTAATAATAAAACAAGGGGTCCTAAGATTTCTGATATGAAGAAGAAAATTTTTTATAACAAGGTTACAATTAAGAGGGCGAAACTTGCTATAAAAGGGGATGCTGCATCACTTATTTAGTGTTTCAAGAAAAGGGCTAAAAGTGGCACTGACTTTTTCTATGCGGCTGAGATTGATCATACAAAAAGTCTAAGTAATATCTTTTGGTGTGACGAGGAAATGAAGGCTAACTACATACTATTTGGTGATTTCGTATTGGTCGACACCACTTATCAGACGAACAGGTACAACATGTTCTACATCCCATCTGTCGGTTGTAACAATCACCAACAAAATGTAATGTTTGTATGTGCATTTTTAGTAGAGTAAAATGAAAGGGCTTTCAGTTGGTTGTTAAAGACATTTTTTAAGAGCATGGACGACATTGAGCCTTAGACTGTTTTCTCAAACTAGGACAATGCATTTTTGAATGCATTTGATGCCATGTTTAAGCAAACCAAGGATAGGTTATGCTTATGACATATTGCCAAGAAGACCCTTAGCAAGTTACGATATTTGTTTTGCCATCTGGGTTCTTAGTTAGCTTTCATGAAGTGTTTGTATGATTGTATAACAGAAGATGTGCTTATTGAAAGGTGGAGTAAGATGTTAGGCAAGTTTGATTGTGCAGAGGATAGTTGGCTAAAATCAATTTGGAGGTACGATAGAGGTGGGCTGCATGTATGTCTAAAAATATTTTTTTCTGAAGGTATCATTTGTTTGTTTTTGGTTTACAATTTTTTTATTTTGAGTATAATTGGGTTTATCTTTTAATTTTTAACCTTTTGTTCATAGATACGCTTGCCACACAGTGCAATGAAAGCATGAATAGTGTGCTAGCAATATACCATCCATCACCATACAAAATATTCCTTGCACCATACAAAACATTCATATTAACATACAAATTATTTATAGAAACATACATAAAGTTTTGTACAAATATGTTCAGTTCACAGTTTCATATAGTTAGCACCATGCAAAACATTCATAGTACCAAAAAAATATTTCCATAAGCATACATAAACAATTTAAGGCAATTAGCAACCATTTTCATACATACTTGGAGGAAAATGGTGCATCCATTCATCATCTACACTGTTCAAGCAACCTTTCATTGGTGAACCCATTTGCCAGTACTGATAATGTATATTAGTAGAAATCCATGTTTGGGATTTCCTTCAACTCATTCACAAACCGCAAAAACCCAACTACTTTATGCCCGGTTTGATGGTGCTAATAGCCTAAACACTGCAGGAACAAGAAAATTCCATTTAAATTGGTCCCTGGCTTCCCTATCCTCTTGCATAGCTTTATCCACTTACGTCACATATAGACCATCTTGACTCCTACTTCTACATTCCTCCTAGTCCGCTTCGAATGCATCTTTCACATTCTGAATACTTGCATCCCCCAATCGATATACTACCTTTCAGTACACTTAGTACAAGTTTCACATATTCAGGCATCAACTCAAGCCTCCCTGACTCCATGTCTATGGTCATATCTGCTGGGGTGAGTTGGTCTATGAGCCATTTGAGTAGGTTTCTTGATACATATCTACATTTTAGATTCAACAGGTCCTTAAACCCCATCTCCTTGGTAGCTTCCATGTGCCTTTCAAATGTCAAGATCTTCGCGAACACTTTGCAGGCTTGACATGATGAGCATTTGGTATGCAATCTACGTAACAATTGATCATAGTTAACCACCATACCACACGCAAAAAAACCATGCCTGTCAACTAAATAATTAACCACTATTAACTCTTACCTCCCACCTTTACTAGCATCGTCCAATCATTTACTATCTCCATCCTCCTCCACCTTTACTTTCCTTTGTGCCTTACGTGTTTTATTTCCGCTCTTCCCCCTAAAACAAGTGATGCTTCATTGTTACAATTACTTCTCATTCCAATCATATATAACTATACAAATACTATACCTCTTTACCTTGTTCCCACCCTCAAGCTGCCTACAACCACCCACATCATCTCCTGCATCTCTCTTTTTAGTTGTCTTTGTATTTCATACAATACATGACTTGCTGAAAGTTTGCCATAAAACACATTACAAACAATAAAATGCTATTTCCATACAAAACAATCACAAATTCAAACATGGCTTCTTTACTTTTCCATATTTACAGCAACATCTGCACTTTCCTTCTCATTCTCTCACATTATAGCTTTTTTTTTCTATGCCCTTCTCCTCGTGCATTGATACACGACAAGTTTGCTCTTCTTTGGTTATTAAGGTGCTATCCTTTCTATATAGATTTTCATAGTTAGTTACAATTTACCTTGATAAAACCCTATCATACAAATATTAGTTGCACCATATTCGATTATCTCAAAATCAGAGTTGTCATCAACATTTATAGTTTCATCTACCTTTCCCATAGCTTCACTATAGTTGAAAATAGAGAAGCTTTGTACATGAATACCTTCATTATAATTGAGTAAATACAAGCAAATTATATTTACTTACATACTAAGTTTGAGATTCCCACTTCCACGCCTTCTTTTACTTCGTCAGGAACCAATTTCCAACATTTTTTTACAAGCAAAAGATTCTTAATTTCTTGAAAATAGTATCCTGCAAGCCCATTGAAAATTTTTTATCTCACTATAAAATTTTTTTATCATGCATGAGATACTAATATCACATACAATCTAATTTCATCCGCATAATCATATA
This sequence comes from Aquilaria sinensis, assembly GCA_005392925.1. Classification (NCBI taxonomy): domain Eukaryota; kingdom Viridiplantae; phylum Streptophyta; class Magnoliopsida; order Malvales; family Thymelaeaceae; genus Aquilaria; species Aquilaria sinensis. Next base: position 831,436 of record SMDT01002859.1, on the reverse strand, counting down.
GAATATTACTAATTTAATATAAAATGGATCCAATTTCATATAAAATGTTAATAGCTCAATGTGAAAAACAAAAACAAACTCCCATTCATGTTCACAGTATAATATTTTGGTACTGTATATTTCATTCACTAAATTATCACATAACTTACAGTTACAATTGTGTCACATATGTCTTTAACATCTGTTTGAGGGGCTACAAAATTACTTAATGTATCATCACTAGCCGTTATTCACCCGTTTTGCTTTGCTATAAATTTAACCTACACACTTTCTCCTAATTTCCAACCATGCTCACACAAATGTACAATGATACCATAAATTGAAAATAACAAATTTCAATTAAATTTCCCCTCACTATCATGCACGTCAGAACCAATATTATACACCCGAAACATACTTTCATACACATAAAAACACCAATCTGACATCCATATCTTCAAGTAATACATCTGCATAACAAAACCGTACAGCCATTTATTATGTTCATACACACACATAAAAAATGCAATTACATATTTATTAATTTTTTTTCACCGTCTTGCAATTTGCAACTAGTTCTACCTAAATATATACCAATACCACACATAAACTATCAAATTTTTGTAACAATACCATGCATAAACTAGTTCTGTACACTCCCAACACACTTCTATACGCATGCAAATTCTAGTTTGACAAACCAACAATCCTACATTTAGATTTCCATTCAATATATATTAACATCAAAACCATATAACCATCACTTACTTTCATACACCCACTAACCCATTGCAAATACCCTATTTCAACCAAACAAACAATATTGGACAACAAAACAAATAAACCAAATATAAACAAATCAACAAATATTAGCACCTACTAGGAACATACCTCAATTTCACACAAATACATACCAGAAAGTATACAAACTACTACCAATTTCATACACTATATACATATAACCACATAAGTATAAGATTTCTATTCTTAACATGAATGATGCATTTATGGCTTTGGGTAGATCTCATCATAAAGCTCAAGAAATGACAAATCTTTACCATTTTAGAAATGAGTTATTAAAAAATATGATAGATTGGCAAGCACGAGAGCTTGATAATCAATTTGATAAAGTGAATACTGAACTTTTTCTTCTATAGCTTGCTTCCTACTAATTCATTCTCTTTTTTCAATAAGAAAAAGTTGATTCATCTTGTTCAGTTTTATCCTTTAGAATTTTTAGAGGCAAACCAATTGTACTTGACAACCAGTTTGACATATATGTTATTGACATGCAATCCAAAGGTTAGTTTATTAAATTGAAAGGAATTGAAAATCTTGCAAAGAAGTGAATGGCAATAAAGAAAAACTCAGTTTATCATACCTCTTGATTATTTAGTTTTGTTACCTATTTTAATAATTGAGAGGACATTTTCTACTATGAAGATTATGAAGGCTCGGTTACACAACAAAATCTCGTCATGAGTAATTGTTAAGGAAAAATGTTACTACTTGTTAGCCAGTGTGTTAAATGTCTTGATGACACAACCAAAAAAAAAAAAAAGGTTTCAACGATAGCTAAATAGGATGTAGCGATTGCTAGCCATTGCTAAATTTGTTACTACTAATTCACTCGCTACTAATAATTTAGTGACAACTATTGTCGCTAACTGACAACGGTAAGCCTGCGCAATGGCAACGGTCACTAATTTTCCAGTACCGGCATGTTATTGGTAAGTTAGTGACGATTAACTGTCATCACGAATTTGGCATTAGCAATGGCTGACAGTCACTAATTTAGCGACAGCTTGTCTTTACTAATTTTAGTAACAGACAATTATCAATAATTTAGTAACTGCTTGCTTTCGTTAATTATCTTGCTAATTTTAGTGACACCTAGTCGTCACTAAATTAGTGGCAGTTTGCCTAGTCATGACCTTTTTAACAATAGCTAAAATTACCGCCCTCTCTTTCTTAATCCTACATATAATACCATATTGTCATGGTTTTGTAATTCCAACAATTATAAAATGAAGGCATATTATAATTATCCACAAACACAAAGTACATCAACAATGTTATTTAACAGTTAAATCATACACAATATAGGGAACTTCACATATACATATAGTTCTAAAATGTTATCTCACCAAGACATCATTTTTTTTTACTATTTCCCTTAAGAAAATGACAATTCAAAAAATTTTCCAATGGCATTTCAGTACCCCTAGCTAGAAGAATTTGGAACCTAACCTAATTGAATGATAATTTGTTAGGAAAATGAATATAGGAAAAAAAAAAAGAAGCCATTTTTTCTGAAACATTCTAGTGAGCTATGTGTTAAATATACCAAATCAAGCCAAATTCTTTAAGCATGTCACTGAAGCACAACATTAGACATTTTGCTCAAAGTTACCAGCAAGCTTTAATCCTACAAATCTACATGTTTACCTACCCATTTCAGAACCACACTTGATTTCAGCTTTGAGAAGATCTCTGCCACTAAAATGGGTGTAACCAAATTGTTAAACAATGTTTGTACACTAGGTACCATTTCTGCAACCAGGCCTACCTAGTAAATCAACAAGTCATGATATAAGAATGCCTAGATGGAAGGAGAAACAAAATTAAAAACAAAATTCACTGGCCGAAGAGTGATTCCTTCCATTACTCAAAACTGTTTGATCTTCAAAACAAATTCTTATCTAAAACAAAAACTATTGTTGGCTTTTTCTTTGCTAAGCTATCATTCACCTCCTACAATGATCGTGTAAATTGTCATACTTAAATAACAAGAAATACAAGATTTTGACCAAATAAATCCATTAGTAGAAAAATACCTACCTTGTTTGCATCATCACCAACTACCCTAATGGCTATTACCTAACCTCTTCTAAATTGAGAACTTGCTTTAAAAACAAAACTGAAAAAAAAACTAAATACAAATGAAGCTATAGGTTGGCATTCACTAAATACATACATTAACCATGTTAATTCCCTAAAATAATGAGAACAAATGATTTCACTAACCCTGGCATTTTCTTTTAATTATTCACCTAGAAATATATATAAATTGGCGAAGATTAGTTATGTCAGACAAAGCATAGTAAAGTCCAGATGTAATATAACTTCTACTGATGACCCAAATTCAATCTTGTTTAAACTTGTAATTTCTCTTAAGTACCATACATATATTAAAACATGAAATGTCTAATGCAGCAAAGATATAACAGATGATAGCAAGAACTAAATCTCTTTTAAAAACTAGTAGTTATGTTCTTGAGCAACTCAGCAAATCAGTCACAAAACAAAGTAATGCTTATTGCAAGAACAAATTAAATGAATTTGTGACAAAATTGATAATTAAATGAGTAAAACACAATCTTCTACCTTTGCCTTATAATTTTAAGAAAATACGATGTTGGTCGAATATGATCTGTTTACCTATCCAACCCACAGATACCACAAGGAGCTTAAGATATTAATAACTATTTCTAGTTGCTCAGTGGCAGTTTGTTGCTAAAGCCAAAGGGTTAAGGCACTACATTTGCTTCTTCTTGCCAATACTAAATCAACTCAAGAAACATAAACCACCTAATATTACCTCAGCCACTAAGTTTACTCTACACTATAGCCTAACCATATGCATACTCTATACACTTTAACTTTTTTTCTTAAACACAAAAGGCCTACAAATTAACTGACCTACATACATAAAACTTGATAACAAATCTCAAAGTTAAACATTTTAGCTTCACTTTTACATGGCCAGTGTTTGAATGATACATCGGTACATAATCAAATTTACTTCCAATACTGAGCTACTATAAGCTGTGATCATGATTTAGCTTCACAAATTATTGAAGAACAAATTATTAAGATAAAACAGATAAATATAAGTTGTGACAATATTCTAACTATCATTGAAGAAAAATTATTGAGATAAAACAGCTAAACCAAAGAACTCAAAGAGTGCTAATTGTTAATAAAGAGGGAAACACTTACAATAGGGAAGTTAGCAGGATTACGGCTAGTTGATTTTAGTTTCACTGGAGCCAGAAGCATGAACTACTTTTCCACCTCCAATTATGGCTTGTGAACAAGCAAACAACATACATTGACATCATCAATTGATGAGGATGTCAACAACAAAGAAATAACTTGGAACAGATAAAAAAATGTTACAAACAAATTATAAACCACATCGATTTGCCAAACCCATCCATATAAACTAATACCCATAACTTCTAATGTCTATGAAAATTAACAAGCAATGAAATGAATTTGATAAACAAGCAAACCTTATCTGTTTGCCTTGGAAACCCACATGGCTAATAGAGGAAATGGAAGTAGTTGAAATGGATGGAAGAAACGGAGGAAACCCTAAAAACCACTAACGCCTCTAAGCCAAATTCGAGTTCAATTGAAAGTGGGAGAGATCTACCTAGGATGGGAACAATTGTTAGCATGATTCTAGCAAATAAGAGAATCATCGAGATATGCAAGAGAAGAGGGAAGGGAGAAGCGAATTTTAATTGAAACTAAATTGGCCACGTGATTTTCTAACACAATTTTCTTCTAGGGGGACAACTGTGTGTCTGAGATATATGAGAGAAAAGAGAAGTGAATTTTAATTGAAACTAGTGACGGCAAAACTCTCACTAAAAAGCATTCCTTATTTAGTGGAAAACTAGCAACTGTTGGCCTTTGCTAGTTCTCAGATTCTTAGAACCATAAAACTAGTTGTGGCTAATTCAAGAGCTTTTAGCGAGGGCAGAGTGTCTAAAAAATTGAGAGACACTTAGTGACAGCTGACCATCGCTAATTTTTTTTATATTAGCGATGGCAAGTCATCGCTAAAATTAGAAACGATTAGCCATCACTAAACTAGCGAAGGTAAGCTGTCACTAAACTTAGTAACAAACAGTCATCGATAAACTTTCATTAGACTTTTAGGTACACATCTTCATTACATTACATGTATTATAAAAGGTTACCTAAGTTAAAGGATATGATAAGTTAGCATGAAAAATGACTAACTGCCACTTTTACGTGGCTAGTAAGGGCAAGTCGCTTTTACTTGGGGTGTACTTTAGTGATAGCTAGCTGTAACTACTTCATTGACTTTTAGTAAGAGCTACGTGTCGTAAAATTTGACTGAAACTTAGCGAAAACTAGCCTTCACTAATTGTTTGGATCTTAGTAAGGGTAAGTCTTCGTTAAATTTAGCGACGACTAATTGTCGCTAAATTATGACATGTCACCACTAAATTTTAGCGATGGCTGTTTCATCGAATTTTTAGCCACTGTTTGCCTTCTTTAATTAGCGACTGTTTTTAATCATCGCTAATTTTGCCGTCCCTAAATCTCTTTTTTCTAGTAGTATGATATAAATTATGATTTTTACTTTACCCCATATGAAAATTTTTTTGCATCCACCATTGACTACAAGGGCACCAATTCTTTGGCTCCCCATGTTTGTAACCAGTTTAAGGGTTGTTTTTGTTTTCATTGCTTTTTAATATATTGCCATATATACAAAAAAGAAAGAAAGAAAAACTGATATTTATGGTAGAACGCAACCAAAAAAAATGACAATCATATTATGGTTTCACAGTGCGTTATAAAAATTCATTAAAGTTCTGGCTGATTTAATACTAAGAACTTGCTTGAAAGATGGAGTCGAATCATAAGAGAGATTGAGAGGGAGAAAGGGGCTAAACGAGGGATTAATTTTGAAATTACTGTAGAGTGTAGACTCTATTAAAGCAAGCAATATGGTGAAAAACATATAATACTATATAGCTTTATTCGTGAAACTTGGAGAATTCGTTATTATTCCGTTAATATATATATATATATATATATATATGTACTTTTAACATATTAATGCCAACTTTTCAAGAAGTAGGAGGCTGAGAAACACTGCCATTAACAATAGCATGACACCGGTCCCAGACGACCTCACCCTTAGCCAAGATTGCTGCTGGATCGTTGCTCTTGTACCTGGGGAACTCTAGAACTCTCTTCAACTCTGCTTCATGGCAAACTTTGCCAAATATTATGAGTTCACCACAACATTTTCCAGTAACGTTGCCGCTTTTGTATACGCCAGCTAGAACTTCCAGGGCACAAGTTCGTCCCATCTTAGAGTCACAGTTGTTTGCTTGGATCGTCTTATTGAAATCTTCTGCCATGCCAACTCCAACCAGGACAAATAATACTAGCAGCATCATAAAAGAGTTGGAGCTGGCCATGCTGTTGCCTGGTGATCAAAAGGCTTAATTTATTAGCTAATGCTGTCGCCTTTCTGCCACAGGGATTTGGTGTTAGGATGAAATCTATTTATATAGAAAACAAATTAGTAGGTAGTAATTAAACAGATATAAGCTGATAAAAAAAAATTAATTAAACTGATAGGATTTGTGCCCTTAAAATAGAAGAAAACAAACTGATATGTGCATGCGTTGAAGTTTAAATAACATAATATATGCATTAAGTTCTTGAAGATCGGTTATTTTGGCTTAATTAGCAACGTTTTCATAAGTACAAATTGGCCATATATATAACATTCTAATCTCGTACATATATGTTTCATTTATCATCAATTAGAATATTTTTACTCTCATATGATATACATGCATGGTTAATCTAAGATCTCATTAATAATATGCTACTGTTATCAATGTTATAAATATTGATAAAGTTATTATTAGTGAGTATTTTTATCGTAAGATCAAGTTTTAGAGGACTTTCCTATCCTCTGTTGATATATGCTTACGCTAGCCACCTTAAGCAAACATTAAAACACACACAGAACTAGAAAAAATTGTATGAACTGACAAGAAAAAAAGTATGAATTTGATGCTACCCAATAAATCCGGACACATTTACACCTCTAATCAAGATTTCTGCTGCTGGATGGTCGCTCCTGTACATCTCCTTCATGACAAACTTTGTCCAATGCCATGAGTTCACCAAAATTACATAATCTTTGTTTTCTTCCCATAATTTTAGAGAAGGAAAAGAAAAATTTATAATTTGGGCTCACTTTCTTTGGCACTGAACTGTTCAAAATGTGTCATACAGTATCTCTTCACATGCATTCTTATGTTTTTTTTAAGTACTCAGAATGTTATAACTTTGAGATGAAGATACAAGAGATATTCTAAACTTATTCTACCTTATATCTTACTCCATTCAACCTAAACTAATCCACTAACTGTAAAGAGAAGTAATCTCTTACACAAACAAAAATTTAAACTCTGACCGACCACAAAAAATGGAGGCTTACATGCCAATTGAGCTAAGCTCCAATCCACTATCTTATGTTATATTCATAAAGAGATTCTAGAGGAGAAAATAAATGAAAAAATAAAATAAAAAACTAAAAAAATCCCAAGTAAAAAACAACACAAACAAGAAAATAAAAAAATAAATTTTATAGAGAAGTGTTGAAAAATGCAATTCAAAGGCAAACACAGGCTCATTAGTTATACAATTTTTTCTTTATATGAAATTTATACAATATTTAGTACTAGTGCTGTATTACAAATTTTTATACAAAATTAAAATTCACAAACAAAAGTGACAAAATTTCAGTTGACATCGGATTCAATTTTAAATTTCTGTCACATTCATTTGTAAAGTTTATGGCTTTGTTGAACCAAAAAAAATTTGTAATTTCAGCATCGTTTATGTTGTTCCTCAATGACTATCTTCCTCCACCGTTGCCAACTTTGGCATCCTTTTTCTGCGCATTTTCCAACTTTGCCGGACCAGAACGTCTCCGATCCGACGGCGGTGGAACCGATATCGAATGGCGCTTCTTCGGAGCAGACGCTGCCGATCCCTTCCTGGGAGCTCCCCCCAGGGGACTCGGAAAGCAAGACCTTGATTTCGCAGCTCGCGCTGAGACAGGAGAACTTGCGAGGCTGTCGTCATCTCTCACCGCCGGCCCGGGGATGCTGTGTCGGCGGTAGCGTTCCGATTTGGCACTCGAAGTGATCGTGGAGTCGTTGTCCCCGCCAGAGCAAGTGCTAGCTTTTGAGCCGGGAGACTTTGCTTTGCCGGCAATTGAGAGGCTCCGACAGGCGCCACCGGTGGAAGCAGAACGAGTAATTTTTCCTTTGGTTGAACTACGGTCGGTGACCTCTGTTACGATTTGGTTCTCCCAAGGCCGAGCCGCCATCCATCGCTCTAACCAGCTCCAGCCCCAGTAAGGATTGTTCGGATCCATGGTTAATGTTTGTTTCTCCGATGATCTTGGCGACGAGTTTTTCCATGTTTGCTTTTACCCCGAAGAACACCAAAAAAAAAACTGTCAAATTAATGTTCTAACAATAAGGAATACGGATAATAATGACATGTTCGTTGATCTTTAGACTACTTGGAAGTCTTAACAATTTCAAATATGGAGGAAAATTTACGTACCTGATGAGAAAATGCATAGGCCAGTGCTCTTTCTCTTCTCATAGCTGCCATTTGCCTGTTTTGTCGCTTAGCTTTAAGTTGTTCCTTAGATTGCGTGCTGACGTTCCAATCTTCTTCTGATATCTGCTTACGCTAGTCACGTTAAGCAAATATTAAAACACAGACAGACAGACAAAGTAGTTCCCTATATGGAGGTAAGCCAAATGCAGAGTTGAAGCTTGGCCTACCAAACGCATGGATTTGCCATCAAACAAAACAAGGAAAAAAAAAAGAAGAAAAGGTATGGAGCTGGTGCTTACAGAAGTTCCCAACTTGTCGAGTTCCTTTTCGCGATTCTGTTGGAGCTGCCGTTGGAGAGCTTGGTTCTCCTCTGACATTCTAATTCTCCTGGCACGAACCTGAGACTGAACACGAGAAATGGTCTGCATACACTGCAATGCTGTTCCTGCTTGCCGTTTGACCGACTGCCCTTCGATTAGCGCTCTCAACCTCTCCAACCCTTTCATAGCCCGCAAAGCTCTCCTACACTGCAAAACCTCACATTTGCCTGTTCTGTTAATGGAACTGGTCCCTTATAAAATGGAATTAGTATGAAAACCTACAAGGCCCCCACATGTTTTACTTCAATAATACACCCTTTTCAACAAACATAGTATCGATCATGAGCTTACAATTTGAACCTGGGGGCCCTTTCAACATAGAAACCATTAACTTGACCCCCTAGTTAGCGTAAAGGCTTGGGTTTTTTCTTTGTGTCTAGTGAGCATCAAAATTTCATTACAAGATTGTTATGCTAATGCAATTGTGTCAGACGTTAAGTACCACAGATTTTTGAGAAACGAAGATCAACCATTCATACCACATATCCTCGGAATGCAGTTTGAATTTTGATAGCAGCTACTTCCTCCTTCGTTTTCCCAGAGTAACGTACTGCTTTGGTGAGGCGAGCAACCTCTACCGCTGCCTGAGCTGCGGCAGCAGCAGCTCTGGCTGCCACAGCAGTAGCGACGGCAATTGAGTAAGCATGGTCGCTTTCTTCATTTTCTGCTACGGTCAATTTCGAATCTTTAATGTGCGGCGGCGGAGGAGCAGGAGGAGGAGGGGGTGGAGGCGGTAAAGCCAATGTAGTTTCTTCTGTGTCTGCCTGCTTTCCAAACCATCTTTTCTTTGATTTCTGGGGTTTCTAGAAAATAAAAATGACAATAACAAAGCAAAATTTTTAAAGGCTTCACCTTATACAAACATAAATTTAACAACTTGTGATAGAAGCAAGTAATAATAGGCTCAAGTTACAAACCACATCTTTCTTGGATTCAGGGTAGAGAACTTTTCTCACAGCACTAAACCAACTCCCACTCTTCCCCATCTTCTTTTAATTCACCTGGGTGTATGCATTTGATAATTTAATTCCTTATTTAACTCAATTAAAAGGAAAATCAAAATCAAGGTGGAAGCCAACAATCAAGTCGGAAGAGGGGAAAAACACCCCTCGGCTTGTAGAAACAATTTCACAAACACCTAGTGATCTTCCAGGAGCAGGAGAAAATGACCCAAGAAAACAAAAGGGAGGACAAAAAGAACACAAATTGCAGATCAGATCTTAAAAATGAACCATAAAGTCACACCTATCATAGGAATTCCAAAATCTCTTCACAATACGGATATCTCCCTCCCTCTCTCTCTCCAAAACAAGAGTCAGGAAAACAAAAGAAAGACGTGAATAAAAGCACGCCTCCTCTTCTGTTAATGGGAGAGGGAGAGAGAGGAGTGGGGTTGACGGAGAAAAAAGAGAACAGGTACGGCAAAAGAATGCTTCAACTAGCAAAATTGGAGGGAATTAAAACGGTTTGGTGATTTGGGTTTTCGTTGCCATCGTTTTCGGGGGTGCATGTCAAGATTATAATACCCGGAAAAAAATGAAAAAGAAAAAAAAGACTTTACAAAAACAGTGACAGCAGAATTAGAAAGAGAGAACCACTCCTGTCTTTCGGTTTTTTTTTTTCAGTTTTTTCTGTTTCTACTTTGTCGATATTTTATAAAACTTCTATTGTTACGCAGTCGTCAACATTTCACGCTCCTCCATTGTCCAGGCAACAAAATCTATAGATGGCATAATTTAACCTAATCCGTCTTCATTTGAACCTCTAGAATCCTAACCACCCAATCAGAATTTGGTTTGACTACAAAAATCAATCGCTTGAGCCAAAACCTGACCTGACTCAAGTGACTCGAGACTTGAAATGACATCAACCCGGGTGAACCAAAAACTATATATGACTCTAAACTTGACATAACCTAAACCTAGAATGAGTTAGAACATCTCTGCATATCCATCTCAACTGGTAAAAGCAAGATACTACTCCAATTGAGACCCAGGTTCAAGCTGTGGCGAACGAACTCCCACACACAAACTCATGAAAAAGTTGTCCAAATGAAGCTTCATCTCATTCTCTCATCTACAACAACTATCGTGTAGTTAACATAGAAATTAATTTCATAAATAGTCCCTGAATCATCCTTGATTATTAAATCATAGAAATGCAAGATGCTTAGTTCAATTGATCCCATCTTACCTAGAGTCTTTCCCCCCGTCAATGTTGGGGCATATGTGTCCAAGCAACCAACGGCCCATATCATAGCCTCCCACCAAGGGAAGTGAGTGTCCTGCGCACAAACTTATTTATAAGAATACTACAACAAATTGAAATTATAGTTAGATAAAAATAAATAAATTGAAGAAAAATTAATTCTACTAAAAATTGATTATTGAAGACATTAGAATTTACTCGCAAGGGACGATTGTCAGATGGTCTTAAGGAGGTGAGCATAATGGTAATTCTTCCACCCTTAGGCCATGAGGTGGATGGACCCTAGGGGCTAGGGAACCATCCTCTATCTGCTCATCATTGGAGGATGACCCAACATCCCACTATTGTTGCTTGTTGCTCACATTTGCCGCAAAAAAATTAAAAAAAAAAAAAAAGATATTCGGATCGAGGAAGTCATCCACATTAGCATCAATCTCCCATGTTGGTGTGGCAATGCCCATATGTTAGCAACAAGATGTTCTAGACAAAAACAATATGTCCAGAATATACCCCTCCTAGGTGTCATCAAATGGATGGGCATTGAAAGTGCTAGCACCATAGGTCTGTGGCACATAAGGCCGAGGCAGAAAGGTGTGTGGCACCTGAGTTGGTGGCATCTGTGGCATCATTGCTAACATATATGATTGTCGCCGATCACAACCTCGTGGTTACACCATTGGAGCCCAACCATGTCCTGAATCATGAAGTTGATCGGAGTTGCCTCTCCCGAACCCCATTTGTCTTGAACTTTGATGACCCATCCTAAACTTCAAAAAGTTTCAAATATTAGTTAACCCTTAATAGTGATTGTTAATTATTAGAAATTTTACAAAGTAACTTATTTACATGTAATTTTGTTCAATTGAGTCCCAGTTACACATTTGTAATTGTAAAGCTTGATTTTTACTAATCAAGTCCTCCAAATTTTACCAATTGATCAATTGATTCACCCGACTATTTTCACCTGGGTCACCCATTTTTTTTCAAATTTGTCAACCAAGTCACTACTTACAATTTCCATCTCCAGGACCCTAAATTATGACAACTTTAACATATTGGCCAAACATTTATCCAACACATTTGAATCAACAAAACACCAAGAAAGTCACTACCTACACTTCTCTAGCTATTGCTAGTCAACAAAATAACTATAATCAACACTAACACAACATGTATGACATTAATAATTTCATGGAAACAAGAATCGACAACATGGATGAGGCAATTTTGCATTCAGTTGGAAAAAACACAAAAAATTGGGAAAAAACTGGGGAAAAATTTCATATATGGGGAATGGTGAAGATGGTGGTGATGTTTCTATGATGGGAGCAATGAATAACAGGTGCCCTCGAACTAAGAGAGTGGAGAGGAGTTTCAGAGAATTTGAGAAACTTTGGATCTAGAATGAGGGACAAACAGTTTTTGAATTTATTTGAGGGGCATAATGATTTTGCTATGATTAAAAAAAGTGTGGAAATCAAAGCAAAATCATTGTAGATGTGTCCACATATCCCTAGACAAGTTGTGATGATTATGCTATGATTATGTCATATCATAGCAAAATCTTTTGGTTTTGTGCTGAGCTTGTGAGATTTTGCTAGGATTACACAATATCATAACAAAATTGTCACAACGCTAGGTTTTATCTTCCATGCCAATTGCAATGATTTTTCTATGAAATTGACAAACGATAGAAAAATTGGTGCATTAAGAACATTCTAATTGGTTTACAACAATTTTTATTGTTGTGAGTATCAATTAATACACTTCTAGTGGCCAGATTGTAAAATTTAATATTTAAGTGGCTTGGAAAATAAAATGTAAAATGTTTAGGGCCCAATATCATAATTTTATACAATGGTGGCATTTACATTTCTCAAAGTTGAGGCACCAAATTGTAAAAATGTGAATTTTTTGGACCAAGTTTGTAGTTTGAAGCAAGGTGTGAACCAAATTGTAACCTTTCTAGATTTGGTATTTACTATTTTGGAAGTTAACAAATTAGATAATCTTTCTATTTATATGTTACTATATAGGCCAGTTAGTAAAAAAATGAATTTACTATAAAAGGAAACTTTAAAGAATTACAATATTACTACATGATAATAAACAGGTAAGCATATCAATCATCTTTCACATCTTCTTTAGCTTGAGAAATACTCGTGCAAACTTAATGTTTAGATCAATATCATAAACTATTTTGGAGTAAATACATACAAGTGAAGTCAACAAGTGTATAATTCGTCTCACCAAAAGCAGACCCATCGTTTGTGTTTACGGGTCCAAGTTGTAAAGGCTCTCCAAGTACTTCCCAAAGATCAAATGTTGAGGTAAGTAAATATCAAGTTATTTTCCTTAAATAAGTTTTATTAAGCAAGGAAAGCAACCTAAGGAAAATTAAGTTAAGTTCTAAAATGTAATTAGCACCTAAAGGGCAAAAGAGCAAAATGGTAATTTTGACCCAATTCAGTGGCATGACCATAATTTTTGTAAAATTAGGTTCATACAAGTGTTTTAAGATAAATAAGTTAAGACCATAAGTGTTTCTAATCATTTGAACCAAAAGTGGAAATTAAAGGTGAAAAATACACTAAGTAAGAAATTGAGATATTATGTCTTATAATGGCTTAACTGATTTAAGGACAAAGTGTGTGGGTAAGAAAAACCTTTTAATGGGACCAATGAGTGTTGGTGTAGGAAGAGTTTAAGTGCCCTAAGTGAATCAAAGTGAAGTTTGAGGGCCAAAGTGTCAAGTAGAGGAAAATTAGGTTAAGTGGAGAAGTTGGCTATATAATGGAAGAAGGATGACACTATACATCATCTCCTCCATTTTCCATTTCCGTGGCTCTCTCTCCTACATAGCTCTCCATCTTCAAACCTCTTAAATCACCCAAAATTCCATCAAAACTAAAGGTCTCAAAGACATCCCAACAAGCCCTTAGCTCTTTTTTTGTGGAATTGGTGCATTTGAAGTTGTTCTTGCAAGTTTTTGGTTCATTTCCAAAGGTAAGTGTATTTGATCCTTGTGGGTTAGTTCTAAGCTTGTTAAATGATTAGAAATGGTTTTAATTTCGTGCCCTTGGTGTCCAATTTGGTTGAATTCAAGTTTGGAACTCAAAGGAACTCCATGGAACTCAAGTGTGCTTATTGCTTGCTTCTTACTTTAAGGATGATTTGAGGTAAGGGATTTAAGTTAATTCAACTCAAATAATGCGTAAAAATGTAGTATTACACGTGGGAATGAAGTAGAAACAAGACCTATGTGAATTGGCTTTGGGGATTAAAAGATTGAGCAAGTTTCGCGTAAGGTGGCACGTTGTCGCGCAATGCTGAAAGGGCCTTGGCAGCGTGTCACCAAAGACTTCCCAAGAAACCCGAGAACGGATGTCTTTGGTGACGCGTCGCTGATGGTGTCACCATGGCACAAGTTCCTCAAGATCGAGGCATCCTAAAAATGTCTCAATTTATTGGCTATCATCCCTAGGTCATTCTAAGATATTCTGCAGCCTCTGTTAGGTTTAGAACTCATTCCTAAGTTGGGAGTTATGCATTATTTAGTTAGTAACTAAATAATATAGTTAAGATAGGGTAAAGAATGGTGGCTAAGGAAATAAAGGTGCTCAAGTTATTAGGGGAGCACTAAGGGAATTAAGGTGGGTTTCAGACTCTTTGTTGGCCCAAGTGGGAGGTCTTAGACCTTTTGGCAATCAAAAGGAAATCTAAAAAGACCCTAACCAAAAGTTAAGATTTGGTAAGTAAGCCACTAAGGAGCCTTGCTGAGCTCTAAAAACTTGGAAACTTAGACCACATAAGGCAACTACCCTACACAATAAGTTAGGAGGAAGAAATGGGTAATAAGAGAATAAGTGACAACTTACTCTAAGTAACTTGTCAGAGGTTGGTAAGGGTTAAGTAAGCAACGACTTACTCTAAAGTGCCTGTAAGAGGACTTCATGGGGTTGGTTAAATGCTAGCATAGAATATGGGAGCCAGTATCCAAGTACCCCAACCGTATGAGCTCATGGCAAGTCTAACGCCTCTGGGTATAAGGAAGTCTATTTGCATATGCATATTTCATTCACTCATCCATCCATCCATTATTTACATTTTTGTTGTTCTTATTCTTGTTTCTAGTTGTGTTGTTGGTTACTTGCTTTTCTTTGTATGTTTTGTGTATGTGTGTGTGTGTGTGTCTGTGTGTGTGTCATGCTTTGCATGCTTACATTTGTTTCCCCTGCAGGTGCTGCAGGTGTCGAATCCCTTACTGAGTACCTTAGAATACTCACCACTTAAGTGTTGTGCAGGTTTTAGCGAGCTAGTCGGGCTTAATAATTGGTAAAGGGCAATTGTTAAGGGTAAGATTTATTGGTCTAAAGGTACTGTCTAAGTAGGAAATTTTACGTTTCTAAGCTACTTGTAGAATAAGCTAGTACTGACCAAAGTGTTTGATTTTTAGTTTGAGGCTAAGAGTACAAAAAAAGTGTGGCTCATCACTTGAAGCTAGCCTGCTTGGGTGAAGAGCTAAAGATGGATTTGAGTAGATATAAGTTTCTTCTTTTATATGTATGATATTTTCATAAAAAAGGATTGCTTCTACTAGTATCCATTGGTATATATGATACTAGGGTTACATTTGGGTACATATAAGATTGATATGTATGCACATAGTTGTTACTTGAAGTTAAAACAACTAAAGTTTTACATCTTGGCTTGTTTTGAATTATGTTTTTATGTATTACCGCGACACTATTTTCAATGTCATTTTTATTTATTGTTGTTGCATAGCCAAGACAACGCATGCATATTTCCTATATAGGGTAGGCTAAGTAACTAGTTGCACGTAATGATTTAAGATACTTCACGAGTAATAATTAGCCAATTGTAACTAAGTAGGATCGTAGTTCCCTAAGAGCCTACCTGTAGAAGTAAATTCAGGCCCTGAGACCCTGTTCTGCCACACGGGTGCTAAGAAATCACTTTTTCGAATGACTCGTCGGATGTCTCTACTATCAGTGATTCTTACTCTTGAATATGAAAGTGAAATTCTTTCATAATTCACCCATCTATAACTCTAAAATCCATTCACAATTATCACTCCGAATTTTGTAAACATCTATAACATTCTCTTGCTCGATGTCTAGATCAATGACATCAAATACACATCTACAATAACCCATTCTCTAGCTCGATATCTGGATTAACGCCATGAATAATTTTGTGGTAACAGGTGAATCAACTTAAGAACAGTGCTATCATGTGGTGGGTGCAATAGCTTCTTCAAATGGCTCATCGATTGTTTATAATATCGGTAATTGTTCTTCTCTTAAACCCTAAACCCTAAAACTCTAAACTAAATTCCTTAAATCATAAAGCCTAAAACCTTGAACCAAATTCCCTAAACCTTAAAAACCTTTACACAACCTTAAACCTAATTCCATAAACCGTAAAATGAATGCAACCGTCATTTGTGATCAATGGTGGGTTTTAAGCATTCACTTCTTGAAAATGGCTTGTATGTTTGTCTACTATGGGTGATTATTCGACTCTTAAACTCTAAAACTCTAGACCCTAAATCCTAAATACTAAGTCTTAAATTATAGCAAAATCATAACAAACACTACATCGTGGCAAAACCGTAGCATAATGGTTTGCTATGATAAAGTGTCAATCTTAGTATCTACGAATAAAATATTCACAAAATCATAGTGAATAAAGATCGTGGCAACATCATTGCATACTATGGTATGTGACAATTTTTATTGCTACACAAACAATTGGTAAATGGTTATTGTAAACATATGTGCAATTAGACATAGGAATCAATTTTACAATTTTACACCTAACCCTAAATCAAAATTTTCTTTTTTGTTCTTTTTAATCTGGCCGCCTTTGCCTTGGGGAAATTTGGTTGCTTGGATCCACCATGACAAGATCCACCGACCACTCGGATCCACGACGCGAGACGACATCGGCTGCTTGGATACATGACAATGAGACCAACCGCTACTTGTTAATCATGACGACAAGAGGTTGAGATCCAAGACAACGACGATTGCTTAAATCCACAATGATGAGATGATGATGGCAGCGGATGACGGTTCGTTGGATGAGGCAAATGGCGAGGCGAGGCGAGGCGAGGAGAAGAAAGCCGGGGGGTAGACGGGCAAGGACAGGTGAAAGCGAGATCAGAGCAGTGACCGCTGAGATCGCGAGCGAATGAGAGAAAAAGAAGGATCGAAGCAACGACGAAGCAAGGGAACAATAAGGCAAGGGTGAAGAGGCGGACGGGCGTGGAAGGAGGGTAGGCTATGGGCAAAGGACGACTGTGGAGGGAGGGAGGGTGGCAGAGAAGAAATGAGAGGGAAGAGGCAGATGACAGACTCATTTGTTTTCCAAAAGAGAATTTTTTTTTGTTAGTTATTGTTTAGACACTTTTGTTTTATACTTTAAGCATTTTTAAATATTTATTTAGATACGTCTTTATTCATTGAATTATATATCTTTATTTAAACACTTCTTTAAATATTTAGACACTTTTACATTTTTATTTGAACACTTTTATATGTGTAGTCAGACACTTTTTTTAATTATTTCAGACAGTTGTTTTTTAAAGATAATAAATTATTCATGAGTTATTTAGTCAGACACTTTAGACATTTTTTAATATCCAATCAAACACTTTTTCTTATTAGTTCAGATATTTTTTTAGTATTCCAAACAGTCATTTTCTAAAGATAATAAATTGTTCACAAGTTGATTCAAACATTTTTTGTTAAAAAACTTTTACATATTTCTTTAGACATTTTTCAATATTCAATCAGACATTTATTCTTGTAGCTTTATATGCTTTTAATTTCACATTATAAATATTTTTTTATATTATTTTGCTGACACTTTCACATACTATATTAGACATATTTACATTTTGTTGTAGACAATTTTGTGGTTCAAAAGCAACGAGGGACATGACCCGGAGGCAACAATTGACATGATCCGACGAATGACAACACCAAGATCTAGAGGTGATGGATGATGCGAGATCTAAATGCGAGCGACAACGCAATCCGGAAGCAAGGGGTGGCGAGAAATGACGAGATCATGAGGCGAGTGACTATGAGATCTTGAGGCGGATGATGATGACAAGATCTAGAGGTAGTAGCGGTTTGTCGGAGGCGGCAATGGCAACGACGAACACGGCAAACTCGACAACAGTTGCGAGGCAGATTTTCTGGAGGCGATGTCTAATTAAACACAGGTCTCCATTATAATAACTAAAATAATTGTGGCACCGTTTTCCGTTAAATTGTTCAAACACATCTGCAACAAATTCTTTTGTCGTAGTTATGATCGTGGCAAAATCATAGCATGTTTCACTTTTTTGCTAGTCAACTATCTCGAGAGTTATAGTTTATCTTTGCTATGATTATTATTCTAGCAGTTAACCGTAGTCAAAACCTTGTCTGCCTTGTAGTGCTACCACGTGCAAAGGTTACTGCAGATTGCAATGTGGAGTCGTAGATGGGCATAAGAACAAGGCCAAGCATCATTGTTATTATGCTAAATATGATATCCTAAAATCCAAAGAAATAAATGTAATTTACATACATTATTTTTTTGTTGTTGTTTATTTTATGTTACTTTTGCACCATTTGGAAAACAATGATACAATTTTTCCTCTCATGCACTTCTCTCGCTAATTTAACATAAGTCTTATTGTTTAGAAAAGTTCAATCTACGCTGCCACTTCTGACATCACTTGATTTAAGTTTAAATATTTTTCTACTGCTATATGGTTATTTTTTAAAAACTGATTTATTTGTTTTATTCTTCTTGCTAATATTTTATATCATTTGAATCAAAATACTTAGAAAAAAAAAAATCTAAAGGCAGTTTCACAACAATCTTTCCGAGAATACATTATTTCCATAATTTTTTTTTCTCAATATACAGTATAAAAAATTAAAGAAATTAAATATATTTTACAATTTAAAAAACATGCAAAAATATTTTACTTTTAGAAATAGCTTTCTTGATTCTTAGATGAAAAAAAGGTGACAATTTTACCATGGGGCAGAAGGAAGGCATAAATGAAACCAAGGCCTCCCCCTGACTTATGTATGCTAAAAGGCATGCACTTCAATTAGACGCAGTACATTCTTCTCACCTAAAGACGCACCAGCAATAACATGCTACGCCAATGCGGCCTTTGTAAGTGGAGTGCAATTTGCCTTCTAACTTTGGTTAGTAGATCACATAACCTCTAAGCAACTCAAAACTCATGTCAATGTAGAAATTTTAAGGAAGAAAAAGAAAGGAAGGTGTCAATGAGAGCAAGAGGAGAATGCCCCCAACTTCCGAATTCCACCGCACCTATTCACCTCTGTTTTCAATTTAAATGGCAAGTGTTATCAGCTTTCTGATGTAGAAATTTCAAGAATCTTATCGATAAAAATCTCCACTTCACCATGCAGACGTTGTAAGGATCTCGCCGTTCAATTTACGAAACATTTCATCCAAGAACTGAGTGTGCCCCCACGGCGTATCTACCATCGCCAACATTTCAACTTACAACTCAGATCAAGATTTGTCTATCGATGATGTCCTGACTTCAGCTCTGCAATGAAATTCCAGCCGGGAAAATAGATACAGCACACTACAGCAACTAGAACTTTGATTGAACATCAGCTGATCTTGAGCTTTGGCATGCAAGACAAGAAAAATAACAGTTCGATGACAAGAAAGGTCCAGACCTTAGGCATGCGAACGATGTCTATGACGGTCCTTGTCTCTTGAAGAATACGAGGAACTGTAGTAGTCACGATCACGAGAAGAATGGTGTCTTGGTTTTTCTGCATGGCCAGCTGCATCCTTTATTCTATCCCTGGAACGATGAGCTCGATCCTTAACTTTATCCTTGTCCCTTTCAGTCTCTTCTCGCTCCCGTTCCAAGTCTGAATCTCGGGCCCTGTCACGATCCCTGGGCTTTCCTCTCTCTCTATCCCTTTCCCTCTCCCTGTCCCTTTCCCTGTCTCTCTCCCTGCTCCTTTCCCTGCCTGCCTCTGTCCTTTGGTCAGACTTGGATCTTGGCCTCAGCTCTTCCTTCGGCTCTCCTTCAGCAGGCACACTCTTTGATTCATCATCACTCAGCTTAGATTCCTTAAGCTTTTCCAGGGCAGCCTTTATCTTAACATCCTTGCAACCAATGGTTTCAAGATTCATTGATCCAGGAGTTGTCTTAGAAGCATCAACATCCAGGTTTGCTGGTGAGCCACCTTGTGCAACTTCCTGAAACACAAGGCAAAAAAGAACCTTCAGCATGACTGCACTACAAGAAGATACTCAATATTACTAAAGCTATGTTCAAATTCTCATCTAAAGTAAACAGCAGGTTTGCCCTATATTGTTATCAGAACAGAAACCATTCAAGAAAATATGAGAATTGCAGCATCAGAAAACTATGAAGAAAATCTGAAAACAGATCAGCTGTGCTTAGGTGTTGGGCAGCAGGGGAGATAGCTACCTTTGAAATTGGCTGCGATTGTGAATCTGCAGACCTGGTGGAGAACGTAAATGCTTTTCCATCCTTACAGACTGCAATGTATTGTGCCTTCGGAAGACTATATAGATGAGCCAGAACTCTGCACACCTCATCAATCCCAGATTTTTCGGCATCAAATGCCTTCCACCAAGGTGGATTCTCAGGAAGAGGAACTTGGAACCGGCGAGCTGCAGCATATACAACACCACAAGCCACAACCTCACTCTTGAATCGAACACACAATGTTGTGCGTAAGCTGCTCCAACCAAATCGACAGAGAAAAATACATGGATCACAAGAAGAACAAAACAATATAAGTCAAACAATGGAGAATGTTCTTAAAGACTGGAAAACAGGTGTATGTATTTAATCTCTAGTCACCGCACTACTACTACTACTACTACTGCCTCAATCCTATGATAAAAATAAATAAACAAAAACCATAAGGATATCCAAAATAGAGAAGTCAAACCAAACACTGACTAGATATATGCATAGCGAGTACCTGTCATTAGCCAGATTCCATGCCTCTTGCCTCAACTCTGGTGGAGTCTGAAGAGTGGCAAGGTAGTTTGATATGAACTTATGCGGATGTTCAACATGACAAACAAAACCCATCTCCTTCAAAATATGCCTCTCTGTTCTACTCAAGTCAGCCTTCAAGTCTACGAATTTCTTTGAGATGAGACAAAAGATGAAAAAGGAAGGTCATCAGGACATGATAAAACATTTTGTTCTAGATACCGGAAGCAAAAATTTTACAGACTGCAAAATAGCTTGGGGCAAAGACCAAATAAAAGAGGGTGATCATTAAGCTATATGGAAGAGCATGAAAAAACTTGATACGATAAATCCTATTCCTACTGGAAAAACAAATGAAGGGTTAACTCAAAAGACAATCACTACGTAACAAACCTTTGAGTAGAGATCCATGTGCTCTACTGGGAGGTTCTCTCTCCTGCATTCCATTCTGTGGAAGACGATAAGGACATGCCTCGCCCTCCTAGGGCTTTCCTCTAGCTTGGAGGCAAGCCAAACACAACTTGCTGCAACAATCTGCAAGGAATGACCAAGCCACACAATCAAATGAGAGAAACAATTTCACAGTTTCTAGCCGATTGCAACAAGAAAATATTGCTCTGAAAGACTGATCTCCCAAAACACTAACAAGTTGAAGTAGAGTGGTCCATTAATCTCCAAACGTCAAAAAAATAAAGAATATAAACCCCTAGGAATCATCTCTTCAAAGACACCATAAACATACAAAACTCAGTATATAACAAGGAAGAATTTAAAAACCTTCACATCGAAGCGAGCAAATGACTTCTTGCAATAGAAGCGATGGAATAGAACCTGTCCAGTAGCCATGACAGCTTGAGGCCTGCAAATGTGGGAGAAAACGACAGAAAAGGAATCATAAGATATTCAGGAAAATAACCAGCAACACAGAGTAACTGAAGAGAAGATACATACAGTCGGAGTAAAATCCCGCTTTCTTGGATGAGATCACAACCATAGATTCTGAGTGTAGTTTCAGTCGTTTCATCGATTCCATCTTTCCTCGAAGGCGAATTTTGCTGCTGCTCATCCGTCAGGTAGAAGTTGTCGATGGCGGTATATATCATCCTTGCTCAAAACAAACTATCAAAGTCGAATTTCAGGTTCATGATAAATCAATTTCTACGGAAAATTTTAAAAAATCAGTAATTTAATAAAATTTACAGGAGAATTGAAGGAAATGGGAACATACCAGTAAACCCTAGGCACGTTTGGTTAACAGAGGGAGAAGAGAGGCTACAGCGTCTGTGAAATTGCGGGACCCCGAACTTTTGGGCACGGATATTGCGCCACTCTAATAGGTGATGAGAAAAGGTACAGATCGACGAAAACCCACTAATGATTTAAGAAAGAATGAAGATGAGGTTGAGAAGAGTAATCTGAAGAATTTGGGAATAATTTCGGGATAACTTGTTAAACTTGGTCGCCGTGAGCGGGGGACAATGTCATACGGCGCAAACGGTCCGATAACGGATCCAGGTGACTACTCTACCGCCGGAGAAGAAGCAGCACGACGAAAAATAAAGAACTCGCAACAGAGGAATGTGGGAGAACAGGGCAATGTGATTTTCGCTGACAAAAGACAACATTAATTACAAGTATAGCCCTCCCCAACTATTTGGTTTTCCATCATTAGAATGGCCCTAACCTCTTGCTAAGCTTTCAACAACACCATTGTTGTTTAAAACATTGACATTCATATCGAGTTGGTTGCCTAAACCCTCAATCTCGTTTCATTTAATCAGTAAACCAGCATTATCATTCTTATGGCAAAAGAGACGAATCCCACACTGAGATTTTTGTGTTAGGAAGATCATCCATCATTCTATTTTTATAGTTAAATTGGCTATCAATGTTATCTTATTTGTAAATTAGCCCATTGCCATTACATTGTCCATATTAGATAAAGATGTGACATATGTTGTCAACATGGCAAGTCTAGGTGAATGATAACATGCCATATTTTATCCTAATTTAGCCTCTAAATTTTTATCCAACACTACAAATCTCCCTTAAGCTTTTTTTTCTTCTTTATTCCACCATTCTCTTCCTTCTTTCCCTCTTTCTCCTTTCAGGTGCCGCCACAACGTCTAGCCTGGATTTCTTTCCGACCCCAATGAGAGGTAAGGCTTGGATTTCCTTCACCCTCTGCCAAGACTGCGACTGGGAAGCCCACAGTAGTTGGGCTGTCTCCACCGCCCGTAATCCTAGCCTTGTGGAAGGTTTCTCTAATTGCCCCTCAGCACTCAAGCGTGCAGCTTCTAGGTGTTTAAGATGGAGGAGAAACAAAAGGGGTAATTGTTCCTTGGATGATAGGTCCTGGGATTTAGTCTTGTCAATGGAGAAGCAAGGGGTAATTGCTCATTCATTCCATCATTGAACAACAAAATCCAACTAAGCGACATGGCTGATGTAAGCAAGTTGCTCAAAATCAAACCTATGTGTTGGAAGTTGCAATCTTTTTACCGTCAATAGATGCACCTCCTTTCCCATCTTGCACTTTTATCTTCCAATTTTTTGCTATAATGCCTCAATGAATCTCTCTATCTACAAAAAGATAAAGAAATAAAAGAAAATTCTCTCCCTCTTCTCTCAATTGCTATGGGGACATTTTATTTGGCCTTATATGTGGAAGAACCAACCTTTTTATTACTATTATTTTTTTTTTGTTTGCAAATTGCACTCAATTCTCAAAGATGTTGAAGGTAGAAGCCACCATCTTCCATTTAACCTTCCTTCCCTCTCACCATCCTTCCTCTTGAAGAAAATTCCCAATTTTGCTTCCATGGTGCTTTTATTCTTAAACAGAATGTCTAAAGCTAGAAAACCCACACCAGAAATCTTGATTTTTTTTAAGGGTTTTCCTTGTTCTTGATTATGTCTATGAAGGCCTGATCTTTTTGTTCTTTTTTTTCCTTTCAGTTTTTTTAGTTTGTTTTGGTGTTGGTATGGATGTTCAGCAATCTTGAAGTTTATCATTTTTAGTTTGGAGACCTCAGTGCATCAATGAATGTAGTTGGGGCATATTGTAATTTATCTAGGAAGATGATAATTACATGACTTTTATTTCTATTATTCAAAATACTTGATAGAATATTATTAAAAAAATGTTATATTCTTTCGATTGATCTTATAAGTGGCTAATTTACCCATATTTAAAACAATTGTATTAGATTTCACTTTATCACAAATATGAGTAAGCGATTTAACTACAAAAAAAAAGCTATAGTGGGTAATGTTTGCTATCATGAAAAGCTCAATAAGAGATATATCCTTTTGCCTTATTCTTATTATCTTTTTTTTTTTCTATTTTTTTTCAAACTAGCTACTATAATATTGAACATAAACAAGAAATAACTAAACTTGTCCTACGATTCCAACTTTGCTTATAACACAAAGGGACATCTTCGAGCTCAGCCCAGAATCAAGGAGTGGCACCGGCTCCCACACTTTTCAAAAGATAGGTAGTCAAGAAGTGGTCAAATCACAATTGAAGTCCTTAAGATGTCATGCATCAAATACTTCACCTATCTAACTTTCCTATAATACATTCAAATTCTTATACCTTATGAGTATTAAAGAAACTAACAACTAAGTGTGTTTATGAGTGCTTCCCCAAATTAATCTTATATAAGATTGAGCCCGGGGTAGGGCTAGGCCAGTTCAGCCCGCCGAATGCTAACCTATACTTTATTACACAAGTATATACCCCTGCAACCTTTCTTGACATTAGCATGTATAAGGATCAATTTTATTACTCTAACATTGTCATGCCCATGTCCAATACATCGTAGTATAAATAATTCATTCACTCATCCAACAGACAATGGTATACTCTTGAATCCTAACCTATTTATCACATAAATGCACACATAAATTAAGTACTAATATGGGCTTTCTTAGAACCATGAAACAGAACAGCCCTAAGGGAATTGGCCTTAACCACGACATTTTTTGGGACACATATATCCTGCAAGACCTTTAACAATCTCCACAACCCTCTCACCTTTTTTAAGCCTTGATGTTCGCTTGATAGGTGAAAAATTTGTGTCAAACTCAAACTCCTCTTACTCTGCCTCATCTTCATGTCCCTCAACTCCACCGTTGTCACCAACTTCTCGGATCCAAATCCAGACAAGTACCATTTTAACTTGCCATGAGTGGGCTTTTTCTCCAACTTCTGTTCATGATCATACCACGATCTGTCATAGTTCCACAAGAATATGTTGCTCCTTCTGTTCCTCTAGAGTTTGTTGGGGCTTATGGGTTTCTTCTCTGAGGATTATGCCTCTGGTTTCAAGGAAATCAGTTTCCTACAGAACATGATGTCATCACTTGAATTGTAGTAAGTTAAGGGGATTGCTATAAAATCTTCACTGTAGAACTCAAACAAATCTTCTCCCCCAGTTGCTGTTTCCTTGTTGGACAAGTCATCTATCCAGCGTTCGTAATGATCATGATCTTCTTCCAATGCAAGGTGACAAAATGAAAGCCTTTGTCCTTCTTCATCGTTGAGCTCTATCTCTCCAGCAGTTTCTTCATCCATCAATGTGTTAGTGAAGGATTTGAGAGATGGGAGAAATTTGAGAGGGAAGAAGTGCTTTATGGGAATAGCGAGGGGCCTAGTCCACATATATATATAAGATCAATTTCAAAAGTAGGGACAGAGGCTATCTTTTTCTCCCCAGGCTTTCGGACTATGGTAATGCTTCTTATGGTAGAATCTTACAAAAATAAAAAAGAAAGAATCTAGGCAAATAGTAGAGTAAAACTTGATGTTTGATTTGTGTAGGTCTTCTAGAAGAACGGCTAAAAGATGGTGAAACTAGTCTGGCATACAGAATTGGCCTTGCCAGAGGGGAAATTTTTTATATCTTTTCTTACAAAGTCTTGTCAATTAATTACACTGTTTCAATCATTGCTTTAATAGTTTTCCTCTTTGTTGTTTTGTTTATTGTTGGTCACTGGCCTTATATGATTGTCAGCAGAATATTTAGCCTAAATATATAAAAGGTCGATCTCTTGCTTGGTTTGTTTAGTGTGCATCAGATGAGGATACTAATTCTGGCCAGATGTCAATGGGTCGGGTTTATGTTTGGTATAGTTAATCTCAAATTCTCCCTTTAAGTAATTAGGTTCGGATAGTTGAAGTAATTGGGTTCGGGTAGTACCCACCATGTGGATAGACTAGCACTATCCACCAACCCATTTTAAGGCATATATTTGATTTTTTTTAGACTTCCTTTTTTATATATTTATATATATTTTTAAAAGAATGTGTATATTCACAATTAATTAATATTTAAAAAATTATAAATTGCAAATAAAGTCAAGTAGGATAAGTTAAACTTATACCCTCTCACTGGCTTTGAGGGTAGAGTTAGGTCTAGGTCTGGGTAGCTGGGTTCAGGGAGGGTAGGCCCAGGTAAGGTATTTTTTTACATCCCTACCATTCTCCCTTGTTTGCATTAACTAAGAGTATTTTTACTAGTTTTCTCATTTTGTAGATTTTTTTTGTTTTAGGAAATATTTATTTCAACAGCTTTCCCATTTCATTCGCTAAAATAAGGAATGAAATGAAATAAAAGAATCGATTCCCTATATTTGCATGCAGAAACTCTAAAATTTATTATTTTTCCTCTTCTTTCTCCCAATTTACTTTTCATCTCCTTTTCCCATCCACATTTTGACTTGCCTAACTTATCCTCAATAATATAGAATGTTATTGTTTTAAATATAGAATATTTAATTATTGTAATAACTAAACTAGCCATTAATTTGAATTTGCTTTAGATGCATAATATTTAATTATTGTATAATAAATGTAATATTCTGCAAAATAGTGAAACCATTAGAGTTAGAGTAGAAAAATTATAAAGATTTTAATTATTGTTTCCCTATTTTACAAAAATTATAATGAATATGTTAGGCATGCTCAAAGAGATTTTAAGATTAAAAGGCTACATAACACTTTAAGCTATCGTCCCAGGCTCCAGCATGAATGACAAAGATATTAGGGACATGAACTCAGAGTAATAGGTTTAACTCTAGCATTATTTTGACAAAATTAAAAAATTTGATTACATTTAGATAAAATTGTTGAATTATTTTTTTAATTCGCTCTTTAGATCAAAACTGAATTTTTTGTGAGATTATCGAATTATACACTTTAAACTAAATAAACTAAATAGCCTGAATAATAATAAAAATTTTACCATTATTCATATCAACCTTACATATGTAAAGCTATTTCCTACTAATTTTGGACAATATGTATTTGATCTTTTCTAATTTTGGGTATGAGATGTAAACTTTTAAATATTTATTTTTTCCAGTTACTTTGTGCCTATGTCTTAAAAAGAGAAACCAAATAATAAATTGAACCAAATAAACCTAAATATAATTTGGACGATTCAGATTAGTTTTGACCTATAATTTAAATAATTTGAATACATTTTGTAAAAACTAAAAACTGAACAGATCACATATTTCAATCAGTTCCAAATTGAAGCAACTAAATGCTCACTCATATCATAATACCAATCAATTCCAAACATATAAAGAAGATTCTTCGCTCTTTACTTCAACATTTAACTTTGTTGTCTGACTTATAGAATAATCTAAAGATCTTGATAAACTAACAATCGATGAGTTACAAAGTTCTTTATCAACTACTGCAGCATAGTTTGTGGCCGCAAGTATGTGCATGCCAAGCTATTTGGCTCAAGAAAATTCTTGAGGAGTTGCATCTCAATCAAGAAGGGCTTATTGCAATTTATTGTGACAGTAGTTCAGCAATAAAATGTTAAAGAATACTAAAATTGAAGATCCAGGACTAAAATGTTAAAGGACACTAAACTTGAGAGTGAAAAGTATAATCTCTTTCGGAGTTCGGACGTCAAAGCACCATCTATATAATACATGAAAGTGGAAGACGTTAACATGGTTGTGACACCTGTCCTTTGTCTGTTGGGTTAATGCCAGTTTTAGCCCTCATTTTTAGACTACAGCTGTGAAGCGGTCCCTGTGTTTGTGAGAGTTTACGTTTTAACATACACTTTGTGTATAACACGTGTCCTCAAGGCGGTGGAATACTTTCATAGAGACCCTTTCATTGATTTTCACTGTCTTACGTTGACAGCTACAAAGCGTATGACTGAAAATACGACATCGATAATTTATTCCTCACCCAGAAATTAATTTCCATATCCGACGAAGAATAAAAAACTAGTTCAGCTTAAAACGCGAGTACGACACGACCGGCGACCGCGAAATGCCTTACCAAACCACATAAGAAATTGAAAACTTCCGAAATTTCTACCATAAAATCCAAACCCGAAACCCACAAACAATTAGCGACATCAGAATTTGAATTTCGATCCCCCAGAAATGGCCCAAATCCAGCACCATTTCGTCTCCGTTCAAGGTCTCAAGCTCCATGTAGCAGAGCTCGGGGCAGGTAAAACGGGAACCTTCCTCTATGATTTGCCCATCATCCTTTTCAAGTAGAAATTCCAGGACACATAGTTGATTCTCGTTCTCCAGGTCCAAAAGTGGTTCTCCTCTTGCACGGCTTCCCGGAGATATGGTACTCCTGGCGCTACCAGATGGTTGCTCTGGCGAACGCCGGGTTCCGCACTATCGCACCCGATTACAGAGGGTACGGGCTGTCCGACCAGCCACCCGAACCTGAGAAGACCTCCTACGCCCACCTCATCAACGATCTTGTCGCTATTTTGGATCACTTCGGGATCCAGAAGGTAGCAGATCAGTAGCAATCATACTTTGGCTTCGTAAAATTCGGTAGTTTAGTCTTGTTTTCGTTGTAATAACCCAGCTTTATCAGCCAGTACAGCTGATAAAGATATTTCATGCTGATATTTGGAAGATATCTGTTTCTATACATTGTAATTTAGGCTTTGACGTGGATTTGGGTATGAATTTCTGTGTTCTGGGTGGCAGGCATATAGATTGTAAGATGGGATTAAGTTTTCAGTTGTCTGATTGCTACTTATTGCTGGTTTCTGTGAGCTTAGGTTTTGGGTATGAATTCTGTATTCTGCGTTGCGGGCATACATATAGCCAGATGGGATTAAGTTTTCAGTTGATTGATTTATACTTATTTTTGGCCTCTGTGAGCTTAGGTTGTTGTCGTTGCGAAAGATTTTGGGGCGAAACCTGCACACCTAGTTGCTCTCA
Organism: Aquilaria sinensis; assembly: GCA_005392925.1. Taxonomy (NCBI): domain Eukaryota; kingdom Viridiplantae; phylum Streptophyta; class Magnoliopsida; order Malvales; family Thymelaeaceae; genus Aquilaria; species Aquilaria sinensis. The sequence goes on along the minus strand of SMDT01002859.1, from coordinate 802,144 downwards.
AGCACCCGCGTAGAGTCTCCGGAATTGTAACACTGGGGGCGCCACATTTTCCCCCACGTCCTCCACAGTGGCTTGAACGACTCCCTGAAGGCTTCTATATAACAAGATGGGGGGTTGGTGTTTTATTTCTTAACACAATTTTCGTTGAAGCTTTTGAGGACTGGGGTATTGTGTTTTTAATGTATTATCATTCGAATTTGTTTGACTCTGGTATAGATACCTGGCCGTGCGGAGGCTGATTTTGGGCGTTTCGATGCCAAAACAGTTGTGAGGAACGTGTACATACTCTTCTCTAGAAGTGAGATACCGATTGCAGTTGAGAACCAGGAGATCATGGATTTGGTGGATGCTTCAACCCCTCTGCCCCCCTGGTTCTCAGAGAAAGACCTATCAGAGTATGGAGCTTTGTATGAGAAGTCAGGATTCCGAACTGCTCTGAAATTGCCCTACAGGTGTGTCAAACTGCTATTAACAGCATCCTGCATGATCTGGCCTATTTTTTGGCTTTCTTGGTTGCTTCTACGCCATGCTAGCCTTGTCCTTGAATTCCAATATATACCTTGCTTGCTTAAGAAGAAATCCAATTCTATAAATACAGGAGCTCAGTTGAACTTTTCATTTTACAGGTCATTCCATGAAGATTTTGGCATAACGGATCCAACTGTTAAAGTTCCAGCACTACTGATCATGGGCTGCAAGGATTTCGCGTTCAAATTGCCAGGAATAGAGGACTATCTAAAGAGTGGGAAAGTGAAGGAGCTTGTTCCTAACTTGGAGATCATATACTTGCCTGAAGGAACACATTTTGTTCAGGAGCAGTTACCGGACGTAGTGAATGAACTCATCCTTGACTTCCTTGAGAAACATAATTAGCGCACGACTGAATTCTCGATTCGTGCAAGATATGTCAAGTTGATGAAGGGTTTGAACCATACCTGTACGTATAAGTTGTCTCCTTGGATAATGATCGATCTACCGTTGCGATAAGATATGGAGCTTCAATTCAATGGAGCTTCAACTTAACTTCATTAGTGCCTGCTAGTATTAGTATAATGAGATGAGTAGAATGAGTTCATGAGCTAATGCTAATTCCCTTGTCATCTTTTTTGTAGTTCTTCATGTATGAATAATAGTAACAATAAATAAGTCGGAAGTTTTACACTCAATTTAACTCAACATTTATTTATTTAACTTTTTTTGATGATGGAGGGCATCTAATAACAGCTGTGCCAAATTCATCTCTGCAACCTAAACCCCTAAGCCACACAAAAGGCCCCTTCTTGCCGCGGCTGCCGGTATTACTCACCGGAAACAACTTCATGGTGGGACTTCGTGGCTTCATCTGCCTCATCTTCATCTCCTCCTGCTTCATCTCCATCCGGTGCCTCCCAACACCAAAGGCAAACAGATGCCACCTCCATGGCCTCTCTTTGTTATGACGACTAACACGCACTGCTCTTCCTGATAATGTCTTTTGCAAGTTCCACTCTAACATCTGGCTCTTGTTTTTGTTGGTGTGCTTGTCGACCCCGTCTCGAATATTATCGTCATCTCTGCAATGGATTATCTTCCCGCAGAAGATGAAGCTTCGTTTGGGAAAAGAAAGATCAACTTGGTTGTAGAACTCGAAGAAATCTTGATCCTTTTCCATGGAGAAACAGTCATTGATGTTGTTACCCCCGGCTTCGTCTTTGATCACAAGGTCGGACAGAGAGAGCGTTTCTTCTAATTCTTCTTCTGACTTGTTGCCATCTTCTTGGTTTATCAACTCTTCTGCAAGCATCTCCGCTAGCTGAGAGTTTCTGTTTCTGTTTCGGTTTTGTTTTTTTGGTTTCCTTTGGGAAAAAATGCAAGTATTTTGATTTGAAACATCTTCTAATTCCAATTGCACATATATACGTAGATGGTGGATAATGGTCAACGGGAAAACGCAGAGGGAAGGTAATGAGGGCTTTTGGATTGTTAGGCTTCTAGAGGAATAAAATAATCGAAGAGCTATACGAATTAAAGAATTAATTTGATGCATGCTCTTCTAGAAAAGAGCATATATGTGAAATAATCAGCTCCACGTTGCTTCTTTTTCCTTTTTTTTCTAAAAGAAAATTTTATCCTTTATTTTCCTCCCTAATTGTTTAACAAGTTTGAGGGCTAAAATTGCTTGGCAGTTGGGCTGCGTTAAGTCATCAGAAATGTCTTGTTCTGGACATTAGTCCGTGATCAAAATGTACATAATATATGGAAGCTGTGAGTTTTTGACTGATCTTTCCTTGCCGTGGAAGAGAACGCATCACTCACTCCCTTGTTTGTGTCTTCTTGCCACTTTGCAACAAATTGTTGTTTATTATAAAGATTTGGCCTCATTTTTCATGGCCACCATCGAAAGGGTGTGAACATATTAACCAAAAAAAATATGAGGGGGGGTGGGGGGAGGCCGAAGGGCACGAAATAAATACTACTATATTGAACGTATAATTTTTTCATCTTATTATATTTTCTTTATAAAGATTATGAATGTTAACCGCAAAATTATTTGTCTCAACAATGAGCATTTGAACAAGTTAACTGAAAGAATAAATATGAATGAATATGTAGAAATAGGAGATGTTCTACGCACTTTAGAATGCATAAAAATTTCAAAACTGATTGCTCGCTTTTAGAAATTATTATGAGGAAAAGTTTAGAGTAGCAATATATTATAATGAGAAAAGTTATAGTAGCAATATATTATATTTAGCTTTTAGAAATCAAACAGGAGTTTTATCACCATGTTTTAAACATGGTGTTTCATCTGCAGATTTTCGACCACAACACTATAATAGCAGTGTACTAAATTCTGGGAGGTACAATTTTTACTTGAAAGATTGCGGTATTTCATGTACCAATATTTTTTTGTATATATTTTTTTTTTTCAATTTATCATGGCTTACAACAGTATACTGCCCTATATATTCACAGTTTATCGCGTACCATAGGTTTAGGAATTCTCTCTTTTACATTTTACATCAATGTACCATACATATGTAAATACTAAAATATAATTGATACACATATTTTGACATAAATATTAATGTTATTTTTTAAGGGAAATTTACGAAACCTCCCCTGAAGTTTCCCCTAACCCACACTTGCCCACCTTATTTCCAGAAACCTATACTCCCAAGGGGACGAAACAGCCTCAGAATACAAGATCTTCAACTTTTCAATCAAGCTTTGTTGGCCAAAACCTTTAGGCAGTTGATGCATAAGGATCCCAATTCCCTTGTTATACGCGTCTTGCAAGCAAAGTATGGTAAATCCTCTACGTTATTATAGAAAGCTGAAGAAGGGTTATGTCTCACTATGATCTAGAAGAGTTTACTGTTCAGACGTCAACTTCTTACTCTGCATTTGTGTTGGTCTATAGGTGATAGCAATAGGGTCGATATCTGGCAAGATTTTTGGATCCCCATATTACATCCAAATTTGGTGAGATAGTATGCAATTAGACAACATGCTCTTAGGAGAGTTGCAAACCTTTTGGACCCTAACACTCTAGACTAGGATTGTGGGAACATGCTAAGGATAATGGGAGGTATGCTACAAAGAAAGGGTATTCTTGTCTAACCGTGACTTGGGCTCCATATACTACTAATGGGATAAATTTGACTTTGCATGGATTCCTAAAAAAATTGTGAGTCATATCCTTGCCTGCTAAGTTCAAATTACTTGTTTGGAAATGTATCTGTAATGCTCTCCCAACCAAGCTTGAACTGATGAAAAGGAATGTAGTTAATTATTCGAATTGCCCTTTGTGTAATGGTGCGGTAGAGAATTTGGATCATATTTTTCTCTTTTGCCCAAACTCATTCCGGGTGTGGTAGATGATTAACATAGCCCTTGTGCAAAATCCTCAAGAGGATTTTATTGGTTGGATCTGTCAGATGTTGAGGCCTGACTCCAAATGGCAACCGAAATCTATTGAATGTATGGTTGTTCTTTTATGGTGCATTTGGCTAAGTTGCAATGAAGCAACGTTTAGAGGAATTCATAGCAATGATGCTTATATTATTTGTAAGGCGGAGGATATAAAATAGGAGTTTAGGCTAGTGAAAAAGAACTTAATTTGAACTTTAAAGCTGGACCAACCAAAGCCCCACCCGAGTTTTGCTTCTCAGGGATACTCATTGAATGACACTCGTCTTGTAATTTTCTATGTTAATTGCTTTTAGCATCCAATCTTAAAAATAGGGGCTGCAGCATGACTGATCAATAATACCCCTCCAGGTGTTTTAGCATTTTCTAGCTAGTTTCTCGAATGTTATCCTACACCCCTTGTGACAGAAGTAAAGGTCGTGCTTGATGTGTTTTTATATGTGAGTTCGCACAATTTCAATTGCATAATTATTTTGATAGATTATTCCCGATGCTTAGCTCAAATTGCTGCTAGAAGTGAAGGGAATGGTCAGACAAATGCATTTATTGATTAGTTCCTTTCATCGTGTCATGATCTTAGAGGTGAAGCGACAAACTGTCAGTTGTTATCATATGTTAGTCACTAGTATTCTTTGGTTGCATTCATTGTAGTTTGTTTTTAATTTCTTTCTGTGTACCAAAAAAAACGAAAATGGTCAGCTCAAATCCCTTATTCACCCATGAAAGTTTGAAAATCGTGCAAATTAACCCCAATATTGATTAAGTGTCGCCACTGCCATCACCCATGTACCCGGGTTGTAATTTTGCAGGGCATCCATGGATGATAAGTGGAGGGTGAACATGTTCAAATGCTTTCTCCGATGTTAAGTATTATGGTTGACTAAATTATAAGGATCAAATAATGTAAAATTTTCCAAATAAGTTGTATTCCATTCTTCTGGCACATGTGCGATTTTGAGTTGTACTAGGTTTTTTCCCTCTCTTTTCCTTCTGTTTATGTTTCATACTGCAGAGAAGATAATTAACGAACAGCTAAAATCACTGGACAAATGAAACCAAACTTGCGCTCGAAAGAAATTGTGGCCCTTTTCAACCAGAAATAGAACTAAGAGAAAGCCTAGTCCCCGTGAACTCTCTCGAGCAACCTCGGATTCCAGAACAAAGCAAAACATGCTTATAGATTCCAAAATTAGACAAGAAAAATCAATAATCCAAAAGACCATTGCTAGTACGAACCGAAAATGATTCTGTTAGATAGAAAAATTCAGTAATCCAAAATTTTACACCAGTTTCAGTTGGAGGGCCAAAATCAAAGATGATTCAATTGGAAAATGATTTGAAACAACAAGAATTTCATCATTTTTTGGAGCAAGCACCAAAACCTTGGACAAATGGTTTTTTCAATTGGAAAATCATTTTCACCACCTAGCCTCCGCCTTCATCCCCATCTCTGTCTCTGTCCTTGTCCCTATCTTTGGGATCGTTCTAAAATACGGGGGTTGTACCAATACCCCCTTTTCATGGCTCATCCCCCAACTTTTGGTCTTTGATCAATTAAGGACCCAAGTTTAGAAATATCATAATAGTATACAAATTAAGAAAATCAAACTGTAACCTGAACAACAAGTTACAGGTTATGCGGTATGTAATTAAGGCTAAACGGTATAATAATTAGGTTAGGTGGTAACGGATTTAGGTTAAATGGTATTAGATTCAGGTTCATGTGATATAAAATATAGATGGTATGAGAATTAGGTTAATATGGTATTATATTCAGGTTTATGTGGTATAAGGTTTATTTGGTATATGATTCAGGTTAAGTGGTATGCGATTCGGGTTAACTGGTATGAGATTCAGGTTATGGTATAGGATTGAGGTTAAATGGTATGATATTAAGGTTTAACGGTATGAGATTCAGGTTAAATGGTATGATGTTGAGGTTACATGGTATGAGATTCAGGTTCATGTGGTATGAGATTTAGGTTCATGTGGTATGAGATTAAGGTTATTGTGGTATGAGAATTAGTTTAGTGTGGTATAGGATTCAGGTTAAGTGGTATGCGATTCAGGTTAAATGGTATGAGATTCAGGTCAAATGGTATCAAATTCAGGTTAAATGGTATGAGATTAAGGTTATTGTGGTATGATAATTAGGTTTTTGCGGTATAGGATTCAAGTTAAGTAGTATGTGATTCGGGTTAACTGGTATGAGATTCAGGTTATGGTATAGGATTGAGGTTAAATGGTATGATATTAAGGTTTGAAGGTATGAGATTCAGGTTAAATGGTATGAGGTTGAGGTTAAGTGGTATGAGATTCATGTTCATGTGGTATGATATTTAGGTTCATATGGTATGAGATTAAGGTTATTGTGGTATGAGAATTAGTTTAGTGTGGTATAGGATTCAGGTTAAGTGGTATACGATTCAGGTTAAATGGCATGAGATTCAGGTCAAATGGTATCAAATTCAGGTTAAATGGTATAAGATTAAGGTTATTGTGATATGATAATTAGGTTTTTACGGTATAGGATTCAGGTTAAGTGGTATGCAATTCGGGTTAACTGGTATAAGATTCAGGTTAAATGGTATGAGATTCAGGTTATGGTATAAGATTGAGGTTAAATGGTATAATATTAAGGTTTAAAGGTATGAGATTCAGGTTAAGTGGTATGAGGTTGAGGTTAAGTTGTATGAGATTCAGGTTCATGTGGTATGAGATTTAGGTTCATATGGTATGAGATTAAGGTTATTGTGGTATGAGAATTAGTCTAGTGTGGTATAGGATTCAGGTTAAGTGGTATGCGATTCAGGTTAAATGGTATGAGATTCAGGTCAAATGGTATCAAATTCAGGCTAAATGGTATCAAATTCAGGCTAAATGGTATGAGATTAAGGTTATTGTGGTATGATAATTAGGTTTTTGCGTTATAGGATTCAGGTTAAGTGGTATACGATTCGGGTTAACTGGTATAAGATTCAGGTTAAATGGTATAAGATTCAGATTATGGTATAGGATTGAGGTTAAATGGTATGATATTAAGGTTTAATGGTATGAGATTCAGGTTAAATGGTATGAGGTTTAGGTTAAGTGGTATGAGATTCAGGTTCATGTGATATGATATTTAGGTTCATTTGGTATGGGATTAAGGTTATTGTGGTATGATAATTAGGTTAGTGTGGTATAGGATTCAGGTTAAGTGGTATGCGATTGAGGTTAAGTGGTATGAGATTCAGGTCAAATGGTATCAGATTCAGGTTAAATGGTATGATATTAAGGTTATTGTGGTATGATAATTAAGTTGTTGTGGTATAGGATTCAGGTTAAGTGGTATGCAATTCGGGTTAACTGGTATGAGATTCAGGTAAAATGGTATGAGATTCAGGTTATGATATAGGATTCAGGTTAAATGGTATGATATTAAGGTTTACTAGTATGAGATTAAGGTTAAATGGTATTAGGTTTAGGTTAAGTGGTATGAGATTCAGGTTCATGTGGTATGAGATTTAGGTTCATTTGGTATGAGATTAAGGTTATTGTGGTATGATAATTAGGTTAGTATGGTCTAGGATTTATGTTCAGTGGTATGCGATTGAGGTTAAATGGTATGAGATTCAGGTCAAATGGTATCAGATTCAGGTTAAATGATATGAGATTAAGGTTATTGTGGCATGATAATTAGGTTGTTGTGGTATAGGATTCAGGTTAAGTGGTATGTGATTCGGGGTAAATGGTATGAGATTCAGGTTATGGTATAGGATTGAGGTTAAATGGTATGATATTAAGGTTTACTGATATGAGATTCAGGTTCTTTGAATGTAAATAACATGTATGTAATTAGTTCAAATTTTTCTAAAATTTTAAATATTGAAAGTACCTAAAAAAATATAAGATAAGTCTCGGAACTTTACTATGTCCACCAAGAACAATTTACTTAAATATTTATTAAGTATTTTAGCGCATTAATTCAATAAATTTTTGACTTTTTAAAAAAATTAAGTAAATTAAATTATAGAAATAATTGAATAACTAACCTAAAATTATAATTCTTTGTATTACCAATTTTATTAAATTAATTTGTGTCTAAAACAACAAATAAACAAAAAAAAATAAAACAAAAATACAAATTACCAATGTTGTCAGTGACTATTCTGCAAGCACAAAAACATTTAGGACGAAAACAAACTAACGTAGAAATAGGAGGGCTAAAGGCACTTTTGTACCGAGAAACAATAGTGGGTTAAGGATGGAATGGTTCCGGAAGTGGAGAAGCGACGGCGGATGGAGTGTGGAAGTTGAGAAGCGATGGTGGACGAAGTGTGGAAGTGCGAATCGAAGCGTGGAAATGGAGAAGCGATGGTGGACGGGAGTGTGGAAGTGGAGAAACGAAGGTGAAGTGCGAATCGGAGCGTTGAAGTGCAAGGAAGAAGGCGACGGAGGGAAGTGAATTGGCGACGAAGGGGAGCGAATCGGCAACGGAGAGAAGCGAATCAGTGACCGAGGGAAGCGAATCGTCGAATCGTTGGCGAGGATAGTTTTGCGAAGGAAATCGGTGACGGAGCGAAGAAGAGACGATGAGATTTTAGGCCATGTAACCGACTAACCGGTAGAACCGGGTGCTGCAACCCTTTCCCTTCTCATATCCCAATCTGCTGGCTGAATAAGAAAGAAATTAACATTTGTGACTAAAATGATTAAAAATGGAAAAATATAGTTATGGTGGTAATTTTGACCAAATATTAATCTGGAGGAATAGACGGCTGTGATTGGGGGGGGCACGGTACACGGGTGGGTATTTTAGAATCTTCCCTATCGTTGTCTCCATCTCCACCCCTATAATCATGGGCGCTTCGGAAATGCCGCCCAACATGAGATTTGTGGGTTCTCTAAGTCTGACTAAACCTTCATCCTTATTTAACACCTCGTGATCGCGTCAAATTTGTTCCTCGTTCAAGCATTAATTCCTCCTCCACTGATGAAGCAACCTAAGAATCATAACTGCAAGTGATCAAATCAGTCATCATTAAAATGTTAAATATTGTTACCGTTAGGTATATTGCATCATATATTTTTGAGGTATACCGCACAGCATATGATTACCGTTTTTTTATAAAAAAAAAATGTTAGAATATTATTTTAAGATAAAATAAAATAAATAAAAATTTTCTTGTACATTTTTTTCTGTATTCTAGTTTCTCTCATCATAATTTGTCATATATAAATAAAATATATATGATAGAAGATTTTTTTATACAAAAAATAAAAAAATGTTATATAAAGAGCAAAATAAATATTACTCAGAGAAAAAACTAATTTATTGATACAAAAGAAAAAAAAACATATTTTAATTTAATAATAACAATGCATTTTTTTATATAAAAAAAATCAAAAAAGAAAAGAAAAAATAACCAAAAAATAAAAGTAAATATTTATGTTAAAATATCTGTATTAATTATACTTTACTAATTTATATATTGATGTATGATATTTTGATGTAAAATAATCAAAAATATATCTCATACATATAAAAAAAAAAATAGAATACCACAATACATACGTTGCAGTATTTGCGCTACATTTGTGATTTTTTTTACAAAATGTATCTAAAAAATTACCAGCATGTAAAATACCACAAAATATCGCAGCATACAATAGCATTTCATGCAAAAAATGATAAAATGTGAAAACATGTTTACCACGTATAAGCGATATACTATAGTATTTAATTCCATGGTTATCATCAAGCCAAGAAAAGGTTGATCGCAACAAGAACACATCCACTCCCTCACAGCCACTTCTGGCTATGTCTTTGATCTGTTTCTAGTTCTTCTTCTGGCTTTGCGCCTTTCCATGTTTTGTAGTTTGAGTTAGGACCTTCCTACCCCGACTTGTTGACTGAACAAAGGGAAAGCTCCTACTGTGACTTTGTAGTTTTTGCTCGTGGGTTTTTGCTTTGCCCTTTCCACAAAAAAAAAATAGAAAGAGTGAAGTCCATTTGGAAAGGAGAGAAAGAAATGGGTTAAAATAAAGATTTAATAGTAAATGAGATGTAAAAAATTTATCAAATAAGGAAATGGTACAAAAAATTTAGGACGAACAAAAAAACATGTTTCAAAGAATATGAGACAGAAAAAGTATAAATGTTTCAAAAAATTTAGGACAAACCAAAAATGAAAAGTCTATTTGGAGATTTGAAAGTGTTTCTTTAAGTAGAGTCATTTGGGCTCAAAAAAAAGTGAGGGGTGAGAGGGTCACAAAGAGGACGAGGTCTAGATCATTAGATTTATTGTAGGGTTCATACATTCAAGATGGAGAATACCAGTGTAAATTCTGGTTTTATCTTTTTTTCTTTTATTGGCTTAAAGTACAGTGATGGAACTTATGAGTAGGGGATAAGTGTAGGTTTCTAGAAATGAAGGGGCAAGTGTATAATAGGAGAATTACCTCAGGGGGGTTTTTGTAAATTTCTCATTTTTATTAAAATAAAAAACTAACAATCATCATGTCTTTTCAACTACAACATGATGTTAATCAGTATCCTTAATTGAATTTCGGATGCATGTTGTCCTAAATAAATAATACTCACTAAAAAATATTACCTTTCATATATATTTTATTTATATCATGAGAATTATGATGAAAATAATTAAATAATATAAATATGTACAAAAAATATATTTGATGTTATAATCAGCTTATGTATACCATGCAGTAAATCTATAATTTACAAGATACGGTATACTTGACGATAACAGTGTTAAACCTTGAATGTTAATCATTGTATGCAATTTAGTTTTCGGCTTATCCAATACTTGGCATGGTTCATAAAACATTAAACACAAAAAACGCTTAGCTTTAAAAGAATCTCACAGTCACCGGCCTCTCTATCATAATGGTTAAGAAGGCACCAGTGAGGTTTAGGGTGTTCAAAGCTTGGGCCTCTCACTTCCTTTATATAGGTCCTGTTTAAAAATAGCTTTTATAATTAACATTGGAGTTTTAGATAATTTATTAACAGTGAAGATGAAAATACTGCAATTAAAAGTTAATGTTACTCTTATATAGTTTTTTCAAAACTGTAACGCTAATCACTAACGCAAATACCAAACAGGAAAATAATACCCTAAATGTTGGTTTGAGTACTTTACAGGTCCTAGAAAAGCTAGCATTCTCTTATTCTCTTTTGATATAAATACCTCATAAACCTTGTATCTTGTAAAAGGATTGTACGCAACCTAATGGTTAAAAACCATTCCACATAATCATATGATAATTACTAGTCTCGTAATGGTTAAGATTCTACCTTAAAAATAATTCTACATTAAAAAAAAATTCTCTGAAATAACAATAAATTGTTCTCACAGCAGAAAGAAACATGAAGGATGAGTGAAATATATGAATGACCCACAACATCGAAGGTGCACTAGCTTTGTCACGACCTTTTATAGATTTCTCATTGTTGTCATCTATATATATCTATCTAAGGGTAATATTATCTTTTTGATAATGAGAATGACTGTGGAGCTGCCATGTGGCACGATTTCCCTTTTCAGTATATTAACTACAATTTTTCCCCATTGTTCTATCAAAAAAACCCAATGCAACAATATCAATTAGAAACTGTCACATGGCACTAACCGTCATATTTGAATTTAAAAAACATATTCATTATGTGGATTATGTCTAATCATGAAAATCAATTAAAAGGTAAATTTTAAAAGGAAAATTAAAAAAGAAAGTTTTGACGCAAAATGATAATGTTTCAATATACGGATACATTATAGCAAAAAGGTAAACTTTTAAAAATCCTATTATAATTTTCTCAATTCCCTTAACTTTCTCAAAACCATGGATTTTGTCTTGTTATATTGAAGGTTAAGTTTTTTAAAAATCCTAATACTTGTTAAAAGATAAGTTTTAAGGTCCTAATTATGATAATTTTTACAAAGATATAATCTCTATTTTCTAGAATAGAAGGTAATCTTTAAAAGGTAAATTAAAGAAAAATTAAAGAAATAACCTTTACTTTTAAAATTCAATAATTCTGAAAATTATAATATAAATTTTTAAGGTCCAATAATTTTTTAGAATAATAGTTCCAATTAAAATATAGCTTTCTAAATTTTTAATTTTTAAATATGATAACTTAAAAGTCATAATTTGTGTTAATTGGTAAGACTTTTCAAAGCCCTAATTATGATAACCCTTACAAATATATAATCTTTAATTTTAATAGGTAAATTTTAAAAGGAAAATTAAAAAGATAATCTTTACTTTTTAGAATTAAAAAAATCTCAATAAGTGTCATATGAATTTTTAAATCTGACAATTTTTTAGAATAGTAGTTTTAATTAAAGATAACTTTCTAAAGATATATTCTTAATCTTTTAATTATCAATAATCAAGTGAAAACTTATACCAACTATTATCTATAAATTAATTTTGATAATTAAAATTTTTTTATGTGATTAATTTGAAACAGAAAAGAAATAAAAAAATTACTATTTTACTTTATTTAGAATTCAACTTAAAAAAGAACTTTTCAATAGATAATAATAATATAACATCCTTTCTATAATTTCTAACTATAGCTTTCAAAATTATAAAAAGTGTTGAAAAATTTTAAAATCAAACTAAACACGATTAAATATGAATCAGAGTTTAAGGATAAAACAAATAATTTTAATGAGGAAAGCAATAAGACTAGCACTGCCCAGCCCTTGTTTTTTAAATTATCAGCATAGTTAATATGATGATTTTGGCCAATTATTTACTTTCATTTTATTTTTCTTTTATGATCACTTTTATTAATTGTAGATTATTCATTGCTAGAGATTTTGACCAATTATTGATTGTACTTGTAATCAAATTTATCTTTTTTTGCCCTTTAATATGGATTGCCACAAGAGGAAAAAAATTCAATTCAACTTATTTGAAATTCAAAGAGATAGTTCAGAAGTAGGGTGATATTACTGTTGCTGATTGGAGGTTACTTAAGGATAAGATATCCACGTAAATAGGTGAACTTAGGAAGATAAAGTAAACGATACAACAGCAGGAGAGTTAATCGAAGAAATTCTTTGTTAGAATAATTTGTAAATCTAAATCTATAGGAGAATGAGAGCTGATTTTTACAATTGTATACTCAATTTTTACATTTTTTATTCTTATATATATAACATGTTTAATTAAATGTTTTGGTTATATTCATTTTATGTACTCTCCCTTCATCGTATATACATTAAACCAATTGGTTTCACACAGAGATTAAGAAAAAGAGAAAGTTTATGTGTTGTTTTCAAGTTTGCTCTTCACTTTTCACACATAAAGTGAAAAAAGTTGGAAAAAAAAGTGAATATTAAAATAATAATTTGAATGATAATATGGTACAGTAATTTACTAAATATGAAAATATTGTAAAAAAATTTAGGACTAGCCAAAATAAAATATATCTTAATAGTTTTGGGACAAAATGAGTATATAAAAAAAATCTCATTTTATTAATTCATTAAATCAAAGAAGCAATCAAAATTTTTTAATCTCATATATGTCCACATACAAATTGAAAGTTGGAAACTCTTATTACTCCCTAAAATCAGTTACTTTCTATTTTGTGTCTTCTTTGTTTGTGTACAAAAATTAGAAATTTGAGCTTTATTATTTTGAAAATCACCCATTGCCTATTTTTTGTACTCTTTTAATGCGTCAAGTCAAATAGGTTTAAATTGTATCAATAGTTTTGGACATCATGGTTCCTATTGTATATTTTTTATATATTAGTAATCTAGACTTATGCTAGGCATTCAGTTAATTCATTCATATTTTTGTCTCTTTAGTTTAAATCCAATATATATTATTTTTCTAATTAAGAATTGGATACGATTTAAATATTTTACTTTTTTTTGAAACTTAAAAAAATGGAATCCTGTTGCAATGGCAGGTATATAAAGTTTTTTCTAATTGTTAGTTTATTTAAATATTTTATTGTAACTTTTTTATAGTAGAATTTTCATAACATTTAAATATTTATATATCTCAAAAACTCAATATATATGCACGTTGACGACACATGTAATCTTGGCATAACCTGCAAGTTGACGACACATGCACGTTCCATATCCAGTTATCGACTTGACATTACGAAACGACCATGGACAAATGTAAACCTCAAGAGCTACTAATTGGCCTAACAAATCCACTTCCTACATGGCATCTCCTGCCCCCAGATGAGACACCAACAAAATATATATATATCCTACGAACGCTACGTGCAAATGTTTCCGTAAATAATGCTTGAAAAAGAGAGAGGAAGGATGATCATTCGACCTTCAACAACTTGGAAGCCACAGCAAATCTGTAGTATGCCTCAGCCCAGTCTGGTTTCAGCATGAGGCATTCAAAGGCATCTTCAATTGCGAGTTCTCCAACACCCATCTCGCCGAAACATGAGCTCCGATTGGATAACACAACCGCATCATTGGCTTCAAAAAGAAATCTTACAGACTACATGGCGGCAAAACAAAGTTCCATTCCTCTCTCTCTCTCTCTCTCTCTCTCTCTCTCTCTCTCTCTCTATATATATATATATATATATATATGTTATGTTCCACCACTAAACTTCAAACTCAAAAGACATTTAACCATAAAGCCAAAGGAACTCACAATATTATCAGACATATTAGGATCAGCTCCAGCATTCAATAAGCAATTTAATCATCTCTACACCTCCAAGATAGGCAGCAAGCGACAGAGGAGCCATGAAACATTATCCAACATTAGGGTCGGCCCCTGCCTGCAGCAAAATTGTAAACACTCATTATCATGAACTCTACAAACTAAGGTTTCAAAAGTTGATTTCTCTACTGGATAATATTTCTCACTACTATCAATTGTTATCTGATACCTTCAACAGGACCTTCAGGCATTCTACTGATCCAACCAACACGGATTGCATCAGGGGAGAAAATTGATGCTCACCAATGAAAAAATTAGGCTGCATATAAAAGGAAATCCTCAAGTTAAACAAACATTTCTTTTCAAAGAATCTAGGGCTCAAAGGTGAAATATAGAATACTGGACATATATAAAGCTTTAACCGGCAGCACAAGTAAGACGATAGTAAAAGTAGATAATTTAGCTAACACTATATGACATATAAAGGAAAACTTCTATACTCACATCAGCTCCATCTTCCAACAGCATGTGGAAAGCAGTCCTGCCTCTGGAATCCCTAACTCTCTCGATCACTCCCCATCCTCGCAAAGTCGGTGCAAAAGCTCTGTTCATCATCACTAATCCAGTGTTAAGTCAGTTCAACATTAAACCAGAGAAAAGAGAACGATCAGCAGAGTTTTTGTCACCCTTTAAGAGAGGGAAGTTTCCGTGGAAGGCCGATTCGAGGAAGCAAGTATTAGCATCCACTGAAAAGAGTGAGAAAAATCATGGCCAAAACGAAGGTGTTACGTGTTGAGAGAAAGGGGAAATAGTAAGAACAATAAGCGTTACCCGTAGAGTAAGAGGACGACATAGGAGACAAGCTGGTGGTCGAAATGGTGGAGAAGATGTGCTGGTGATCTATGGCGCTTCAGGTTCTTCAGACCGAGCTTGTCTTGGGCGAAGATCCTTACTTGAAGAGCTTGTCTTCGGTTATCACTTCGTTAATTGGACCGGGAAGTTGGAAGGTTTTTCATGAATTAACAGCTAGTAACTAGCGTTTGCATGCTTCTAACTAGAGGATTGACGCTGCTTTAATTAATTAATTTCTTTCTTGATTTATTGGTCTAATTAACAGTAACCAGTGGCTAGCTAGCTATTGGGCATGCAAACGGTCGTAATGATTTTTTTTTTTTATAAAAATTTTATAAAAGTAAGTATTTTTATTAATTTTTGTTGGCTTGGAAGCAAAAAATTAATAATATTTGAATTAATTTCTAAAAAAATTGTTTTTCAAGTAATCAATATTCATTATATAGTATAAGTTTCTGAATAATTTTAAATAAAAATAATGCACAATAATGCATTTATAAAAAATAAAAAGCGGGTTGAGCCTTAATTATCTTAAGGGATAATTAAGATGATAATTATTTGCAATTAATTAAAAAAAAAAGCTAGAAAAAGCTTCTTCCCCATGTTTGTTTTTCTCTTTTTTCCTTTTAAAGGTCAATTTCAAATTTTTCTATTAACTGCAAAACGATTTGTACATTGCAACCAAAAAATTGTGCCAACTAATGCAATGGAATTGCACCTGAGGTCTCTAAATGCGGTCATTTTTTTCACTCTAGTTGTGGGCATTTGAGTTTTTTAAAAATATGCTTGATGGACTTGTGGGTTCGGAAACTCTTGAATTTTGGATTTTGGATTTGATTTTTTAAATAAATTAGATTTTTATTTAGGTTTAAATTTTGACAAAATTTTGATATCTAATAATCCGGAGCATCAACTTCCTTATGCCCAAGTGTTCACAACCAACAAAATATTCGAATGCTTAATTTACTTGCTAGAGTAAAACTCCTGATCTTTGCACACATTTAACAGAGTAAATAATAATAATAATAATAAAACAATGTAAGAGAAGAACTCAGCTACATATGCGTGCTTGCTTTGCCCGAGCATGATTGATTGTTAATCCTTACCAAACAACGTCTATACGACGCAAAATTCGTTCGGTACCTCGACATATGTACAAGCCAACAAAAGGCAGAAGCAACAGAACCAATTCCACTTAACAACGACTAGAACAAAAGTAGGTAGACTTCAATGCCAGTAATTGGCTTCACAAAAAGGACATGAATTTCCTGTATAGCGTCGCTCTGACTCATATAACAAGATCCCTGTCGATTGAATCCAAACATGAAGAGCATTACGAATACAATGTTGAATTTTATAACCACTTTCAGGCCAACTTTTTTTTTTTTTATTTAATGCATTAAACAAGAGCATAACAAAAGAAAAGGATAGAGAAATAAAATACCCAAAAGCACGTTCGAGCTCCTCACTGGATGGATCCAACATCCAAGCCTTGTAAAATGCCTTCTTAGCTTCATCATAATGCTGTAGTGAACAAAGGAACAAGAAAAGCTTGCTTTAAACAAATTTAATGGCACTCAGCACAATCAGACTATCTTGCATAGTTGATTGCCTGACCTGAACAGAAAGACAGAAAAGAATGATCATTATACGTACCTCCAAGATCTGCAAACCTACACCAGCTCTATAGTATGCCTCAGGCCATTCTGGCCTTAGCTTTAGACAGTCCAGGGCATATTTCAGTGCCATTTCTCCCATATCCAACTGAGCAAAACACTTGCTGCAATTGGACAACACCACAGCATCCTCAGGGTCTGCGAGCCCAGCCTGAATTCACCCCAAAAAGGAAAAAAAGAGATCAGCCAAACACTACCTCCAGTTGCAGGAGCACTATGAATAAAGTGATAGGATTATCTACTTCTTTGCTTACCTGAGTGTACCAAAAAGCTGCTTCTAAATACTCCTCCCTCGAGAGAGCAGTATCAGCATTTGATTTGAACCTCCTAAAACGCCGTTTCAGCTGCAGGGCCCTCTACAAGGAAAAGACCCAACAAATTAACACTGATGTCCCTGAATGCATATATGGAGGAATCAAATATTTGCCATTCAATAACTTAGTAATATAAACCTGCTTCTTAGTTCTTTTAGAGTTCATATGCTTCATCACTCCTGGAATACTCCAATCAGGAATTGATGAAATGGGAGAAGTCACAGGGAAGAGAATCTCAACTTCCCGCTGTTTCCCATGAAATGCTGCATTTTCTAATGCCGTCCAACCAATCTGCAACACGAAAGAAGAAAAGGCATTGTTTATGCATTAGCTGTATTGAACACTGAAAAAAGAAAGTGATCAAATAATCAAATAAATTTGCATTCTCTAAATCTAAGAAATTATAAGATACACCAAGTCAAAATATTTTACCAAAAGTTCAATAACTATGCTATGTCTCCCGTTACATTGCACTAAAACCTAAAACGCTAAAGACTAATTACAAAGCCAAGCAGCTCACCATATCCGTAGCATTAGGATCTGCTCCTGCATTTAGCAAACACTCAACCATTTCTGGGTTCCCCTCACAGACACAAACACAGACACAGCTGGTAACAAGTAATAAGGGAGTTACCAAACATGACCTAGCATTAGGGTCGGCACCAGCCTGCAAAAGTTTGTAAATAGAGGATTTAGAAGCCCCCCATGTCCAAATACAAGAGATACAAAAACATAACTGTTGACAAACTAAAAGAAAAAGAAAAGGGAAAAAAAAAAAAAAGATCAACCAAGTATACTAGTAAATTGAATAATTGTTCTTAACTATCAACCCTATCCATGAAAGAAGAAATCAATGCCATACCTTCAATAGGATTTTGAGACGTTCAACCGATCGACCAATTATTGAACTCATCAGTGGAGTGTGATACTGTAAGCTGATGAACATATTTGGCTGGTGTAAAACAGGAGACACACACAAGTTAAACAAAAAATGCCTCCCATAACGATTGTCATCAAGAACAATAAGAACAACACTAATGACCTCCACTACCCGATCATCAAAACAATGCTATAAACTAGCAAACAGATCAGCACATACAAGATGAAGGAAAAAATGATCATCCCCCCCCCAAAAAAAAACAACAACTTAGAATAGTTATAAGATGTCTGTTTCTTGAATGGCACTAGAACAAATTACTATTCTTTTTCTGGTGTAAGGGACTAAAAAGAAAATCAAGCCCGCAAGCTAACAAAACAGGGCCAGGCACCAACAACCAAGCCATCATCAAGCATAAAAAAGGATCACCAGAGGGGATCTTGGAAAGAAAGTAACACCAAAGGAAGAGAAGTAAAGTTGTGAGCAAGCCAATCAGCAGCAAATTAGCCTCCCAGTGAACATGATGAAGAGAACAAATTACTTATCATACTCACATCAGCGTCGTTGTCCAACAATATCTGAAGAGATTCCTTCGAGCCCATAGATGCAGCATAATGACATGGAGTGCCACCGGGAGCTACTGCATCAACTTTAGCTCCTTTTGAAATTAAAAGCTTCATAAGTTCTTCAGTTCCTGTAGCATGTAAAATGTCACCAAAACACGTATGTAGTAAAGCCAACTGTACATGAAAGAGAAGAACTAGCAGGGAAAAGTTGCACCCTGTTACATTAACCGTATGAGTACCACAATGACTGATAGACCACCCAAAAAGAAAAACTTGCATAAAGACGGATAAAGTTAACAGCACAAACAAACAAGACACAAGTAGGAAGAAAATGCTTCAAATTACGCGGAGGTGCGAAGGAAAGTAAAGATGTAGAATACCCTCTCCCACGGCATAATGCAAAGCAGTACGCCCAGTCTTGTCCGTTACAGCATTCAGGTCTCCACAATTTTCAATAATATAGACACTAGTCTCATAATGATTATTACCAACTGCGTAATGTAGAGGTGCCAAACCTACAAGAAAGTCAGACGGTTAACCCAAAAGTCAAATTCTGGGAAAATACATGGTTCATCTTTAAAATTAGGGTCAAACCAGGAAGAAGGTCATACCCATAACCCATACTGTAAGTTATAACAAGTGAGAATACCTCGTTCATCTTTCAAATTGGGGTCAAGTTGGACTTGCTCGACAAGGAACTTGCAGATCTGGGTTCTGCCATGAGTAGCCGCGATATGAAAAGCAGTCTTACCCCCAGTGGCCTTAACCCTCTCGAACACGCTCTTCGGAGCCTCACCTTCCCGGCGAAGTTCGTGCAGCATCTCTGTTACGGGAGTTCACGGTCATATAATCTACTTCAAGCAAAAAGGCTAGGCAGGAACCGAACGTCAAAATGACAAGAAGCTTGAAAGCGGGAGAAGAAAAGAAGAATTCCGATTACCCTCAAGGAGGGAGAGGTCTCCGTCTCTAGCCGAATCGAGGAGTCGTCGGGCTTTGGCCATAACTGAGAAGAAAAGAAACTAAAAATCGCGGCGACGTAAACGGAATGGATAGAAAAAGAGAAGTGGGAAGGTGAAGTGCTAGTGTTACCTGCAGAGTTAGAGGACGCCATTGGAGAGGAGGAAACAGAAGGTAGCGGCTGAAATGGAGGAGACCAAAATGGATTGGGATCGCTACTTATTTTGTGCCTCCCCAGGTTTCAGCGGCGAGACATGGCACGCACCATGTGTACTCTCACATTGCCAAATCCCAAACACGTTCAATAATTTACATTGCCAAATCCCAAACACGTGTAAAATGCCCGCACATTTTACACGTTAATGGATATAAACCGAAACTAAGTACACAATCTATTTGGATTTTGAAGAGAGACCTGTCACTTCATTTATTAATAGTTCTATTCGGAGGATCTGTTGCTTTCGTGCTCAGGCAAGCAATAAAGTGCCTCTAATTAATGGGGGGATGTGGACGGTCAATGGGCTAACTCCTTCCGTAACTAACTACTTGTATTTTTTTTCCTTTCAATTTGCCTCCCCGGAAAATCCAGTAGGATTAAAGAAGAATTTATGATAATTAATAGTACCATTTCGATTTTGATATAAAGTTTTTTGTTCCTTCAAATGGGTCAAGAGAACTCCTACATTCGAATGTAACAGTTGCCAACCAACTTGAGCATAAGAGTTGAAATTTTGTAGTGTTCGCTAGTTATGGCTCCTTCCGCTTCAGGCTAGCCGTTTTGTTTTCGAAAGTAACTAAAAAGTTAACTGGGCCGGTACTTTTTTTTTTTTAAATCAGAAACAAGGGCAGTGCTAATTGGGTTAACTACAGGTCATTTTGCCACTCAATTTATTAGACATGTTTATATATACTTATTTTTAAAAAAAATTTCCTCTAGCGTTAATTGTTTGTTCTAGGTTTAAGGTAGGAAGAAAATTTTATGGTGCATTTGTCCCAAAAGAAACAAAATTATAAATTATCTCCTTTTTTTTTATAAATTTGTTCTAGGTTTAAGGTAGGAAGAAAATTTTATGGTGCATTTATCCCAAAAGAAACAAAAATATAAATTATCTCCTTTTTTTTTTATAAATTATCATAGTTTGTGTAAATCTTCTATTTAATGCTCTATATACTCCACATTCCTAGATTCTCTAGAAAAACAGAATACTCCATGTTTTCTAATTGACACTTGAATAATTTTTTTTAGGAATAAAATTCACATTTTCAATGTTCACTCGAATTGTTTCCTATTAGCTATAGCTTCCTTCTCTCCGTCATACTTTTCTTTCATATTGCCTCAGCCGGCGACCGACTCTCTCCTTTTTTGGCTCAGGACAAGGGACAGGAAGTGGATTTGGTTGCCCTGCATGATGTGGCTCTTGCAATTTCGCCCAGCTCCGGATGGCTCCCCTCTGCCGACATTCTTGCAGCAAGTTAGAAGCAAAAGTCGAGCAGCAATTGATAACCAACTTTTCCTTAACAAAATCCTCTTATATGTCATTGGCAAGTTACCTTTGTTATACACACATAAAAGTGTTTGGCGTTAGCGAATTGCCAGAAAATCACACTCCTACTTTTGCTCCTCTTCTTTTTTTTTTTTCTCCCCCCTTCCCGTCACTATTTTCTTAGTATTTGACACAGTTAGACATAAAAGTTACAAATTCACATGACATAAAAGCTCCAGAAAAGCGCATAAAGATTCGGAAGATTCAAAAAGGGAGCAAAAAATCTCCAGGAGTTGCGAAGTGGAAGCACGAGAAACAACGAAAGAGGAGGGAGCATATTTATAACTTGTAAAACAATTCTACTTCTTAGCATGATTTAGCAGTAACGGTGCACAGCTCTTGCATCTCTCAGTTACCGGGACCCGGAGCAAACCACCACCCAACTTCTCTGCATCCGCCCTCATGACGGAGCATCACGCAATTATGGCCATTAAAGATACGCATGTCCCTGTCAATACAACACCAAACATTTCAATACAGCCCATTTTATAACCGCTCGATCCATAAATTTTCATCCACTCCCAGCTGCTTTTGACCGAACATGTGATTATATATATTTACATAAGAGTTAGGACCAAGTTGAAGCTATATAAATTTCACTCCAATGACTAGGAAACAATACCGATAAGCACATATAAGATCCTCATTCGTTGGGTCCAATGCAAGAGCCACAAAGAAACACGTCTCAGCTTCCTTGAAATCCTGCAGTAACACAGAACGAATGCCGCTAAATAAAGTTACTACATACATACACAGAAGAAGACAAGACAAGGACTTTCCACCTTCAACAGCTTATTAGCCACACCCATTCTGTAGTGTGCCTTGGCCCATTTTGGACGTAGCTCAACGCATGCCTTAGCATCCTCTAAAGCACGCCCTCCTTCATTCAACCGGGCCCAGCACATGCTTCGGTTCGATAAAACAGCTGCATTGCTTGGGTCTGAGCTGATGGCCTGCAATGCCATACCAATGTCAAAAAGGATTTTCAAGGTTAATGGCTAAAAACATATCACGTTTGTTCTTTCTTTCTTTCTTTTTAATAGAAAGGAAACAAACAAACTGAAATGATACATCAATTACGTAATTCATTAGTGCTGCACAGAAGTCAAATTCACTCTCTATATTTATGGAGGAAAGAGCACTATCAGTATGTTGCTTACATAAGTGTACCAAAATATTGCATTAAGATATTCCTTCCTCTGGAAAGCATCATCTCCATTTGATTTTGACTTCAAAAAATTTCCCTTTGCCTTCTGCGCCCTCTACAAGTTATGAACACGAAAAGTAGAAATTACTAGACCTTTTGGCAATTATTATAATCAAGTCTAATATGATGTGTCCGAAGACCGACTCTAACATGTCTCGTAACAAGTGGAAATTTAACTTGAGAAACTTATACACTGTTTTTTTTTTCTTAAAAAGGTTTCAATCAAACTGTTCTCTTTCCTCCACTGAATTCACCATGCTGTCGTTTTCAGAGTGAAAGAACCCATGACCTGCTCAAATGACTAAATAACCACATTGACAATAAATGACTCTTAGGGACTCAATCTCATTAAATGCGAAAATGCCCAGTTAGACAAAACATGCGTGTCAAGATTTTAACAGACAGACCTCTTGTCTTGCTTGCTCAGAGTGGACATGCTTCATCACTCCATGCAAAGTCCAATCACCAATAGATGGAATGCAAGAAGTCACTGCAAAGAGAGCCACGGCAGCCTGATGGTTTCCTTTTAATGCTGCATGTTCTAGTGCAGTCAAACCAAGCTGTGATGTCAAGCAAACACAAGTGTTAAAAACATTAGCCTTGAACATCTAAAAGCAAAGTGACAAGCTAAGCAAATATGTATATGTCATTCGATGCATAAGACACGGTTTCAGATACATCACTACCTATTGAACTACTCTATTTCATAGGGATCAAAGTAACCATCTAGTTCATGTTTCACAAAACATGACAAGTGAGACACTAAGAAATTTATCATAAAGTTAATGTTCTCACACTATCCGTCACATTAGGATCAGCTTCTGCATTCAGCAAGCATTTAATCATTTGAGTCTCCCCTTCACAGGCTGCCATCATTAATGGAGTCATAAAACTAGATTCAACATTAGGATTAGCACCAGCCTGCAAAATTTGCAAGGCGAAAGAAACATTAGCCAAGTTGTAAATAGTTCAAAATCACACTCCCTCGATCCCAAACTAAACAACAATAACCCATATTTCTACTTGAGTTTCAATTTTAAATTCTATACGTAAGTCTACTTCTAGAAATTGTCTAAATTGAATAATAAATGCCAAAGATAATTATATTGGCCTTCTATATAATGTTGTGAAAAAAAATAAAACACAGAGCTAGGAGAGACGGGTTTTCAGATAATTTTGCAACGTCCACACACTACAAGAAAGCAAAGACCATCTGTGTATAGCTCAATTGGTATCAATAAGGTTCCTAATTTTGATATATATAAAAAAAGGTGATCCACGCCACAAGAAGAAATTGTTAAAAATATTTGAAACTGAAGAGCCAAACTAACTTGATTTGAAAGATATATTAATTGAATAATAATTCTGATTTATCTATTGCTATGCTACGAAGCAAAAAGTTACTTCCATACCTTCAGCAAAACCTCAAGGCATTCAATCGATTGGCCTACTATGGACATCATCAGTGGAGAAAGAACATGAAGCACAATCACATTTGGCTGTACAAAGTCGAAGATAATTAGTTGAACATGTTTTTATTTTTCTTTTCAGATACATATTCTAAAGTCAAGGTGGAAGTAAGTTTAACCAAAACTTCCATGATTTTGAATACTTAATTAACTGCAATCAAGGAACATTACCAACTAAACAACTAAAGTAACAGCAAATGAATTGATCAATATGACCATAGAATCATACAACCAAATTGGAATCTCATAATAACATACTAAATGATGGGCGGTGGGATCTCAATGGACAAATTAATTTAAGATAACGAGCAAGTAGTTTCTTTAGGAAAACAATGAAATTTCACAGTACTTCTAATACTTACATCAGCTTGGTTATCCAATAATACTTTAACAGATTCTTTCTTGCCATTAGCTGCAGCAGAGTGCAGCGGTGTGCCGCATACAGCTACGGCATCCACTTTAGCACCTTTTGATATTAAGAGTTGTAGAAGTTTCTTGGAACCTGCAATTTCGTGAACAAAAAACAAAGGACACCACAAAGACAACAAAACATAGTAGGGGAAATCAATATCATGATTAATTCGAAAACAGAAATGTGGATTCCCTTTTCCTGAAGGTTGTCAGAGAAAAATAAGGACTTAAGTATCATCCTTATGCAATGTGCAAATTCTTCAGAAAGAAGAAAATAAGCAGCAAGAATGTTGAATATCTGACTATTATATTTCTTAGTGCCCAAGAGACAAGATCAATGGGTGGGCATAGTATTATTGAACATCTGTGGTGAAATTTTCAGAAGCATTGACATAATAACATCAGCTAAAGAGACAAACAAACAGAACAAAACAAGCTACGAAGTCAAGACACAAGCAAAAATGTAGACTACCTGTTTCTGCAGCATAATGCAAAGCAGTTCTCCCTTGGTTGGTTGCAGCATTCGGGTCTCCACCATGTTCAAGAAGATAAACGGCAGTTTGATGACGATTCTCAGGAATTGCGTAATGCAAAGGCGTAAGACCTGGGAAAAAATTGCATCACAAACTCGCAGCATATCAGACATCAGACTCAAAGCAGCTGATGAAGACATCAAGTAATAAAGAACCAGTAATTCAAGAGTACGACCGGCACTAGTGGATTATTACACAAACTGAAGGGAGAATACCTTCGCCACCCTTGAGATTAGGGTCAACCTTAACTTGCTCAACAAGGTACTTGCAGACCGCAGTCTTCCCTGCATTAGCCGCATGATGGAAAGCGGTCAGCCCATCAGAAGTTGTCATCCTCCGGACCACATCCGCCAGACCCTCACGTCCCTCGCGAAGAGAATCGAGCAACTCTAGATCAAAAATTCAGAAAAATTGAACTCAGAACCCTAGACGGCAGGATCTTCAAGAAGGGAAATGAATTTTTCCTTTATTAACGAAAAAAAAAAAAGGATATCACTCTAAATTACCCTTGAAGAGAGACAGGTTTCCGTCGACAGCTGCCTGGAGGAACCTGGAACGAAGTTCAGCCTCACCTGAAAAAAGAAAATGAAGAAAAAGAAGTGGAGCCAAACGCGATGTTGCGGATTCAAGAGACTGGGAAGTGGAAAGTGTTACCTGAAGAGGTAGAGGACGCCATTGGAGAGAGTTGAGGAAGGTTTTTGCAGAGACGTTGGTTGAGATGATGGAGAAAATGGGTTCGCCGGTTATTATAATGGCCCTTCAGTCTTCGGCCCTGATTTGAAGTGCCCTTGTCTATTCGTAATCAGATAATAATCCTGTTGTCAATTCGCAATTCTTATATCCACCTACTGCACATGCACCGCCTTAGGAAATGGTTCCGTTAAATTTCCACAGAGAATAAAATGAGATTATGTTATGTGGGATAAAAGTCATTCCTTATATAAATAATTATCATGAATTTTTTTTTTACACAGAATCAAATAATTAAGGAAAGAGAAAAAGAAGAGAGGTAGCATAAATATGAGCCGGAGACATTCACTGACGAAGCACGACTATCAGAGTGAAGCGATCAAAGTTCTCCATTTGTAGAGGCAAAAAATTGAACCAAGATCTACAGAGAGGTTAGGAGAGTTAGGTTATCTCGCTAAGCTGCCAAAGTTTGTGAATAAAGTAGTGCCAAGTGAAAGGCTGCATTCACCGCTCCTTGAATGACCAGTAGATTTGCATGAAGAGCAGAAGCACAGTGGGGGAAAAACTTGCCCTTTTTGTATCCGCAAAGGGCCGTCAATTCTCATCCAAAATCAAGCCACTGCACCAAGACCTGTCGACCGACACCAATCACCAACGACAATAAAGAGCTGCGGGGACTCTGGCTGATGGCGCCATCTACTAGTGCCCCATAATTGGCAAATAGGGTTCGAGGGATTTGTCATAAACTCACACCTTAAATTGTCTAGAGGAATAAAGTAATTGAATTAATGTTTCCCTTCTAGAGCAAAGGGATTGAACATTGCTACTAGGTTTTGCTGGATTCAATTGATAATGGCAAAAAAAATTATAATAACTTACTAAGGGAGTAAGTTAAGATATGGCCTCATTTAAATTTTCAATGTTATTAGCTTAGATTTAGGTTTTCTATTTGTATATATTTATTGTTTTTACTTATATTTTTTTGCCTCCCTTTGTTTTATGATTGATTTGTATTTCTAATAGTTGACTTTCTTTTTTTGAATGGTAATTATCTTTATTAATTTAGGAATAGTTATCCAGTACACCCAGTGTATAACGCTACACCCATATTTTTTTTATGCTATAAAATTGTCATCGCGTCTTAAACAACATATTTGTCTAGAAAGAATAATACATTTGTTTATAGGGAACATCACTCTATAGAACAATACATTTGTTTGAATAAAACAGCACTTCACAAAACAATTTATTTGTTTAAGGGGAACAACATTCCTTATTAAATCAAACATCCCTGACAAGCGCCATAAAATCATTTTGAAGGGTGCCTTGATCACCCTTATTGCCATGGAAATTGTCACCCAAGCTGGGAAGAGAGAGAGAAAGATGGAGCAAATTAAGAATAGAAAATTCTGAAGAGATTTTGATCTAAGACTAAGACAATTTCTCTACATTTGTTTGTAAGAAGAAGGAGATGTCTGCAAAAACAATGATAAAAGACAACAAGAAAGAAGAGAATAATAAAAAAATATACATAAATTTTTAGAATAATTATTATGTTGTTCTGTTCAGTAAAAAGTGATATTCCATAAATATAAATGTATTTTCTGTAATATGTTGTTCATAAGATGTACTGTTCATAAATAATGTTTCATTTAGTAAAAAGTGTTATTCTATTTATACAAATGTGATATTCTGTAATATGTTATTCATTTCGTAAGATGTGATATTCATAAATAATATTATTTCGTTCAATAAGAAATGATGTTCCATTTATACAAAAGTATTATTTTATAATATATTATTCATTTCATAATATATATTATTAAAAATAATACTGTTATATTCAGTAGAAGTATTGTTCTATTCATACAATTGTGTTGTTCATTTGGTAATGTTTGTTGTTCTCTAATACTGTTGTTCCATTAAATAAAAAGTGATACTCTATTCATACAATTGTGTTATTCTGTAATATGTTGTTACGTTCAATAAAACATGTTATTCATTTTTATGGGATGTGTTGTTCAAGAGTGATGATATTTTTTGTAAATAATGTGAAAGTGGAATATATGTAAACAATATAAATATTATTAATAAACAATATTGTTTGATTTAGACAAATGTATTGTCTTGTAGTTTGTTGTTCATTTTATAAGATATATTGTTTATAATTGATGTTGTTTCATTCAATAAGGAATATTGTTTGTTCTATAATATGATGCTCATTTCGTAAGAAATACTATTTATAAATAACGTTGTTGAATTCAATAAAAAATATTGTTTCATTCAGACAAATGTGTTGTTTAGTAATATATTGTTCATTTTGTAAGATATATTGTTCGTAAATAATATTATTCCATTCAGTAATAAGTGTTGTTTCCTTATTATAAATATAGTGTTTTATAAAATATTGTTAATTTTGGAAGAAATATTATTTGTAGATAATATTGTTTGATTCATTAGAAAATGTTATTCTCTTTAGACAAATGTGCTATTCAGTGAAGTATTGTTCCCTCCAAACAAATATGTTATTCAAGGCATTGTGGCAATTTCATAAATATCATAAGAGTATGGGTGTAGCATGTGGTCTGAGAGTATTTTATCCTTAACCTTAATTTAATTATGAAATTTAATTAACCTTAATTTAATTATAAAATTGTATAATTATCAACAAAAATTAAAATAATAAATATGGTAGTTATTAAAAAAAACTTCTTTAAAAAAAAAATTACTCTCGCCATCCAAAAAATAATGAATCATATTCTTTTTAAAGTTATCCCAAAAAGTTTGAACTATTTTCTTTTTAAAAAATTTTTAGTATTAAATTTATTTAACCACCCTCATTTAAACTTTTGTTACACAAAATTTAAAAAAAAATCTTTTTTAATTCTTATTTAAATTCCCACATCACGAAACCCAATTTTTTTAATTTTAGTTTAAAGGTCAAAAATAAAAATAACTACATAAATTATATACATTTTAATATTCATATCCAATTAATTGGTTCAACCAGATTGAGACAAATGAGTAGGAGCATGAGTTATTTGCAATAGACATAACATTTCAAACTTTTTACTAATCCAAAATGTTCATTAATCACTTGATACACCATTAAATAAAGACATCACTATACATTTCTCTATAATAGAAGTTTTTTTTAGGAAAAATTACAAAAACCCCTCATGAGGGTTAGTGAAACCTATACTACCCCTCGAGAGTTAACTTTGTTAATGATCATTAAGATAAAAAAAGGAAGAACTCTGTTTTACGCCCTAGCCTTCTTTAGTCGATACTTTTTGCCCCTAAACTTTTGCATCTGATAAACTAGTGCACATTTCCCCCAACTAGTATAGAACCTAGAAGAAATCCCAAAACAAAATCATCTACGAGTTCATCAACTCCATCTCTGCTGGTGACGCCAAATACCCCTTTGTCTTTAGCTAGTGGAAGACCTGATGGATCGCAATGCAAAACTTGATTGAACTTATGGATTTAACTTCAAAAAAACAATGCACAGTTGCTATTGGGCTGGGAGTTTGAGAAGTGGCATTTAAATTTTTCTAGACTGTACGTCATTTGCATATATATTTTAGATTTCTTCTTTCTACTTGCAAAAAAACATTACTCACTCTACCCATTTAGGCAAGGAAAAGATCCAACTCTCTGTTTTTCTCCATTTTTTGACTTGAGACAAATCTAAGTTAGGTTCTTCTTTTTGGCAATTGATTATCGATTGACTGAAGTGAGTTTTAGAGGTGGGTGAAGAGGAATGATGAAGGATGATATTCCAAATCTAATTAAGGTTACACCCATCCATTTGACAAACCCACTTTCGTTTGTTCTATCGGTCAAAAAAAAGATGAAGAGATAAGTACGATAGCGGAGGTGGAGATTGGTGTAACAGCTTGGGTGATTCGACAGCAACGGCAGCCTCCAAAGAGGTTAGCGGCAAACAGTGAAGACTTGCACATCACATGGCATTCATCGGGTCGTACACATCAGGCAACGTTCATCGGTGCTCATCAGGCTGATTTTGCCATTGGATTTGCCTTCTAGATTCACATATTAGACCCTCTAGATTAGCCATCGACTGTTGATAGAATCAACATAATTCTACCAAGATCCCTCAAGAATCATACAAGAACAGAAATGTAGAATTAAAGAAGAAAAGCTCACCTTCTTGATGAACCCTAGGATTGAATAGGAGAAAAGAGAAATTCATGAAGTTCTAGAGAAAAGAATAAGTGGATTACTTATTTCATTAACCAACAACTAATCAGGAAATGAATCAACTTATTTATACAAGCATAGAAACATCACATGCGCTGCCCCTATGTCGAGTCAACAAACTATAACAGATGCTTAAAAACCTTTTCCACCTGTGCATGTATCTACTTCGTCTCATGCCACATCACCAATCCCTAAGCTCATTATCAATTGCCCCCACATCAAAACATCCTTAAGGACAAGGATGAAAGGCTGGATAACACTACTGAAAGGAAGTGGAGTTTTCCCAAGTGGCATCCTCTATGAAAGAGTTCAACCATTGAATTAAACATTCAGTTATGGCTTGATTTCTACATCATACAATTTGACGATTTAGGATAAATAGGGGCTTACATAGGGCTTGGTCGAGTCCATCTATGTTAGGCAAAGAGCTATGCACTGAAGTCTATCCAATATGTTTCTTCAAAATCAAAACATGGGGAATAGCATGTATCTTACATTCACGTAGCAGGTCGAGTTTATAAGCTACTTTCCTAATTCACTGTAGTACTTTAAATAGGCCAAAATATCGAGCTGCTAACTTCCGATTAAACCTCCGGCTTATTGATTGCTACCTATAGGGCTTGAGTCGAAGGTAAACCTAATCCTCATCCTCAAACTCTCTATTTTTTCTATGTTTATCAACTTGCTGCTTCATTTTGTCTTAAGACCTTTGTAAATGATCCAGAAGTAGCTTGAGCTATAATTCTCACTGTTGTAAGCTACAATCCACAGCCTCCACTTTCGAGTCACCCGCCAAATATGGAATATGGACAGGAAGGGGTTATCCGTAAAGAGCTTTTTATGGAGTAGTCTTCGAAGCAGTATGAAAATTGGTATTTTACCAATATTCAGCCAGTGGTAGCAACTAAATCAATTCCCTAGGTTTATCTGTGGCCACACACCGTAAGTATCCCTCCAAGCAATAATTAATCACCTCAGTCTGGCCATCTAACTGAGGATGATAGGAAAAAGACAAACTCAGATGTGCATGCAACTTCTAAGATAACTCTTGTCACAAATTGCTCAAGAAAATGGGGTCTTTGTCACTCATAATATCCTTGGGCAAATCATACAATTTGTAGATATGATCGAGGAATGCCTGAGCAACATCAGTAGCTGCAAAAAGGTGTGACAAAGCCATGAAATGAGCATACTTTGTCAATCTATCAACCACCATGAATATAACATTTTTCCAGCAACAAAGGGAAATCCTTCGATAAAATCCATTAAGATAAATGTCCATACTGTTTCAAGAATAGCAAGAGGTTGCAACATTTCTGAGGGTGCATATGTTTCAGTCTTGTAACATTGGCAAATATCATAAACTCAAATGTACTACCGAACTTGCTTTCTTAATTATTTTCAATAAAAGTATGCAGCAAGCCTTTTGGTTGTGACCAAGACTGCCGAATGGCCATCTAATGGTCCTTTATGAGCCATCTTAACAAGAGTCTTCCTCAAGGTAGAATCACATTTGACAACCAGCTTCCCTTTTCCTCACAATTGCCCCAAAATCCATTTGTAATGGTGATGACTTTGAGGGTCGTATTGCAGCTCTTGGATTATTTTCTATTATTCCTCATCATGCTCCAACTTCTTCGATATCTATTTGCTCAGTTCTGTGGTTACTTTGGATAGTGCTAGCAATGTAGTTTCAACAATGTCACCAGTACATTGTCTAGATAATGCATCTGCAACTTTATTATCTTGCCCCTTTTTATAAACAATGTCGTAGCTGAATCCCATCAAATTAGACAACCACTTCTCCTGAGTGGGTGTGGCCACTTTTTGTTCCAGTAGGTATTTAAGACTTTGATGGTCAGTTTTGATCAGAAAATGGGCTCTAACCAAGTAAGGCCTCCATTTCCTGATGGCATATACAACTACTAGCAATTCTTTCTTGTACACTGACAAGGCATGTTGTCTTAGACCCAAAGCCTTGCTAATAAAAATGATAGGATTGCCTTGTTGTGACAGCACTACTCCTAACCCATACTTAGACACGTCAGCCTTCGATAACAAATGGTTGTAAAAAGTATGGAGTAGCAAGCACTGGTGTAGATGTCATAGCTTGCTTCAATAGTTGGAATATCTTGGTAGCCTCATCATTTCAATGAAAATTGTTTTTCTTCAATAATTCTGTCAAGGGCCGAGCTAAAACCCCATATTCCTTAACAAACTTCCTATAATATCCTGTCAACCTTAAAAACCCTCTTAACTCCTTAATGTTCTTGGGTGTGGGCCAGTCAATCATAGCCTGCACCTTTCATGGATCAGCCCTTACTCCTGCCTTGCTAATAAAATGTCCCAAGTATTCCACTTTTGGTGCAGCAAAAACACACTTACTCCTCTTTACATACAATTAATTTTTTTTGCAATATCTATATTGTAATCTCCAGGTGCTCTAAGTGAGTTAGCGTGTCACAGTTGTAAATCAAAATGTCATCAAAAAACACAAGAATAAACTTCCTCAAATATGGCTAAAAAACATCATTCATCATATTTTGAAAAGTGGATGATGCATTAGTCAGCCCAAACGGCATGACTGAAAATTCATAATGGCCATCATATGTTTTAAATGCCGTCTTGTAAACATTATCTGGGTTCATTCTCAGCTGGTGGTAACCTGCCCTTAAATAAAGTTTAAAGAAATATCTTGCTCCATGTAGTTCCCCTAGTAACTTCTCAAGAACTAGGATTGGGAATTTATCCTTAAGAGTATACTTGTTAAAGAGCCTGTAATCCACACATAAATGCCAAGAATTGTCCTTTTGTTGGGTTTCGGGAGCCAAACAGCGCAGCGGAATTTAACCGAAACCCTCCAGGATCCAAGTGAAACGGGGTAAACCGGGTGTTCGAAAATTTTCATACCTAATTTTCGATTGAGATCTCTCACTCAACTGTAGAGTCGAATCACAAAACCTGAACAGTTGACGTGTTCAGGCTCTCTATGGTATCCACACGAGCCTCTCGGGATCACCACGCTTCCACCACGTCCCGGTAGATGCGTTTCTCTTGCGCTCGCAGTGCTAGCTTGCGTCCTCCAAGGAATTGCAAGAGAAGAGTGCGGCTGTCCTTTTTGGAGGCTAGGGCAAGGAGACCTGCGAATTTCTCACTTAAAAGTTGTATTTATAGTGAGACTCAACTTCCAGGCCTAATGGGTTTCAAAGCCCTAATCCAATTAGGATTTAATTTCGGGCTTAATAATGGCTCAACTTTTGGGCCCATTATTAATACGAAATTATTGTGAAACCATAACCCAAATAATTAGCCCATGCACTCTAATGATCCAAATAGCTCTATGTGTGCGACCCAATAGGCTCTTACCACGTTGGCAATGATCATAAATCACATTTATGATCATAAGCAATGAGCGGTGTCTAGCAACACATCATTGCTACCCAAGTGACAAGATTGTCGATGATTCGACTAAACCTTTATGATCATCACCGATATATGCCATTGTCCCTTTGTCCAAGATATCAAGACTAAGCACGAGACATGGAATGTGTCACTCTCGTATAGCCCAATCTTTGGTTTCTTGATTACCGAGTAGACTAACTTAAACTGATGACATTGATATCGCATATCAACTCATCCGAGCATGGCCATGCATTTTCTAAGTCTCACTCTATCAAGGGGCCCGAAGATATCACTCCCGTTACATAGGAGGGACAAATCCCATCTTGATCATACAAATCCCTCCGCATGATATGTGACATACCCAATGACCTCCTTCAAGTTCACTCAGTTACGAGCAACAAAGGAAAGTATCAAAGTATGTGACTCACATGTAGGGAACCTTGATGATCTTAGGTCGAAGGACTACATATACCCTGATCACTATGGGAATCACTTATGACACTCATATAACGATCCATGTAGTGTTCTCATGGTGGGTCGGTCCAGTACACAAGTTCTCCAACTTGTACCCATATGTAGACTACATATGTCATATTAGCCTCCACATATGCTAGTCGTTATGTATTATTGCAACCCACTCCACAATAATACTAGACCAGGGACTTTTAAGAATATCATTAGTCTAGAGTTACAATTATGTTTGTTAAGTTACGTAGGAACAAAACAACAAACATAATTGCTGGATTAATGCCTTAATAAAATATCATGACTCAATGTGTAAAAATACAATCATCTCATTACTGGCTTTTGGGCACAACACTAACACCTTTTTCTTTACAAGGACTACTAGTGAAGCAAATTCACTTTGGCTAGGTCTGATTATTCCCGTTTCCAACATCTATCTAATCAACTTCTCGATTTCGTTCTTCTGTAGGAGTAGATACACATAAGGCCTACACTTAATAGGGCCAGATCCCTCATTCAAAACAATCTTATGATCATACTTTCAGTAAGGTGGTAGCTGCTTATGTTCCTCAAACACATCTTCATAAGATTGCAACAAAACTTTCAATCTATTTGTATTTTCCACATTTTCATTTTGCACCTGAGTTAAGCATTCCAAGGCAACATCTTCCTCTTCTACTCATTCTTTTATTAAACAGAGAGTGGTTGTCTCCCCTTTTTGCACTAACTTTGCCAGAACTTTACTAACTAGTTTGCAATCACTGGTAATACCTTTCAATAAGATATTCCTTACTTCCATCTTCATATCTTTGAAATTGAAGTAGTATCTCCCAATGTTTTTAGCCATTGCACCCCAAGTACTACATCACATCCAACAATGGGCAAAACCTTCATATTTGATGAAAAAAAGATGGCATACAACTTGTACTAAATGTTCTTGCAAGCCTTGTTGCAACTTCAAGCAGTATCATCCGCCACCTCTACCCTTGTTGACTTGGTTTCTTCTACTGGGCACCTAAGTCGTTTGGCTGTCTTAGGATAAATGAAATTTTGTGTACTGCCAGTATCAATGAAAATCACCACATTGGTTCTCTTGATTTGCCCTTGAACCTTACGCGTTTGGAACTTCGCTACTATGGGCTATATTGAGTCATACAATGCATGCACATATGTTGCTGGCATTTCAGCCTTACCAGATTCTTGCCTAACCCTATCTTCTTCTTGGATTTCACCTATTAGAATTTCAACCTCATCTTCATCATCTTACTCTTCCACCAGATATAACTGGCCCTTGCTACACTTGTGACCCCATGAATATTTTTTGTCACATAAGAAACAAAGGCCCTTAGCTCTTTTTTCTTCAATTTCTTTTGCCGACAATTTTCAAATGGTAGCTTTAGCTACTCCCCCTTTTGGCACCTCATCTTTATTAGGTGTTAGTCCAAATATAACCTTTCTTACTAGTGGTGGCCCTAAGATGGACGGTTGTTTCATAGGTACAGATCTCAACATTGTCTTGACCCTTTTTTGCCACACATTGAAATTAGCTTCTTGTAATTTTGCTATTCCTATACACTCCACCATTGTTCGAGGCTTAAACATCCTCATGGTTATCTGAATCTCTTTCTTGAGCCCTGTCAAAAAGAAACTAATGACATACTCTTCACTTATATCCACCCTAGTCCTTAGCATATAAAATCTATCTTGATATTCCCTTACCGTTCCAGCTTGTTTCAGACTCACAAGCTCAAACATATGATCATCATACAAATCTTCAGTAAATCATGATCATAAGTCTCCTAAGTATTGATTCCAATAAATACAATCAAGGCTTTTACCTTTCACATAAGCCATATACCACTTTAAAGCTAACCCCTCCATGTGTATTGCTGCAATTTTGACCTTCAATGGTTTAAAAGTATTTTTAACTTCAAAATACTGCTTGCATCGAAAAAGCCAATCCTCAAAGTCTCATCCATCAAATTTTAGGAAGTCCATCTTTGGTTTCTTGCCCACCATTCTATTAGAAGGCCCCGCCCCATCGTCCCAAGCTCTATACAATTGTATTTGAAGATTAGGCCCATTAGCCACTAGCCAAATTTGAACATTCACCAATTCTCTGATGTTAGCATTCTCCTTTCTGAGTTCAACAGTGTCTCTCTTGAGATCAGTCGTGTCCTTCTTAACTCCCAACATTTTCTTCGTAAGCTTGTCAATGACAACCTACAACAACTT
The DNA here is from genome assembly GCA_005392925.1 of Aquilaria sinensis. Lineage (NCBI taxonomy): Eukaryota > Viridiplantae > Streptophyta > Magnoliopsida > Malvales > Thymelaeaceae > Aquilaria > Aquilaria sinensis. The sequence goes on along the minus strand of SMDT01002859.1, from coordinate 766,133 downwards.
CAAGATCTCCTTTATGTCGCCTTGATCACGGTTTTCGATTCCCAAGGTGGATTCTGACATGCTCTAATACAAAATGATAAAATCAATGTAATTCTACCAAGATCCCTCAAGAATCACGCAAGAACAAAGATGTAGAATTAGAAAAGAAGACTTCACCTTCTTGACAAACCCTAGGATTGAAAAAGAGAAAAGAAAAATTCAGAAAGTTCTAGAGAGAAGAAGAAGTAGATTACTTACTTCATTAACCAACAACTAGTTGGAAAATGAATTTAACTTATTTATACAAGCATAGAAACATCACACACCCCACACACACTAGCATGTATTTGCCTTGTCTCATGCCACATCACCAATCCCTAAGCTCTTTATCAACTACCCTCGTCCCCAACGCCGTCTTCACCTTCCTAGATCTATGTGAAAGAGTCAAGAGATTGAATCTAAATCTTTGTTTTGTCACTTTTGTGTTGTGTTTTTGTCCAAATGCAAAAGTTGAAGGTAAAGTTTTTGTGGATTAAGGCTAAAAGACCAAAGTCAGCTATTTTCCCTCTTCTTTGCTAACAGTGCATAACAGAGTTAACTTCTGAAAAGATAATTGTAGGTATTTGAAACAGGAATAACATAAGTGTAAATTTTTCTATACCTTAAGGGATTTTTATAATTTTCCTTTTATTTTACGAAAGACACGTATGAATAAACAAGTCCATTTGAAAATGCATAAACAAGTTCTCGCCTACTAGTTCAATCCGGGTTCGAGTGCCACCATTTCCGAGTGATCAGGTGGAAAAAGAAATATTAAGGCCCAGTTCGTTTCGGGTTAATACAACCCAATTAACGCGTTTTTTTTTTTTTGCGTTTTGGATTGGATTCCGCACCCACTTATTTGGAAAAGTCATAATCGCCCATTTCCTTCACCTTGCTCCTAAAAACAGATTCAATGATTTCTAGCCAAACCTACTCTATTTGGCTTTTTGCCGCCCAAACATCCCTCCCAGTTCAGCCTCCCGCCACCCACACATCCTTCCTCACTCGGCCACCCATCGGGCCTTTATGTAAGCGCAATTTTTTTTTGACACCCTTAGTTCGGATGAAGGCAAGCCTTGTCATGGATGTGCTCTGACCATCGATGTCGTCGAGGATGCCAGTGACGTTTGTGCTTTGGGTGAACATTGATGGATTCAATTTGCTGCGATGGGGTGGGGATAAGGGGCGGGAGTGGGCAGGGCTACTCTTGGGTGAGCTAATTGAGCATCTAATTATTTGACCCAATTGATCGGTGGACGCTATTGTCACCAGAAGCCGGATGTAGAGGAGGGCGTAGGGGCTGAGGTATAAATGTAAATATTTGAATTTTGGCCTTTGATCGTTGACTGGCTTGATTTTTGGAACGTTGTTCAACCAACAATGTTGCCCACAAACTACGCCAAGTTTGACGATGAAGAGAAGCAAAGATGAAAAGCAACGAATAAAAGAAGCGAAGATGAGCAAAGTCTGGACTTTATGAAAGAGAAAAGGCCAAGATGAGAGAGTAGCTTTGCTTGTTTTTTTTTCTATTCCCAATCTGGATTTTCTGCTTTTTTGGCAAGGTGGATTTTCAGGTTTTACAATTTTTATGGTTGAATTTTGTTGTTCTGATTTGTTTCTTGATTTAATTTGTTGATCTCCCCTTGGTCGACGATGAGATGTTCTTCGACATTTGAAGCTCCACTTTGACTATGGCACGATTGAGGCCTAAATTAAGGTTGAAGATTTTGGTGCTCAATCTCCCCTTGGTTTACAACCAATTTTTCCCATGGATTTACAATTCCTTGGCACAACTTCAATGGTGAACTAGTTTGGTGTTTGAGGAAGGCGGTGCGGGGGAGAACAAGTGAAGGCTTTACAACCAATTGCTTGGACTTAAAAGCCGGATTTAATGAGCGTAGGTTAGAGGATAGCTGGCCTGGTAACAGAAAGGAGGAGCAAAGAACTAATGGTGGCCGGAAGAGGTGAGTGAATTCAGCAGGATGCGGCAGTTGGAAGAAGTGAGTGGAAGAAAGTCAGGACAAAGTTCAGCTTGTGCAATTGTAAATATAGTGAAGTCCACGGGCAATTATAGTTTAATTACACAGACCCCACGTCTAGTGTTTGAGACCGGTTGCAAAAACATGTTAATTCCTCCACGTTAATACTATCCGAACAGGCTGTAAATGTTACCTGAAAACCTCCAATTTAGAGAAACTGACAATTCACACCTCATCCTTTTCAAACTCTCCTAAATACTATTACTTGTACATGATTCATTCTGAATATTAAGAAAAATGTATAACAAGAAAATACAAATTAATAGATATTTCTTTTAGCTGCATAACAAAGAAAGTAAAAGTATTACTTGCACATATTTTATTGTTGGTCTAAATACAGACATTAAAAAAATTGGTTATAAAATCATTTTTTTTTAATTTTACTTTTTCTATGTCTAGAAATAATGTAATTTGAGAGCTAATTCTCTATTTACCTATATTTAAAAATGAGGAAAAGTTTAAAAAAAAATACTTCATTTATAAAAGAAAAATGTTTGAAAAGTGAATTTCAGGATCTATAAGTATAGATTTTCATGTGTTATACAAGTGCAAATAATCACTAGTGACTTTCTAATGATGTTTCCGAGTACACCGTTATAAGTTCCTTCTTAAACATATAAAACGCGTGTCTTTGAATGATTCATTGTATTCTGACTATAGTAACTTAATGAAAACCCCCAGAAAGTTCCCGACCAGCTACCCATAAGGCGTCAAAACAAGAGCTCTGTGATCATCAAAGCGAGTAACTCAGATGAAAACCAAAATGAAGAGAATCAAAGCTCAAAGTGATCTACACAACAAAATCAAAACTATTAGCAACGCCAAGAGGGAAGATCCATGGAAGACCACTGCTAACAATCAAAGAAGTGCCAACAAAAGTGGACCTAAAGGCTGGAAAGAAAAACTACAAGCCGATTCTGAGAATTTCACCTTGAACAAATCCTAATTGATACCGCTTGCTAACAAAGTTTTTAACCTGGCATCTCATCACCAAAATCCTCTTTATAATGTTTATGGAAAGAAGTAGGCTCACCAAGAGCCGCTGTACCATCCCACATTGCATAAAGCGTCAAGCACTATCCAATTAAATACAAGTGGTCATGGTCACTCTACCATTTTCCATGCGCATATCCCTGCCAATCAAAGATTTAAATAGATAAATAAATAAAGCCCATGTTACAAACACCTACACAAAATTTCATTCACACACTCTAGTGTAGACTACAGATTGAATTCACAAACACCTACACAAAATAAAGCCCAGTCACTTTTAAGTGGGCAGCAGATTGAATTTACCAAGGAGCTGGGATGAACCTAAATTTCACTACAATGGCTCAAATCAAACAGCTCCAAGAGAAAAGACCAAAAAAAGGAACAATACCGATGAGCACGTTCAATCTCCTCATTAGCTGGATCCAACATCAAGGCCTCAAAGAAGGCCACCTCAGCTTTCTCAAAATTCTGGAGGAACACAAAGAATGCAGCAGGAAAAGTTATAACATATATAAAAATGAAAGAAAACATCAGAAGAGCTTTTTACCTTCAACAGTCTATAAGCCATTCCTAATCTATAGTGTGCCTTAGACCATTCTGGACTCAGCGTCACACACGCCTGAGCATCCTCTAATGCGTGCTCTCCTTCATTCAACCGCGCATAGCACATGCTTCGGTTTGACAACACTGCTGCATTGCTTGGGTCTGCACTGATGGCCTGCAATGGTCAATACCAAAAGCAAATTGAACTGAATTACAACAAATATACTAAAATCTAAAAATTTCATAAAGGCTCTTGAAGACTTATATCAAAAAGTACAGAAAAATACAATATGAAACCAAGGCATCAACTACATAATTAGTGATATTGAAGGAGGAGAAAGCATTAACAATCTCTTGCTTACATCAGTGTACCAATATGCTGCACCAAGATAATCCTTCTTCTTGAAAGCATCATTTCCATTTGATTTTGACTTCAAAAAAATTTCTTTCAGCTTCTGCGTCCTCTACAAGGTGTATAACAAACAGCAGAAATTAAACCTTCTTGCATGCATTGTAGGTTAGTATAAAATGATGTTTCAGAAGAGCGACTCTTAACAGTCCACAGCAAATGAAGATATATAACTTGAACAAACTTATCCTCTTATTCTTTAGAAAGCTCGCAATTGAATTTTTCATTCTTCTACTGGGTTCACTGTGGTGCGTTTATCAGCAGAGGAAGAACCCATGTCGAGCTTAAGCACCTTAGTAACCACAAAAACAATACTACATAATAATTCGCAGACTCAAACTCATTAGATGCTGCAACACTTGGCTAAAAAAAGTATATCAAAGATTTTAACTCAGACCTGTCGTCTTGCTTCCTCTGAGTGACCATGCTTCATTACTCCTGACAAACTCCAATCAGAAATGGATGGAATACGAGAAGTCACACGCAGGAGAACCATGACATCCTGATGACTTCCTCGTAATGCTGCATATTCTAATGGCGTCAAACCAAGCTGTGGTGTAAACATAAAGCTGTCAAACATGAATCCTAGACCTCTAAAAACAAAGTAGCAAGATAATCACATATATTTACGTCTGACATGAGCAGTTATTGGCATCCGATATATGCCATAATCATATACACCACCATGCACTTCTTTGTTTTACAAGGAACAGAGAAACTATACAATTCATTTTTCAATTCAGAGGACAATTGACAAGCAAATGTGACGAACTTATCATAAGGCTAATGATCTCACATCACTGATCGCATTAGGATTAGCTTCTGCATTCAGCAAGCATTTAATCATGTCCGTCTCCCCTTCACAGGCTGCCATTATTAATGGAGTTAAAGAACGAGTTTCAACATTAGGGTTAGCACCAGCCTGCAAAATTTTCGGGCAAAAGATATATTATCCAAATATATTGTCAACACATTTGAAAATTAGAGGGAAAAACTAACTTGATTTGTTGATATGATAATTGAATATAATTCTAATTTATATATGCTGATTATGAAACAAGAAGTTACTGCCATACCTTCAGCAACATTTTGAGGCATTCAATTGACTGACCTTTAATGGACATCATCAGTGGAGAAAAAACATGATGAACGGTTGCATTTGGCTGTGCAAAAGTGGAGATAATTAGCTGAACACACCTTTCTCATACATATTCTTAAGTCAAACCTAGAAGAGAGTGAATATTCCCTTCCACATAACTCTGTAGCGTTAACTGACTGCAGTCAAGAGAGTGTTGCCAACTAATTAAACAATTAAAGTCATCAAACTGAAGTTCTAAATATGACAATAGAAACCACTCAAGTAAATTGCAATCTCATCTTAACATACTAAATTATGGGCAGAAGGACAAGGGTTCCCAGAGAACAATTTAGAATAATGGGCTTGCACCTTCTTTATCAAACAATATAATGTAGTACTCCTAATACTCACATCAGCTTTGTTATCCAGTAATATTTTAACAGATTCCTTCTTGCCCTTAAGCGCAGCAGAGTGCAATGGTGTGCCACAAACAGCTTTTGCATCAACTTTTGCACCTTTCGCTAGTAAAAGCTGCAGGAGTTTCTTCGATCCTGTAATAAACAGAACAAAATGTATACAATTACAAAACCAATGAAACATGTGACAAAAAAAACAAACAGGATGTTAGTTTTTATATATAAACACCGAAGGAGAACAGAAACAGCAATGTGGATTCCTTTCTCCTAAAGAGCAGAGGAGCAAAAAGGGGACTAGTTATATCATCCTGGAACACAAGACCCATGATCTTTCATATAATTGTTTAAAATATGAAAATAAGTAGCAACAGTGTTCATCTAAGCATGGACTACAAAGCGTTACACTTCTACTCAAGAAAAAACGTAGGCATGACCTATTAATCTTGGTTCTATGTAAAGCCAGCATAGTTAATATTTAGCATCTGAGATGAAATTTACAAAATCCTACAAATAATCATACCGACTACAAGCTTAAAAACAAACAAGCAGAACAAAAAGGCCTGAAATAACAAAAAAGCAGATATGCTATTTACCCCTTTCGGCAGCAAAATGCAGAGCAGTTAGTCCTATGTCAGTTGCAGCATTTGGATCTCCACCATTTTCCAGAAGATAAACAGCAGTTTGATGACGATCCGCTAAAATTGAGTGATGTAGAGGCGTAAGACCTGGGAGAAAATCGCACCACAGGACTCTACATATCATATATCAAACTCGTAGTACCTTGAAGACCGCTATTGAAGAGCAACAAATCCAAGAAGACGACTAAAGCTAGAAAACGATGTAGGTGGAGATTTTACCTTTTTCATCATTGACATTTGGGTCAAGCTTAACTTGTTCAGCAAGGTACGTGCAGATGTTAGTCTTCCCAGTATTTGCCGCAACGTGGAAGGTGGTCAGACCATCACTAGTTATCACCCTCTGGACCACATCCGCCGGACCTTCGCCTTCCTCAAGAAGACTGTCGGCCAACTCTAAATCAATAATTTAGCACAATCGAAGTCAAAACCCTAACCGCCAGCACTTTCACAAAAAGGGTAGGAAAACACCCCCCCCCCCCCCCAAATAAAAAAAAAACAAAAGATCTTGAATTTACCCTTGAAGCGAGACAGGTTTCCGTCGAAAACCGAGTCGAAGAGCTCGGAATGAAGTTTAGCTATACCTGAAAAGCAAACGCGAAAAAGAATCGGAGCCTGCGTATACGAGAGAATGAGAAAGTCGAACGTGGGAAGTGTTACCAGAGGAGAAAGATGGCGGCATTGGAGAGCAGAGAGGAGGGCTATTTAAGAGACGTTATTGGAGATGAGGGAGAAAGGGTTCGCCGGTTATGGCTCCTTCAGCTTGAGGCCCTGATTTGAAGTGCTCTGGCTCGAAATGAAGAAGTTGAATTGGACAAAAAAGTGGGAAGTTATTCGTAAGTGAGGGCGGTTTTCATATTTTCCCTCTTTTATTATTATTATTATTTTTTTTTGAAGTTTAGAATTTTGACAAAAAAAATGTTGAGAATTTAATGGGCTTGCATTTGCTCATCTGTTAGCAATCTGCACAACCTTTTTCTTTACCGCAAGAGGAAATTATTCCAAAACATGTTACTACGTAATTAGGAAAGGTGTCATAGAAATAGTGTCGAACAAATTGTGAGTAGGGGTTAGTTTGATTTGTTGGACCTAGACAGCTTATAGCAATCATAACAATAAAAATGAATGGTAAAATAGTTGCAAAAGATATACTCTATTAACATTTTTTTTCAGTTTTATTAAGTATCAGTTCAGTTTGCATTATTATATATCATTTTTATATAGAATAATTATTACTTACAAAAATTTTATATTTTAAAAATTTTAAAAAGTAATTTTATCTAATATTTTTGTGTAAAATGAATATATTTTATTAATTTTTTAGGTCAGTTACATTAAAAACTAATAAAAAATCTTATATTTTACAAAAAAAAATATCTTAATTAAAATTATTTTTTAGACTTTTTAAAATATAAAATTTTAACAATTTGACAGCTTAATAAATAATAAATATAAAAAATATACCATAATACATCAAAATTAATACAAAATCAACGGACTCTAAATATTTGCACCTGTCTGTTGACTATTATTCTTGTTAGTTCTCTGTAACCAGATCAAAGAGGAATTGAAAATATTTGCACCTCACAGATACTTAAATGCGATCACCAGTGTTGATTTGACTTGAGCAAGACGAACACAAAAAAATGAGATATACGAAAAGACCAGGAACAATCTTTATGTCCTTAATCATAAGAAAAAATTACCAAAAATTTCCTAGGTTTAGTCAAACCTACAGTAATATCCCTCTTTTTTCAGAAACCTACACCCCCTCCAACATTAACACTGTTATTCACCGTTACAAAAGAAAAGAGAAAATATCTAACTTTGCCATTCTAGCCTTGTTCCTTAGAAATTTTACTCCCCAACTTATACATCTTACAAGCCACTCCCCCCTCTCTCTCCTTCTCTCATCACTTCGTCGCTCGATCGAATCCGAAGTTTTCCAATTTATTTTCAACACCCTCCATCCCGATTTCTCTGCAACGCTGATTCGACCTAAACTAGAAATCAAGCAAGGTTCATGCCGATTTGATGGGGATGGTGGCTAGGTCGTTCATGGCAAATCAAGTCAAAACAAAACGATTCGACGTGGATGGTGGCCTCCAGTCGCACACCCTGCGTCACTCCTGATTTCGTCCCTCTTTACCTCCAATGTGTAGCTGGCTTCAAAAATTCCCTCTAATAACTTGGTCGCACCTTATTCCCTTACGCGACTTTGAGCAAGCAACCTACGAGACAGTGACCGTGATGCCTAGAAAGTTCAATTGCGAGACTCTACACTGCCCGGGAAGTCCGATTGCCAGAGGAAAGGAGGAGGTACCTTTTCTGGGCTGAGGATGATCGGCGGCGGCAGATTCTCTAGGCTAGTGACTAGGATCGCAAACTGACGGGAATCGAAATGGCTGGGAATTGTGAACGGCTGGAAACGGTGTGAATGACTGGGAATCAGATAGTGTAAATGGCTGGCGACGTTGTGAAGAACTGGGATTGAGAAAATAGCGATTCAATTCACATGAAGCCCATCAACCCATGCACACACGAACTGAGAGAATGGTGATTCAATTCACGCGAAGCCTGTCAACGCACACACCGAGAGAACGGCGATTTGATTCCTGGCAAACCGAGAGAATGGCAATTCGATTCACACGAAGCCCGGCGAACCAAGAGAATGGTGAAGCCGGCGAATTGGCGAACTGAGAGAAAGATTAAGCCCGACAAACTGAGAGAGGGTGAATCTGCGAAGCCCGGGAAGAAGGAGTGGTTTAAATGGGAATTTGAGGGTCAGGGTTTGGTGAAGAAGGAAGAAGAATGGTGGAGCGGAGGAAGAGAACCGACGGTGATTTGGGTTAGGAAGAGAAAAGGGCAAAATATTACACAGGGTTATTTCGTTAAATGCGAAAGTTGGGGGAAGGATTTTCATATAAGAAGGTTAGAAGGGTAAAATAAATATTTTCCCTTTTATTTGCTAACAGAGAATGATGGAGTTAAGTTTTGAGGGGTAAGTATAGGTATTTGAAATATGGGAGACATAAGTGTAGATTTGACTAAACCTCAGTAGGTTTTTCATAATTTTCCCTAACCATAATGCTTGTTATTACTTTTTAGGTAAGAATAACAAATTTGCCTTTAAAGTTTATGAAGGAGAGTTAGTTTTTGTTATTAAATTTTTTATGGGCTAATTTGCTATTAATCTTTTCAAAATGTACAAATGTGTCATCAAAATTTCATATTGAGACCAAATCTGTCACTAGCCTTTAAAATTACATATGTGGCAAATGTGAAAAAAAAAATGCAAGTTTCAATTTCAGTTCCAAGTCTGATTAATGCAGATAAGACAAAATACAAAGATGCTGTGGTTCTAAAATAAAAAATCGATAGTTATGGCAACGTAGGGTTATTCGGCAACAACGAAGAATATGAAAACAAGAAGGCTTAGCAATAGAGCTGTATAGTCAAATACAAGATTTTGACTCATTTTGGTATTATGAAAAGTTTGGGTAGTTGGGGGTTAAAGAAAAAGTTTGGGTATTATGACTAGTTTAATACTTATGTTATGGAATATTCTCCAAACAAACAAAATATTTCTACCATTTAACAACCAGTGACAAAATTGCCCATAATAAAAAGGTTCATGACAAATTTGCTCATAGAAAAAAACATCAGTGGAAAAATTACACTCTCCCATAAATTTAGTGGCAATTTTACCCTTTTGGCCTTACTTTTTTACATTTGTTCTAAAAACCTTTAGGATTGAAAGCAAGTTCCAAAAACTTTGGATAGAGATACATATTTTCTTAAACTCTTAGAACTACTTTTGCATTTGTCTTTTATCTTACACTAGCAATGTTTGACTATACGATGAACTGAACATCTTCAAGAAAAATGCCAGAAAATTTCCAAAATTAGCTCTAACGATCACTTGTAGTTCAAAATAAAAACAAGGCAGCCTCCCACATTTCTCTAAATAACTTAAGGGATTATGCTCCTATGATGGTCACATGCCATAGGCTAGTTCATTTAATGTTTTCATGTTAATGGAAAATGTTTTTCCATGCCCTACACATTTGACCTAGATAGCTGCAAAATGAAAGTAGTCGTGATTTTAATTGAATTTACCTCCCTTAACAATTGAGCTTCTTTAGTCTAATAATCTCAACAAAACAATCCTCACCTGGATGCAATTGCTCAACCTTGCCATTTGCCACTGCCTACCAACCGCCTTAACCCATATGACAACCTGAGCTTGTCACGAGCTTGACTGGCCAACCTTTGCCCCTGCTCCAATTTCTAATGCCTTTCTCCGGGCTATTAATCCCTCAACCTTCCCTGCTTCTAAACCGCAGCCAATAACCTATTAACTCAAATATATCTCTAATGATGCTTTTGTTTTTTTCCTTTGCTACATTGTCTCGTGTAATTTTAGGTTTCACCCATCCTTTTTATGGCTAATTAAAACTAATATATAAGATTGTGATGTTATGATGAAAGCCGGACGAGGATAGAACTAGTTGGAGGCTGTGTCTTGTTGGGATGAGGCGACAAGAAAGGGCAGGGCTGTTTACTGATAGATTTGTTGGGGTAATTAAGAAAGGTTATGGTAAGATGGCTTGACCACAATAAATGGAACTTCGTGGCTTGTAATGTATGTAGCACCAGATGGGTCCTGCTACTTATTAAAATTGGCTAGTAAATATGCATGTACGTGCTCATGTATTCATGAAAACAAACTGGGCCTCAATAAACGTCTACATTCATCAAATCACATTTCTTAAGTGTGATATGACTATTCGTGTGCGTCTGTATGCATTTTCCTAATTCAGTTATGTTAACAGGTGCCACCAAGGCCTGTCAAGGGTGATTTTCTTTATTTATTTTTCTTTATGTTATTTCACTACTAAAATTTCCTCAATTCTCAATGGACACTTTTCCAATTGCAGCAAGCATCTAAAATTTTTGACAAATAATCGCAGGAAACCATTTAGTGAAATTTTCTTATGGTTAACCGTTGGATATTTTCTATCAAACATCTCTCCACTCAAAATTGTTTGTGGACATAAACTTTTTTGAATTTAATTTTTTCGATTGACATTTTCAAACTGCTATAAATTGGAAATTTTGACGGCTAGCAATTAAAAATTTTTCCTGCCACATTCCTACACAATGGGAGAAATTTTCGTTCAAAATTGGCCATCAAAATAAAATTTTCTATATTCAAAATTTCTAACTTTCACTTTCTAATGTCTATCCGTTAGAAATTAAAAAAATTTCCTTTGAATTATCCAGCTAAAAGTTTCAATTTTTTGTTTTCCTTCCACTATTATAAAACCATCATATTCCATCAAAATCTCATTTTTTTTTTCTCTCCCATCTTCTTTTTCTTTCTCACCAAATTTTCTCCTCCTCCTCTTTTTTTTTTCTTTTTCTTTATTCTTTCTTCATCTCTTCCTTATCTTTACCTTTTTATTTTTTATTTTTATTTCTTTCTTATCATTATCTTCTTCTTTCTCTTTCTATTCTTCTTTTTCTTCTTCTTCTTCTTCTTATTCCTCCCTTATCTTTCTCACCAATTTTATGCCCAAGGGTGATGTAAGTGTAACTCGTACAGATCTTGGGGCCAAACTACACATTTCTAGGAGTTGGAGGCTATGTGTGTAATTAATTCTATGAAGAAAACAAGGGTTGAAAAATGACTGTTTGAGTCCAAAACTTCTAGTACCTTGTGAAGTGAAGACAAAGCTTTAAATCAAGTAATTTAAAGGACTACCATTTGCAACCTTATAAAAACATTTTTTTCTGAAAAAAAATTCTAATGGCTATCCATCTGATTTTCCAAATGATGGTGACCATGGATTTTCTGACATTAAACATCTGTCATATTTACCAACAGCCGTTGTCCATTTGATTATTTGAAAACCACCGTCCATTAGACTTTCGGACAGTTGCCATCAAGAACCTCTTTCCAATGTATTAAAAGCCAACAAACATGTTTCCAGCGGCTATCAATAGGAAATGACATTTTTTGACAACTAACCATCAGAAATCACCCTTTCTTTCGTAGTGGTTATTGTCAAGATTTTATATTTTACCACCCAAAGTACCATTCTTTATCAAGATTTTATATTTTACCATCCAAAGTACTCTTCTTTATTATTTTTCCACAATCACATTATCATCATTTTATTTTAGAAAAAAATTGTGACTAAAAAAAAAGAAACAAATTGTACAATTATTAATTATATTCCTTGTTTCGTGCTTTTGTCTATCTTCTCATCTGTTTTACAAACAAATCACCCATTTTCCCTTCATTTTTTTCTACTTTTGTTCTCTTCCCTTTTGTTTTCATTTCTTCCCTTAATGTATCATTTGCTTTTCTTAACCCTTTCATGCATATACCTACAATTTTTATTTTAAAAAAAGCCAAATTTGTTGGTTATTGTTCCCATTTATTGCTTATAAACATCTAGTAAAAACATATTATTAAGAATACAAAAATATAGAAAAATTGAAATTTATACTTAAATGATGTTCAAAAGATAAGTTTGATGATCAGAACAATTCAAACATTTAAACCTAAACAAAAAACAATAAAAAGGTGCATTATTAAGAACTAATACTTAAAAGAAAATATTGGATTTAAGTCCATCACATTGGCTAATGTTTTACTTTTCTTTCTCGAGCTAGCTAAAGAAACATCCCTTTTCTTTGATCACATTGGCCGTTGGTAATCAATGCATTGGAAATTTTTTTATCAACAATTGAACACTAAGTCGTTGGTAAACGAAGCTGTTGGAAATTACCAATGATTTAAGTTAAAAAGCTTTGTACCAATGGCTTAACTTTTAACAACATATTTGACCGTTGGTAAATTACCAACGATCTTAGCCATTGGTAGATATCAATGCGTTTGACCATTAGTAAGTTTCCAACAGCCAAAGCCATTGATAAAATTCTTGATATTTCAAAAAAATTAAAGCAATTTATAACATGAAACAGTTGGATTTTTTTTAAAATAATATGAAAAAATAATAATAACAATGATGATTGAAGAACTGTAAGTTTAAAAGTAGCTTTTAAGCCAAAACCAACTTGGAAATCGAACAACAATGAGCTAGCGACAACTACCACCAATGTTCTATTGGGAGTAACAATTAATTACCAAATTTAAAATATTCTAATGGGAGCAAAAATTTGGCAAAAATTTCAAATCAGAGCAAAATTTTGGCAAACATGTTTGGACTTTATCTAAACTACTACACCGGCAAAACAACATGGTCAGTTTCTTCTCTCATGCTCATTTGGGTTTTTCCTTATTCTTTCCTCTTTCTCTAGTCTTCTCTTTTTCTCTCAAGTGCAACTCATTCAACCGCTATTAAAGGTTTAAGGAAATAGGTTCAAGTTGGTGAATCATAACCATAACATAAAATTAACATAACCTAAAGTTAAACATTGAAATCATTTAGCCCACATGCCACTCATTGGCTAACCAAGTGTTACCACCATCGGATCGTTTAGCTCGTCTATAGTCCCCTAACAATCCAATCCACGGAAAAGTAGCAAAAAATGAAAGAAAACCCATAAATACAAAAAAAAAAATGGGCTTTAAAACTTTAAAGCTCAATCTATAAAAATCGGCTATGTTTTTTAATAATATCTTTATAAGATGTTAAATCGGAGAACAAAATGATCAAAACCATGCAAACAAAGCAAATTTTTTAAAGAAAAAAATTAACCAAAACTTTGAAGTCACATAGATGGAAAATGATTGATTTTTTTTTTTTTTAAGGAGTGGATTTACAGAAAATTAAAGAAGAGGAAACAAGAAATCTAAACATGCAAACAAAAACATCTATAAAAAATTCTAGTTGTTGTTGCCGGAAAACTCATCCAAGTTGCAGCACCACTACGCCTACCCAAAATCCGGCAGTTTTATGTGAGAGAAAGATAAAGAGATAATGAGAGAGGAAAAGGAAAAGGGGAAGAAGAAAATTGAAGAAATGGAAGGACGAGACGAGGAGAAAAGAAGAAACAAAGGAAGATGCATGAACAAGAGAAGTAGAAAATGAAGAAGAAAAATGAAAATGAGAAAAGGTGGAAAGAAAAAGAAAAGGAAGATAAATGGTCGAGAGAAAAAAAAATAATGGGATTAGGTTAAGAATAGGATGAAGTACAGAAGATGAGAGGGGATAGTGGATTTATAATTGAAATAGGGGAAATCCCACTTTAGTCCTACATTTTTCATGTTTGTTTCAAAACAGCCCCACTTTTTCAATTTCTAACGACTTATTCTATATCAACGGTTCTTTGCATTGGTAATTACCAAGGGTTTAACCCATTGGAAAGTTAGTAACGGCTTGATTGTTGGTAATTGTCACCAATGGTCTAACGTATTGGTAATTATCTAATAGCCTGACCATTGGTAAAATGCATTTGGAAAATCCCTAAATTTTAGTAATGCTTTTGTTATTGATTGAGGAGGGCAGTGAGCAAAATTCTCCCCCAGGTATATGGTTTTGCCTTTCCATTTTTCCCTAGAATAGTTAAATTCTTCATTTTAACCCCAATGCTTGATTATGCCAAGGAAGTCTCTTCACTTAATGAATCTCGACTCTGACGTGGTAGTAGTATGTTGCAGACATAACAATCTATGTGGATAAAAATGCTTAATATGTAATAACATAAGATATCCTAAAAATTAAAATGCTTGCAAGTACAAGTAGCAACTTTAAAATCCTAAAAAACTTTATGTTGCTAGCAACTTTAAAATCTTAAAAAACTTTATGTTGCTAACTATTCTTTGCTTTATAATGCTTTACTATATATTGAAAACCATGCTCATGCAATATCAAATATTAAGCTGTCCTTTCAAATTTTCTTTGAAACTTCTTAAATGCATATGGAGTTAAAATAAGATGAGCTTGTTCTTCCAAAGGTGACAATGTCCTCAACGAATAACCTTTATATGTTACTAACATGGTATCATAACAATTCTTATATTCCACATATTCCATTGTAAGATCAACCTTTAGAAAAATAAGTGTAAGATTGCTTAAAAGGAAAAAAAAAACAATATATCTACAATTGAAAAACATGCACAATAAAAATTTATATATCTTTCATATCCATTATTGAAAAACACAAATAATTACTCAAAGTAAATTTTGGCTTTAAAAAAAACTCACTTGCTTTCTAAATTGACCCAAGTATACATGAGAAGCAATGAACCGCTTAACAAATGCATTAATACTCTTAGATCTCCTTATAGTTACCATGCTACCAAAGAAAAATATTGACAAAGATACAAAGGAACCAAAAAATGTTTAATTTCATATAAGCCTCTTACATGCTTATTCTAATGCAAGCCATATTTCATTCACTTAAGGCTATTCACGTTCAAATTGCTATGGTGTGTCTAATTGATATAGTTGATAAAAATCTATACCCCAGTTGAAATATTGTTCTCAAAGAATTGCCATGGACCAGCCATTAAACTTGGTTGTAATATGCCAAAAATGAAATGCATGATTTCTACTTAGCAATTCTTCAGATATTGCTCATGTGATCCATGGGTTTTGATAAATCAAAATAGTTTTTGGTGCTTTCTCCATCAAAGATAAAAAAAAGTCTCTTAGCAAAAAAAAAGAAAAGAAAAGAAAAAACAAGAACTAAAAAAGACAAACAAAACAAGTATCCAAGTAATAGCTTAAACATGTCTAAGACAACTAAAATATATATTTTGCTCAAAACTAGTCGGGATTCAAAAAGCACAACCATAGAGAATCGTACATTCAGTAAACATCGAAAATATTTTTCATCTTATTTTGTAAAATAGCACAGCCAAAGAGAATTGCCTTTCCATAATTATTAACACCCACAAAAATACCAAACAACATATATCATAAGCATTAATTCTATATGTGCTATCAAATAACACCACATTTTATATTTTTGGCACCAATCAAAGCAAGAATTAGGAGACCAAAGAAAGTATGTTATAATTTTCCCTTTTTGTCCAAAGTAAATGCATATTAGAAAGTTGGATTTTCCTTCTTAACTACTTGGCAATGGCCTAAAAGATCCATTCATCATTTTTTGCATCTTTGAGTTTTAACTTAACACATAAAATTCACACATCTCTTTCAAGAAATGGAAAATGACCATGCTTTATATTTTTTCTCAAATTCCATGACCCACATAATTTGTCTTATCAAAAGTTCAACTTCTCTCAAAACAAGAATGCACTTTTCATCATATTCAACAATGACTTTATTATATGGAAGAAATCTTACTTGCAAAAGACCTAGGAGATCATATGTGTGATCCTTGACAAATTTTGTAACTTGCCATTTTTTAAGGAAAATATCAATTGACTTCTGAAATTTAGGTCACAAATGTGTTTTGCATTCACATTTCAAAGATTTTCTATTCATTGGTTTTTCTCTAGTTGAACAAGTTTAAGAGGTTGCTTTTCTCCTTGATGGCAGTAGAAATTCCATCTTGTAATTCATTTATTTTTTTGGGTGATTGGCTTATTTGAATGGGAAAACCTTTACTCTATTTGCATAACTTTTGTAAAACCAAAAACTTCCTCTTCACTAGGAAAACATTGCCCAATAAATGGTTCAAACTTGTTCTTATTAAGTTCTCTATATATATATATATATATATTCATTTAGCCTTTAACATGTGCTTATTTTGTGTATAATTGCTTGTTTTTAATATTATTTGAGGCATTTCTCCTAAGTGTTGAAGGTTGGGTCCAAAACATTTTTTAGCAGTAAAAGTGTAATTGTCAAAGCACAAGAAGCACAAGTTGTGGACAAAACCACAAAAAGCTTAGGATCAAAGACTCAAGCACCATGTAGGCCTAGAGTGCATGCCACATTTAAAGTGGATAAGTGAGCGAAGAAAAAAGTAAGTCTCAAAAGCCACCATGAACGCACCGTTGCACAACAGCAGGTAGAAGCTACCAAAAAGATGTTGCGTGTACAAAGGTGTTGCAACAGTGAAACAATAGGGACCTTATGGATGCAGCATTTGTGCGCTTGAGCCATGGCAAAGTTCAGACTCTAATTTGAAGCACAACACCAACACCTTACTAAGATGACGTGCACAATAAAGGGGGAACCGATATTTTCTGTAAATCATCACTTTCAAAAGCTTGTGGTCTAAGTTTTCTCACCAATCCACTTTGTAAATTGTCTAATGCGGTTCATTAATGTTTTAGGAGGATTTGGATGTTTAAAACACTCTGGATTGTGAAAAAAGTAGAAGATCTTCCACTATTCTCTTTCTAGCACTTGGAACTTACTTTTTAGGAACTTGAAGGTTTTGGAGACCAACTAGGCATAAAATTCACATCTTTTGGCCTTTTGTGGAGTATCAAACTCTATCATTGGTGATTTTTTTTATTTCATTTGTTTATTTTAGCAGATATTAACTTTATGTTGTCTAGTTTCTCTTATGTTTTCTAAGGTTTAAGTGTATAATTGAAGTATGTTGCTAAGCATGTTTGTGACACGCATGTCTATGTTCATATTTGTACTCAATATGTGGTATCTTGTATTGGCCACACAAACACATACATACCACAAGGTCTTTGTGGAAATACTTGAGAGGGTGTTCTATAAGCCAAAGCCCTTAGGGTGGACTAATGTGGTTTGCTAAGCATTAAGATGTCCTAAGAGCTACCTTGGTGGAGTAGGTTATGACTTAATGCTCACATGTTTGGTGCATGGCATGAAAATGTCCATGGTTAAACATATGGAAGCTCACTTAGCTTAGTGATTAGTTAAGTAGGTATTTAGAAGGAACCATCACCTAGCATGCTTAGAACATGTAACATATAAACCTTATGCATGATACCTAGCCCTAATCTTAAAAGGTAGCTTTTCTTCTAGTGTTTTACTTGTTACCGTTCGCTTGATTTAATTAAAAATTAGTTCAAGTTAGCTTGCACCTTTATTTATCCTTATTCATAATTACTACTTTCTCCAACTTATAGCTTCTAGGTTCAACCCATATCATAGTTGTCTATATTAAAATTGACCTTAAAGCATTAACAATATCCTTAATTAAGCACACTAGTCCTTATAGGTTCGACACTTTATTCTCCACTACACAATAGATAACTATCTGTGTGCTGGGGTAGAAAATGGTACAAATTAAGCCATTGTTCTGATCATATGCCAATTAAAACAACGACCTCTTCACACACAATAGCTCTCTATAGAAATCATACTTTTGTATTCATCTAATCTTTCATTCAAATGAAAAACATTTTTGCCCAAGTATATCATCATTTTCTCCACTATACAAAAAAAATTAGATCCAAATAATCCTTGTTCTGCTGTGGGTGAGGTTGACATTGTCTGCTGTTACACCTCCAAAGTCTTTGTATTGGCTGACGGGTGATGGAATGGAAGCAAGTTTTAGTTATTTGACAACATCTCATTTCACCTTCCTTAAATGGCACACAACAACCCAAGGTGGCATCATTGACCACCTTCACTGCCAAGGTCCATTAATTTGTGAAAACGAAGGTCTAGGAATGTCTAGTAGGAATTCAACAAGTCTCTTCTCTAAGTAAACTCTTTGTAATACATATTGCCCATCTGATTCGTTGTCTAAAAAATACACACCACTGTTGGATCTTGTCAGCTGCCTAGGTTTTTAGCATACATTTAGTCATTAGAAACACAGCGTATTCCAGATCCACCAAAGAGTCTTCATGGATGGTCCCATTGAGAGAATAGGGACAATCCGATAAGGCCAAGTAATGATAGTCATTGAGTGAGTGTGTGCCCAACAATACCACCATCTTTTTCATGAAAAGCCATGGGCAAATAACTTGATGAGTTTGTCTACCTCATAGGATAGGAACGACATATTCTGGAGGACTTCTTCAAAGATAAAGGTTCGATTGTCATGATAGCCAACTAGAATGTCATAGGTGATGCCACCATATTTCTCGAATGAATGGCGAGTAGTGAAGGCAATAATGTTAGTGTAATAAATGAGGTTTTTGGACACACTATTTCGAGTTGGGATTTGAGAATCCATGGTGCTCAAAAGAAAACAAAGAATCAATATAAAGAATGAGGGATTTTTTCTTAGTAGGTTTGAGATGATTGTTGTTGTAGGGCGGTAAGGTTTTGTGGCAGAAGTGAAAAATGAAGTAGTTTTAGGAGTTTGGATGTACGATATGGTACTGTAGGTGCAGGCAATATGTGTGTCACATCATCAAATTCCATTCAAGATAACAGAGAGACTGACGGAATAAACTCAGATGAGACGCGTGCTAAAAGGTAGGGAACTTTAATATGACACTTGTTAAGGTAAGGGTCCACCCTATGACGGCTCTTATAATAAGGGGATCATATATAGATTTTACTCATTACATTCATCTATCTTGCAATAATTAAGTACTAAGTATCTAATTTATGTTAAAACTAAATAAGTTCATTTAAATAAAAAAAAACATATTTTTTCACCTTGTAGTGTAAAACTGTAAAGTCATTAAGCTTTGAAATATTTTAGGAGCCAGATCATGATTTTACAAGATTCTACCAGAAAATAATATTTTACCTAGAATTGAATTGTTTTTCTTGTTATGAGTCATCAAATTGTAAAATTCTAATATTTAAATTGGGCTTTTGAAAACTTTGCTGATTACCATTGTCCTTCATTTATTACTCCATCCATGATAGACCATTTCTCTAGCAGTTCAAATATGAAGATGTTTGTAATTTATATCTCATCTGTCCTAAACTATTTGTAATATTCACTATTAAGCAATTCATCTATGATTTTTTTTATTTTTAACATTTTAGTATTAAATGAAAAACCATTATATATAAATTATAAATAAAGGCATATAGTTTCTAAATATTTTAAAAATTTTTCCAATAAATAATAATATAAATAAATTATAATCAAAATTTTTGAAAAATTCAAATGTTTTAAAGAATACAGGACGGAAGAAGAATTTTTTTTAAAAAAAATTTCTACCTAAAAATAAAATTAATTTATTTGGATTGTGTATAGTTAGAGTTTAAATAATGATTAAAAAGAAAAAAGATTAATTTCCGTTGTGAGAGTTTAAAAAAGAAAAAAGATTTATTTTTACGGAGAGTTCAAATAAAGTTTAATTTTTTTTAAATTTTAGTTTAAATTTTTTGTAGTGAGAATTTTTAATTCAATCTTTTTACAACAATAAAAAAATATGATTAATCATTTTTTTTTTTTTTGGAGGTGGGAGTAATAATTTTTTATCATTTCTCGTGTCAGTCGTGTGAGAGAAGACATAATATCCGCGGTGTTCTCGCACGATCCACCAAAAAACCGACCCGTACCCGGATACGAGATATTCAAGAATGTTTCCGTGCGCAGTAAAGGTCAAACGTCCTCTAATGACCGACCACCGTTCAGGCCACGCGACTGCGTGGCGAGTTCCCACTGGCCACCGCCTCGCTACATGACAGCTGTACATTATGGCACTGAGGAGGGCGATAAAATGGAGCCAGGGCCTTTAAACCCTAGTTTCATTTACATCTGCTCTCCTCTCAGAGAATATCTCACTGTGGCGGCCAGGGTTCCATAGTGAGTCTCTTTCTTGTTAAAGGTTAGATACTATACTTCGTCTCTCCTTGCTGGCAGCTTTGTCTTTGATCGATCTGTTCTTTCTGGTTGGCAATCTTTGCATTTCCTGATTGGTATGAGTAGTTTCATCTGTTGTTATGGATTGGAGATTTGCTGCATCGATGTTTTGTCTGGGTTTTCTCTCTGTATCTCACTTGTTCTTTTGGTTGTAATCGTCTTAGGAGCTCCTGTTTTGTAAGGTGGTGTAAGATCTGGAATCTAGTTTTGTCCTGCTCCGGTATTGTTTGGTTTGGCTGGTTTTTGACATGGATCTATCACATCGGAGATTGTTTCTGTAAGATTGGTTGAATGTTATCGGAGCACGTTGTTTTGATTTCTTTGGTTCGTTCATATCTCATGTTGTACGAATATGTCCAAAAAAGTTTTCTTCTGTGATGTCTCTCTAAAACTGCCTACCATGAATTAGGCTTTTTTGTTTTTTTTCTTTCTTTTTCTTTTTGTGGCTACGGTCTCTTAATTCTTTGTTCGATTTTATGAACTTTTGTCTTTTTGAAATATTGCATCTCTTGTTATGAATTTCCCATGTTGATCTGCTATAATATGTCTACCTAATCTTGTGGTAAGTCTTTAGAGGTTTAAGTCCATGTTCGTTACAGGTACAAGCTAACATGGGTAAGGAGAAGACTCATATTAACATTGTGGTCATTGGCCATGTCGACTCCGGAAAGTCGACCACCACCGGTCACCTGATCTACAAGCTTGGAGGAATTGACAAGCGTGTGATTGAGAGGTTTGAGAAGGAGGCTGCTGAGATGAACAAGAGGTCATTCAAGTACGCCTGGGTGCTTGACAAGCTCAAGGCTGAGCGTGAACGTGGTATCACTATTGATATTGCTTTGTGGAAGTTTGAGACCACCAAGTACTACTGCACAGTCATTGATGCTCCTGGACATCGTGACTTCATTAAGAACATGATTACTGGTACCTCTCAAGCTGATTGTGCTGTCCTTATCATCGACTCCACCACTGGAGGTTTTGAGGCTGGTATTTCCAAGGATGGTCAGACTCGTGAGCATGCACTCCTTGCTTTCACTCTTGGTGTGAGGCAAATGATCTGCTGCTGCAACAAGGTTTGCTTCTTGTGCAAATAGTTTTTGACTGAATAATCGTTTCGTCCCCTTCATTTTTTCTGGTTTACCTAATTGTTGAGTTCATTGTTGTTTCAGATGGATGCCACAACCCCCAAGTACTCTAAGGCAAGGTATGATGAAATCGTGAAGGAAGTGTCATCATACTTGAAGAAAGTTGGTTACAACCCTGAGAAGATCCCATTTGTGCCCATCTCTGGTTTTGAGGGTGATAACATGATTGAGAGGTCTACCAACCTGGACTGGTACAAAGGTCCCACATTGCTTGATGCTCTTGACCAGATTCTGGAGCCCAAGAGGCCATCAGACAAGCCACTTCGTCTGCCACTTCAGGATGTGTACAAGATTGGTGGTATTGGAACTGTCCCAGTGGGACGTGTTGAAACTGGTGTCCTGAAGCCAGGTATGGTCGTGACCTTCGGCCCCACTGGACTGACAACTGAAGTTAAGTCTGTGGAGATGCACCATGAAGCTCTGCAAGAGGCTCTTCCAGGTGATAATGTCGGTTTCAATGTTAAGAATGTTGCTGTGAAGGATTTGAAACGTGGTTTTGTTGCCTCCAACTCCAAGGATGACCCAGCCAAGGAGGCAGCCAACTTCACTTCTCAGGTTATCATCATGAACCACCCTGGCCAGATTGGAAATGGTTATGCACCCGTCCTTGACTGCCACACCTCTCACATTGCTGTCAAGTTTGCTGAGCTCCTGACCAAGATTGACAGGCGGTCTGGTAAGGAGCTTGAGAAGGAGCCCAAGTTCCTGAAAAATGGTGATTCTGGTATGGTGAAGATGATTCCGACAAAGCCTATGGTAGTGGAAACCTTCTCTGAGTATCCACCTCTTGGTCGTTTTGCTGTGAGGGACATGAGGCAGACCGTTGCTGTTGGTGTGATCAAGAATGTGGAGAAGAAGGATCCTACTGGTGCCAAGGTGACCAAGGCTGCTCAGAAGAAGGGTGGCAAGTGAATCGTGCGGGTTCTCGGTGGTTGCAGTTTCAAGTATGGCTATCTCTACAATAAGGATTTGGTGGTCAGTTGTGGCCCTCCATTTGCATCTAGGTGTCTAGCAGTCTGGTATGATGCTTTTGGACTCAAGTCATCACCCTCCTTGAGAGGATCCCGTTCCCAGAACTGGGTTCTTGATAGGCGGTGGTGAGGTTATACTCCAGTCTTTCATTTTCGAGTGTCACAGAGACAATTGTGTGATGTTTTAATTTTGCTGTGTTGGAGCCCGGGAGTTTTAGTCCTGTTCTTCGGCTTCATGGTTATGTTTGTTTACAATATTCGAGTCCCAGCCTTTGTCAATATCCGTTGGGTTTTTAGCTGATATCTGTCAGGTAATTTATTTGCTCTGGGCCCCCAATTCTTTTTGGACGTCGGGTGATGAAAATGGTAATTTCGTAATGATGCTGGTAAGCGTCGTAGTTGTTCCAATATGAAACGGTAAGATTGGGAAGACTTATGGTTAATTTAAACTGCGAGGCAAGATTGAAGGGTACTGGCAATCGAAGATAAAGGGTGATGTCGATCTGAATGTTGAGAAGGATGATCGTTTCACCTGAGCAAATGGTTAATGGCACCGCTTGGATGTGGCAATTAGTACGAGTGTTGTTCTCTCTGACGACACGGATTCCTCTCTGCTACACCATGTTTACAAGTGATGGCAACAGTAAATGTAGTTCCACATAGGCGGACGTGATAAGGAGACAAAGTGGCAACGTTTGGAGGAACCGAGAAAGCTGATTGCATGAATTTTTTCCATTGGCACTTCTTTGTGCAAGCAATTTTGGGTATGAGCTAATTTATACCAAAGTGCTCTCTCGAGTATTTGTTCCACTACTGCTGGCTGCTGCTTTTGTGCCTAGTGGGCGCACGACTTTCTGCTTCGCTATGCTAGTCACTAGACGAGGCAAATGCTTTTCTATTGCATGAATTCAAGAGGAAAATGAAAAATACGACTTCACTTTTCCTAATTTTTCTTATGATGTGATTGATGATGGTCAAAGGTTAAATTTCGTCTTGATATTACTTGAATTGGTAAAATCCATAGTAGGTCACCTAATTTATTTTCTTATCTTAAATGGGTATTTAAACTTTATATTGTCCTATAAAGTAATGGTGTAGCCAGAATTTTAGAATTGGGGTGTAGGATGTATTAAATACTAAATAATAGATCATACCTAATAATATTATAAAATAAAATAAAAATAAAGTTCATAAAAGATAAA
This sequence comes from Aquilaria sinensis, assembly GCA_005392925.1. Lineage (NCBI taxonomy): Eukaryota > Viridiplantae > Streptophyta > Magnoliopsida > Malvales > Thymelaeaceae > Aquilaria > Aquilaria sinensis. Next base: position 742,023 of record SMDT01002859.1, on the reverse strand, counting down.
ATAATTTTTTTAAGCTCATAATTTAACACAATACTTTCTTAAATCTTTAAAATTATCAAGTATTGAATCTAAATCAATTGTCTCTGCAATATCTTTCTCAATATTCAAAATTAAACTATAATCTAGAAAGTTGTCATTTGCCCTATTATACAATTTAGTTTTCACAATCTCATAGTTGATAAAGTACATTCGGTTATGACAATTGAAGATGAGTCAATATGAGATGATTAATCTAATAGCAAGAAAATAATAACTCGGCTTTCTAGTTGTTGCTAAAATTTGACATAATTCAGCAATTGATGACAATTTTTAAAAATTAGACAATTTTCTAGTATCAACATTTTACAATTTTTATGATAATTGGTATTTTCATAATTTTTAATTAATTTTATTTTCATGTCCATATGGGCATTGTGAAATTTTTATTTCTTCTTAGTCGAGCCCACAAAAGTTTAACTATTTTGCTTCAATTTCACCACCTATGTATCTCAATATATTATAATAACTTATCTCAATATTTTTCCTTTTATAAATATGTCATAGTAGTATTTTTTTCCCTAGAAAGTTTGGGCCTCTATAGCATTCCCCTGCCATTATATTGTCTACACCACTACTAGTTAGGGGTGTTTACGGTGCAGGTTTGACCTAGTTCATTCTAAACCCAAACTACACCGCATAGGTGACCGAGTTACATAATATAAAATCAAATCGAATCATTTAACACAAACTCCAATTGAAACCCAAACCGCATAGATTACAGTTTGGTATGATTCGGTTTGACCAGTTAATCTTTTATATCCTGTAAAACAATTTACGTTACTTCACAACACTTATCTTGATGCTAATATGTTGTTCTTAAAACTAAATAGTTTTATGAAATATCAATAATTCCGTATTTCAAAACATTACAAGCACAAAATAGACTTATTGTTGTAAAATATAAAGATAGTTAATTCGTTGGTTTATTTTACATAGGGGGTGTAAGAATTTCAACCGAACCCAAAACCTGACCCTACAAATCGGTTAGGGTTGGGTCAGTGAGAAGGAAATGTGACATTCGGGTTGACCCGAACCTGACCCGTTTTAAAGAAGTAAAAATCGGGTTGGTTCAGGTCCATCCCAAAATAACCCGAATTGACCTGAAATTTATATTCCCTAATTAATAGGCCTAGTCAACTATAAGCCTAGCACATAACAATGACCTATCTCTAACCCTATTATTAGGCCCAATTAATCCTAAGCCCAACCTATAACAATGACCTATGTGTAACTTTAAGTTCTTAACCCTTCTCATTTTGTGTTCTGCCCACTGCCTCATTTTTCTTCGCCTCCTTTCCACGTCTAGCCTTTAACGCCCGTCTGCAACTCTGCTCCTGTGAATCTATGATCCATGGCCTTAACTCTTCATTGCTGGTCATCCTCCCTCGTTGACCTTCGCCAAACCTTACCCTCCTCGCTGCCTCTGCCCTCGACACCTCGCCTAGCCTCACCACCTCTCTACAAGTAAATCCAAAAGAAGGACATGAAGGCAGAAAGAGCAAACATAGGACATGAGGTTCTGTTGAAAAGGAGCAAGCCTAGGTGAGTTTGGAGGCTACAATGGCGGATTTTCAAATTTCACCCATCATAAACTTAGGAAGGAAAAGAAAAAAGTCAAACAACGGTAATAATAGAGCGAGAAAAGGAATTGACGTGTGACGAAGAACATGTCTTCATCGAAGAAGGACCAAAGAGGCGAAAAAGGTCGTTCAAAAGTGGAAGAGAGAAACACGAGGCTAGGTTGGCAACAAAGATGAACACTATACGAAGAGGACGACTAGACCTGGGCATGGGTGAGGAGAAGCTCGACAAGGCAAATTGAAAAAGGCGGTGGATATCGATATCGAGTTAAACCTTAACCAACCCAACCCTAATCCATTTTTTTTTGTTAGGTTCGGTTTGGGTTAAGAGAATAAATCAGGTCAGTTTGGGCCCACATTTTCTGGATGGAGAAGTTGTCTAAAAATTTTGAGTACCGATCTGAACCGGACCCTAAACTCGAAAATTATAGCCTTAATTATACATGCTAGAAAAATCTAAGTCATTAACTCAATATAGCATTAATTCAATAAAGCACAAAATAGACATCTATAAGTCATTAATGCAATATCTTTGGTTTGTTTTAAATGTTAGAAAAATATAGCATCAACAACGTCAATCAAAATAAATAGAGCAACCTCAAGTTGTTTATAGAAGAGTTAATTCAAATACCCCAAAGCATCCAAAGAAAATCGATTTTTTTCATGAAATGAGTACTTAATAGGTTTTCCCCTGTACAGACGAACCTTGAGAAAAGCTTCCACTTTGTAGCCGTTACAAGAGGAAGAGAAGAGAGCTGAGAGAGATGAGGATGCAATGCCGGCGTGAGAGGCTGTGACCTGTGAGTGCCAATGTGAGACTGAGAGAGTAAACATGAGGCTGAGAGAGGCTGCAACTTCTGAGTGGAAGAGTAAGAGGCAAGGCAATGCCGACGTAAGACTAAGAGAGTAGACGATGGAAGGGTAAGGGCGTGCGACGTATGGCATGAAAGCTGAGATTCTGAGAATGCTAAAATGGAAGGGTAATTGGGCAAGTCGTGTAGCAATAGCCAACAGGGGAAGGCCAGACCTGATATAACGGGGCTTTTCTTTTTGGATTAGAAAAGGGTATAGGTTTAAGTTTCTACTAGGTTATTAAGGTTACTGTTCGGTCTGGGTTTACAGGGTTTCAAAATTAAAACCTGAATCACACTATATATTCATCAATTTTTACTTTTTAGAACCCGAACCGCACCATAACCCGCATAACTAACGGGTTGATTCGGTTCAGTCTATGCGGTTTCACGAGTTGAGTGGGTTAGATGAACACTCATACTACTAGTGAGGTATCTTTCTTCTTATTGTGCATCTTAATAAGTTACTTTTCGTTAACTTAACCATTAAATTGGATAGAAAATGCTAACATGGCATTAAATAACACTAAAATAATTTAAAATAACAACTTGGGTCCCCAAACTTTCCCAATTAATAATGAGCAATTTCATAAATAGTTCATAACCTTTAGTCATTATTTTCTTTTAGTCCCTACCCTATCAAATGTTCTGTTTTGGTCATAAACCTATTAAAATTGTTTTATTTTGGTCTCTCACCAAATGAAATTCGTTAACTCAGAGTAATTTTCTGATCAAAACTTTTGAAATTTTAATTTAAATATTCGATAACTATCTTTCAGTAAATTTAAACAGTTTAATATTTTTTGACAGTAAATAGACAATTTAAATTAGCAATTCTTTCATTTTGAATGAAATAAGTTCAATTTAAAGAGGAAAAAAAAGTGATTTCAAATTTTTATTAACTATGGAAGAAATTATAATACAGATAAAATTTATTATAAGACAGTTACCGAATAATTTAAATTATGATTGAAAAAGTTGTTATTAGACAAATACTTTGAGTTAGCAAATTTCATCAAATTGGAATAAAAATGAAACGTTTTCAATTGATTTAGGACTAAAATAAAATTTTTTTAATAGATTTAGGACTAAAATAGAATATTTAATAGGTTAAGGACTAAAAGGAAACAATAACTAAATGTTTGGGATCATTCATGAAATTTACTCAATCAATAATTTTAAATATTAAACTTTTAAATCTAATGTTAACACCTCTAATCTCATCCACTGGCTGGTCCAATAAGCTGAATAGGCTCACTAGAGAACTCGGTCTTTGACTTGACTGTTCCATCACCTACAAACTCTTTTATCATTTCCATCTATCGAATGACAATAAAACACCAAAGTTGGAAGAGAATTGGACAATTTCAAAACAGGTGATTCAGGCTGAAACTGAATCCTAAATCGATGCATTTGCACAAATTGTCCAAATCATCATGGGAAACACCCTTGCTATAGTGGTGACCAAGGCTAAAGCTCCCCTTATGCCTTAGCCAAGCCTCTTCACACTCCGCATTCTACTGTTATAATCAAAGACTGAGATTTTGGTGTTAGATGCTGATTTAGAAATGAAGGCATATGTAGAGGAGGTGGATGAGAATTGGGATGAAAGGACACTGGGGAATTCCGGCAAGCTCCCCCCCCCCCCCCTAGTTGAGATAGGAAAAGAGAAAGAGATGTATTAATTGGAACTTGCAATTTAGAAGTTTAAAGTTTAAAATTTTTTATAAGAAAAACTAGAGGGCTAGAAGTGCTATTTAATGATTTAATTTAATGTTCTTTTTAAGCTACATCATTATTTACCATCCAATTCAATAGTTAAGTTGAAGAAAAGTAACTGGTTGGGACGCACAATAAAAAAAAATGTATCTTACTAGGACAACATGAAATTCAAGTACTCATTTAGGATAAGTAAAAAAGCTAAATGACTCATCATGGATTTTACTCTTACTTGAATTTAATGACAAACACAGGAAATCTTGTTAGCCTTTTATTGCATATGCCATTGGCCACATAAACGGCTCTCGTGCATAAGCAGACTAGGTTACTTGTTATTTTTTTCAGGTGCAATCGACCATAACAATATGATAGACAATCTATGGAAAACTACATTTGATCTGAGCAACATATGGAACTTTCCCATTATTTTTTTAGGTGCAATCGACCATAACAAAATGATAGACAATCTATGGAAAACTACATCTGATCTGAGCAACATATGGTACTTTCCCGCGAGAGAAGTATGCTGGTTCAGTTCAAAAAGTTGAACTTCTTACAACAACTCCCAGTGCCTGAAACTTAGGCAAGTCAATAATCAAAACGGCATCTTTTCTGAGGAAAAGAGAAAAGAACAGATTAGCCACATAGCAGCAAACTCCTGCAAGTGCAGTGGATCTTGCAGTTTCTATTACAAGTTCTTCAAAGCCGACTCCTGAGTTGCTTTCTGGGGTGTAAGTCTAGCCAACAGGGCCTTGTTATGGCAGTGCTCTGCATCCACAAAGTAGAAACGTCCATTGGCCTTAAATGACACAAATGGCCTGTTGGTTTCAGGTGGTCGAATATCGGCAAATTTAATGGTCCTTGGGATATATGTTGCCATCCAGGACATCATCTCAACCTCAAAACTGTCTGATCCTGGCTGCCATCTGATTTTGTGAACATAAGGACTCACAAACCAGTGAAGTGCCGCTGTGGTTGAAGCACTTAAGAATATAACGGAAGAGGCCACGGCACCTTTCAGAATCACATTCATATCCTGAGATGTCATGAAGGTAATAACTGGACCCAGTGACACGGAGAGGCAGCAAGTTGAAAGAGAGAGCAGTTTCACTTTCTTGATGGTGGATGAGATTGGCCCTTGATACACAACTCCTGCATCTTTTTCATCTTCTTTGTCTTCTCCATTTCTTTGAGGACCAATACTGATCTTGTTCTCATCATCCTTTGCTACTGCAGTGGATGCAAATTTTCTCTGGAAAGCAGGTAAGGTCACAGCAGGGTTGAGATTTTGCATTGCACCTTGAGTGGAGGACCATGTCCCAGCTCTGCAAAGATTATATCCTAAAAGTGTGGAACATGAACATTAATGTCAGGCATGGTCGGTTGACTAAATCATCCTAGTACGTTCTCGATAACGAATTCAAAATAAGTGAAGGCTGAGATAAGTTGATGATAAGGACAATAAGTCCATAAATATATAGCAGTAGCAGATGATCAAGTCTTAAATGTGATGCATTCATGCATTTTTTACTTAGGTGACAATCTTCTAGGCTGAAACAGGGAAGCTCTTCTAGCTACCACCATTCAGAGAGGACATTAAAGAGATGAAATCCATGAATTATTAGGAAACAAATATTAACAATATTAACAAGATTCACCATGCGATCCAAAATTTCATCCTGAACCCAAGTTGTACACAATTTGGTTCAGTGCTGCAAAATGCCACTTTTATTTCTTCTATTATCATAACTTTTCAGTTGTCTCTAACAGAAGTGCACAGCGTATGGAAAACTACAAAAGCTTCGTTGTTGCCCAGCAAGCATAAATTGGGGATGCAAAGAGGCACCAGCACATCATGCTATTATGATTAATGAAAAAAGATACAGAATATAACCTAAGTTTAACATGATTGATAAGAAAGGCCTGATTTCACCACCTGATTTTTGAGGAAAGACAAAAGGTAAACTAGTTTGCACCCACAAAGCCTAGCACAGCAGTAATTGATTGGGAGGGAAAAACAAACAAAACCAACATTAAAAATTGCTTTTTCTTGTGAATCCATCTTATGATGAGCAATCTATTTCGAATCAAATTAATCCATAGGTCAACAAAAGTCCCTAGAAACACGAGTAAGATCGAAAAAAAAAAACTAAAGAAAAAGTTGAACCCTAGATGATCACACCTTGTACATAAATTCTATAACTTCATAAACAGAACTGATTTTGCAGCAACCAAGATAAGAATCAAGCAATAATACGAAACAAAAGAGGTAACCTGAATGGAAGTTTCTAGAAGCAAGCGGCTTGGAGTGGGATCGTAGCAGGCGAAGTAGAACCGACCTCGCCATGGTTTATCGGCTCCTGAAACAAAACTTCGTGTTACTGATTCACTTCAGGCCAGCGCGAGGGTTTTTGGCGAGGAAATTTTTGTAAACCCTTTCATAAATCTCATACGATTGCGTAGCACGAGCGGGCATTTGGTCTAGTGGTATGATTCTCGCTTAGGGTGCGAGAGGTCCCGAGTTCAATTCTCGGAATGCCCCAAAAAGTTTTGAATTGTGTACTTTGCTTTTGTGCCGCAAATTTGGATTGTTTCGGTTGTCTCACAGTACTTTGGAGTGGACTGGGTAACGTTTCTTCTAGAGAAAGTAAAACACGCCTTTGAACCTCCCGTCGTTCCATTCCCAAACCCCGTAAGCATTGCTATTTTCTTCTTAGCGTTGCCCCTACTCTACCTGCCTCTCCATCTAGAAACCCCCCCGCCTGAACGAAAAAGGTTTACTCTTACTACTGGTATTTTATTTTCTCTTCTCCATCTAGAAACAAATTAAATCCCCTCCTCAAGGAACCTTCTTTTCCATTGAAATAAGCCTCTAATTAATCGTGACAGCTACTTCGTTAATTTGATTATATGATAAAAAAAAGGTCATTAGATATACCAAATAACAGCTATGTATTCCAGATAAATTACGATAAACAAATATCATTCGCTACATGAATATTGGTGCATCTGCTCTTAAAATTGGAGTTGGATTATTTATTATTTATTTATTTTAATTATTTCTTGTATTCTGGATTGTCCAGAGCAGGAGGTATAGTTACATTAATCATCGATCCAGAATAAGTCAAATTCTTGTACCGGTAGATCAAAAGTATAATACATATTTGTCTTAATTATACACATTTGATCCTCTAGAAAAAGAGCTGTCTCACATTTTAGTATTGGAATTCCGGAAAGACTATCCAACAGTAACTCTTAATTTTTTTTTAAGTTTAAAAGTTAATTTTCCCTATTAATAAAATTTTAAGGTTTTATATTAATTATAAAGGCTATACACCTTTTTCTTTTTTCAATTTATTAGTGCTCTTTATGGTGTATTGGTATTTTACATACTATATATATGGTTAAAGTTGAAAATTTGTATACAAAATGTGGGGTAATGACACATATAATATTTTGCTTTAAAAATAAAAGAGTCATGATACGTTAACCATCCATCATTATGATAGACAGTTCAGCAAGTATTAAATCATACACGTATCACAATCTAATGATCAATAACTCATCCATCATAGTGACAAAGAGTCACCCTATAATTTTCCAACAAAAGTAAAAAATATATATGAATTCAATTTTTTTTATATTTTTTCAAACAGCGTACTGCATAATTTATTTGCTGTTGCAATTCAAAGCTGTGGGGCCCCCGACATTGAATTGAAAAAAAATCCTGATTTTGTGGTTGCCTATGTATATATATTGCTCAAACCTCGCCGTTTCCCATATTAACTGAGCCCGAAATGAAAATCGCAATGGGGGAGAACCACACCGAGCAAACCAGCCCAAGAGTTTCCTTTGAATTCTTGTTCAACCCAGACGCGGCCTTACAAGCTGAGAACGACATCGTTTTCTGGGGCAAGCAGCCGCAACTATCCGGTTCCAAATGGCCGGAAGAGCGTCAATTCGCCGGCGTCCGAGATCCTCTAGGCCTTCTTTCCTCAACCTCTGCTCCGCTTCTGGGCGTCACGAGAAAACCAACTGACGACTTGAAATCGGTTAGAAGGGTAAATTCCAGTCCCCCATCCCCCGGGAACTTTCGGTCCCGGTCGTCGTGGAGGAAGCAGAGAGTGTGGCTGGCGCCGAAGATGGACCACCGAATGGAGCTGGATGATTTGAGGAGGAGACAGAGTCGGAGGAATAAAGCCTCTCTCTCACTTCCCACGGCGGATGGCGGCGAAGGGGCTGCGCCTGCGTGCCCCACCGGGCCAAGTGGAATGCTGCGTTGTGGGGCCCGATTCGCCAGCGCACTGGCGATGAAGGCTTCGTTGGCTTTGAGTTGCATTACGCCGACATAAAGCATTTTAGACTTTAAACTTTTATTTTTTTCATGGACGAGTTTAGAGTCTTTAGACTATATAACGAGGATTTTTATTTTATTTCATTTTGACTCATTATTGTCCTATTTATAGGAGTATCATTCTTGTACAAATCTACTAGCTAGGATGTATACATATATATATATATATATTTACACTCAGAAGCACTTGAAGTTTTGAGTTAGGAGATACTCATAATTAAAAAAATAGGAAAATACTAAGTTTCACAAGATACAAGGTACATATAATTTTTAAAAACTTGTAACTATTGTATTGAATGATATTTACAACCGTTACATACAGTACCTGTTGAGTGAAAAAAATAAATCTTATTAAAAGAATATTCTATAGTTCCATACACAAAGAAAATTAATTTGAAGTGTAACAAAATCTTAGGACAAGAAAAATCTCTTCAAACAAAAGTACACACGTATCATAAATCACAACAAGGTATAGTATAAATCAAATAACTAGTTTAAAACCGTGGACCTGACATTAAAAAAAAAAAGGAAAGATACTTGGACCCCTATGTTTGGGCAATCATACATTTATGTGCCATTTTTTTAAATATCTAAACTTACTCTTCTAAAAAATTAAGGAGGAGTTCGGTTGACATTAATTAGATTAATGAGAGCCAATTATTTTGGTGGGTCAAAGGAAAGATAGGAAAAGTTTTGTGGGGTTATTTACAATTAGGTGCCATTGGGTAAGGAGGATTGCCGAGCTGATATAGGGACAAATCTGGTCTTCAATCGGCTGTTCCAGCTCCTCCGATGTTCTCTGGCTTTTGATAGGGTGAGATTCCAATGCTACCAAATCCGTCATTCACTGTTCTTTTTGGCCTCTTGGACTTCCAATTTCCTGATCTCCTTGCCATTTGTGCGATCCTTATCACAGTTGCCTTCAATTAGGTCTCGGTCGAACTCCCAATTGACGGTGCGTTCAATTTGGCAGTGACGAAAGGTAGAACCGTTGGGAATGGCAGTCATTGCCTTATGAAATAACTGTTCCATGGAGAAGGTTGACGGATCGGTCGTCGTTGTGGGTGAAAGTGGCGGTCTTCGGCTCACGGAAAATGGTATTTGGAGATGAGGGAGACGAGGTGCTGGCGCATCAGCCATTGTTGTCCTCTGCCTGGGGAAAGGCAGCTGGCATTTGCTAAGAGAGCACCGAGGAAAAAAACTGTTGGGAATGACATGACACCGTAATTTTTGCCAACTTTTAACCTTATTCCTTTTCTGACAATAGACCTTTTTTTGACCTAACAAAAACTATTGACCCACATATGAGAATAACTAGCAGATCGTTCGTTTTGATTTAAATCAGATTAATTGGCATTCATTAATGCCGGATTTGGCTGAATTTCTCACGGGTCATGAGAGTCTGTTACAAAAAGTTCTTGATTTTGGCCATAGTTACATTCTTGTACCATCATAGCAGATAGGCCTATGCCAGTGGCGCAGCTATCATTGTTGGGGGGGGTGGCTATTGCCCTCTAAAAATTTTGAAAAAATGTAAATATGGGGTAGTAATTTGATGATTTTGTCAAAATTTAAGAACTGAGTGTGCATTTTGCTCCCCAAATATTGTGGAAAAATATAAAGATGAGGGCGCAATGAGGCACACATAAAAAAGAATGGGAGCTGAGTGTGTATTTCTCCTTTACTCTCATTCAAAATGCATGACACATTTTTAGTTATGCTATACATTCAATCCCCAAATTCTTAATTCCCAATTCTCCCGAATCGTTACCACTACCAAACCTCTACTTTAGTACTCTAACTCCTCGCTCGACTAATCCTTACTCTCAGCTTGCATAGCATCATCATCGCATCACCCTCCTATCCTTCGGTGCAGCGACATCTATTATAGCATCACATCGTCACTGCAGCTGCGCAACCGCTGATTTTGTCCAACAATCCATCCGTCTCTAAGTCTCCGACAAGGCAACAAGGACAACTCATGACACCTCATTGTTCGTTGGTTACTGCCTTTCACTCTTGACTCTCCTCCCCTCCCCTGTTCTAGTGCTACTGCTCGGTGCTCTGTCCGACGGTCCAAGTCTATGACACAATCACATGACAACACCCAGTCACCCACTGTTTACGCCAACGCCAATTATGCCATTGCATAGCAACATAGAGGAGGTAGTGGTGGAAAATTGTTAATTTTCTTTGCTTGCTTTGATTGTATAGCATTTTGTACCTTACTGTCAAAAGCCTTTTTCGGATGATAAGTGATAACTAGTGGCACCATAAATTTAGTTTTTATTCTTGGCTGCATTTTGTTGTTTCCTATACAAATTAATGCTATCCCATTTTCAGGCAAAAGATTCATAAAAATCATTTATTTATGGTTTTCTTCCTAGAATAGCTTTAAACTTGCTTATGTTTTTGCTATTGATATTAACGTAGATGTCAGTGATGTGTAAAGTGTTCATTTTGATTTAGCTGGGTTTTAAAATTAAATATGGAATTGGAATTGAATGGCTTTTGATTTAGATTCTATATTTGATGATTTCAGAGAATGAAAGAGTGTCGTATTAAATTATAAATTTGAATTTTTATAATTTAGACTTAATCATGTTTGATGTTTATGTACTTTTAAATGTCATGGACTTATATAAATTGTATCATTTGGTTTGTTTTGTATTCTACAATTTAAGAATTTGTTCTGGCCTTGCCCCCCCTAAGCTTGAAATTCTGGATCTACCACTAGCCTTTGCGTTGCATTTTTTCTGCCTCACTCGCCAATAAACACACAAGCTCACTTCTTCTGTTCCTTTTGACTGGCTAACAATCCGTCTCAGTTAGAGACCCACCGGCTATCCTGAGCTTCAGATCAATCACTTCGTCACTGGGTTCGTTTACGAGCACTAAGATAGCATGGGACCTCCATGCTCGACCTAGATTCATGCGTGTATAGATATTGCAGTGAATTGGTGGATCAAACATGATGTGTCTGTGGACGGTGTTCCAATGGTGGTTGGTGGAGTCAAAACGTAGGAACAAGCGTGAAACTAAAAGGCTTATGTCTTGGCTAGTCGGCGCACAAATTAAGATGATAGGCTACAGGGGACTAGATTGGATGTCATTGGTGGAAGATATGTCGGTTGACCGGAGGATGGGAGCTACAAGACAACAGAGGAAACCATTGGCACGAACCAGTGGCTCAACCCCTGTCAGTGGACGGTTCGCTACAACAGTTCCACCTTTGTAAATCCTAAAAAAAAAAAAGGATTTCTGGCTATCCACCAATTAAAATTAAGGGAATAAACTAAAAAATATATAAAAATTAGTATATAATTATTTGTAAGTCCAAACATTAATTAACCTCCACCAATATCGATCTTTCTCTTCTACTTCTGTTCAATGCATTTAAATGTGCTGTTGGAAGGAACAGTAACACGAAAATATCATCATCACCATATATATTTTGAAGAGCACCTGTGTCTCTGAAATTTTGATGAAAGGCTGGGACTAACGAACAACCTAGCTAATGGCTGAAATGAGCAACCGGCATCTTTATATACCGATAAGTCAAACTAAGTAGGCAGAAATTAAACATAAGTGCATTTCAAAAGTAATAATGTGATTCCTTTCCTTAGCTACAGCTAGGTGCAGCTAAGGAATACTCGTAGTATATAGAGCTCAGATATATTTAGTAACTCATGCCATTGGCAAGGCTAGTGTTCCGTACCAAAGTCTTTCATGTTTCATCTTTGGATTTATGGTTTTTTTAATTGTGATTTTGCCTTAAATGTTGCTTTGAAAAAATTTCATGAAAGGCTTTCTTATAAAAGAAATACACAATCCACTATAAAGTAAAAAAGAAAGAGAGATGAGAAATCCTTTTTATAGTGGATATTTTTTTACATAAAAAAAACTTGAATCAATGACGTGCAAGTTAGATGTAACACCACATATCTATACGTTATAATTTAGATAACACTTCACCTACTTATCAAAGTTACTCGATTTTTACTGTTACAATAGTAATACTGCCACTATCCCATATTTTTTAATTCATTTTATTTTTTGATTAGAATTTTTTCATATAGTTATTTTCTAGAAAAATTTTAGAAAAAAATATATTTAGAAATTATAAATCTTCATTTATCATTTGTATATAAAAAATCTTGTATTTATATATTGAAATGTTAAAAATAAAAAATTAGAAATTAATTATTATGAATTCGAATGATGCAAAGAACTACAATGTTGAGGTAGTAATTATGTTTTAGTAATAACTAATATTTCCACTATATTTTTCTTTTGGGTACTCTGTTTTACCACTATTAGCTGAATAAGCATTTGAGGTGAAAAAGGCCCAAACTCGACCCAGGTCCCAGTCTCGCAAACCAAAACGTTTTCGGCCCAAACTCGACTCATCAAATAACTTAAACGAGCTAAGGCCTACTCCACACTCGTCAAGTCCTTTGGGAAAAAGAGACCAGTGGAAACAGAACAAGAAATCGTCCGGAAACGCCGTCGTCTGGGTGCTTGCGGGCAAGGAACGGTGGACGACAAAGGACGCCGTCCTACGTCATTTCGCCGGGGCGTCGGATTCTCTCCAAGTGGAAACCGAAAAAGTGAAGCAAGCAAAGCACACTACTGTTCTGTTCCGCCTTCCTCTGTCCGACGTTCCAGCCTCACTCCCTCGTCCGATACTAGTAGCTCGTCTTAATTCCAATTTCTTGTTTTTGCTTGCTAATTCAAGAAAAAGATTTGGCTTGATGTGGATTGCTCTGATCGAGGAAGAAACTTGATCGTAATCATTTAGCTTAGAAGGCTTGATTAGGCCCTTCATTCTGGGCTTTCTTTGTCTTTTTTTATTTTCGAGTTCAATGCGTTCATGAAGCTTCTTTAGTAGTCGTTTTTGATTTTTGGACTTTTCTTGTCGTCCACATCATCTTAGCGGTTCTGGGTATTTTCAATTCTGAATCTTGGTCCTTGAAGCTTGGAAAAAAATTACCCTCTTCTAGTTTTTGCTTGTTTCTTTTTTAAAAAAGAGGATCGGGCAATAGTTTTGTGCTGGTGGAGCCAATGGTTGAGTCTATTAGAGCTTCTAGGAATGCTGAATTGGGAACTTCTGGTAATAAAGCAGAGGCGGAGTCTTTCAGAGACCAAGTAGATGAGATCTTTCAAAAGGTCGATAAGGTAGGCTGAGTCTGTTTTTTATCATCTTTTTGATGATAAATCTCCTTCTGTTTCATGTTAGTTGGTTTTCGATTTTCCAGCTTGAAATTATCTACAAGTTAACATTGAAGCTGCATTACTTGGTGAAAGCATAGTTTGATAGTTTTGTAATCTTGGAGGCTTGGATTATGAAACTGGCACAATTGACATGTCTTCCTGCATTGATATGTTTTCCTTACCAAGAGCTCCAAAAGAACCCAGTCAAGGGGCAAAGAAACCATTTTGGTGAAGGTGCAGGTTAACAAGTTTACAAGTTAAGGCATGCATCTTTTTTTGCTGAAGCAGTAAACCTCAAAGTTGATTTCCCCCATTTCTTTACTGGTTTCCTGTATGATATTAGTTCTAGGTTTACGGTGTGTATCAGTAATGTTTATTGGCTTCACTGGTAGAATATGTTCTTTGTCTGAAAATTTAGTGTCTGAGAAGGCCAATAGTTAACTGATGCAGTTGTAGATTAGTAACTATTGATGATGCTAATATTTTATTATTTGTTTGTTTGTTTTTTTTTTCAGGAAGAGATTCTTTTATGTAGATATCAGAAGTTTCATTTTGTAGTCTTTTTAAACGTATGCTGTATCACTCTTGGCATTCCAGATTTTGGATATTGTAACTGATATTTTATATCATGTTTTACCCTTTACAGCTTGAGCAACGGGTAAATGAAATCGAGCAGTTCTACTTGAATCATAATAAAAAGCAACTAAACAATTCTAAAGGTAGCTCAAATAGTAAAGAGCAGGAAAGGCACATTCCAAGTATTAAGAAGCAACAGCAGGATACATCACGGCGGGAAGCAGCCTCTGCAAAGAGAATGCAAGAGCTTATGCGACAATTTGGCACAATATTGCGTCAGGCAATTATTTGACCTTTGGTTTGCCTATTTGTTTGATCTATTAATCTTTTGATGTGTGAGAAATTAAACTTAGGTTAAATTTCTTCTCTTCTGTGGGGAAAAAAATTTATCCAACTCTAGAAAAGAAATTGGAGCATCTAGATTATAGACAGATAAGATTGTGCCTCTTCTGCATGACACTACCGAAGCAGGATTTACTTTCATGGTCAGAAGATATTGTTTATGCATAGAGTTGAGAAATTGCAAGTAGTGGTATGATGTATCTCTTTCCAGATCACACAGCACAAGTGGGCATGGCCATTTATGCAACCAGTAGATGTGAAAGGACTTGGTTTACATGATTACTATGAGGTAAAGTTTTATCATGTATTTAGTCTCCTGTAATGCATCATATTTATCAATGGAAGCTTTTACCTAAGCATGTTTACAGAGGAAGATGGTTTGAAGTGCTGAGTCATTGTCTTTCAGAAATAGGAAGAGATTTGTCTGGCTTCACAAGCCTCCCTTGAATCAACATTTAGCTGTTGGCCTATTTAATCAAGAACTTTATATGGTACCTTTTGCCCTTTTCAGTTATGAAGCTAAAGAATCTTAAGCTATTGAATAAATACATGATATTGTAGGGTCATTAAATAGAAACTTAACTTCTACTTTAAGGATTGTTATAAATGAAAATTGCATTTTGGGGATAGTAAATATGTACTACATTGCATTTGGTTTCTCAGCTAACTTGCTCTCAGATTTTTATGACATGAACATTATGAGCACCTTGGATGGGATGACTCATTTATGTGCCCTTCAGGTTATTGAAAGGCCAATGGACTTCAGCACTATAAAAAATCAAGCAGAGGCCAAGGATGGAACTGGGTATAAGAATGTCCGGGACATGTGTGCTGATATGCGATTGGTATTCAGCAATGCAATGAAATACAATGATGAAGGCACTGATGTTCATCTAATGGCAAAGACTTTGCTAGAAAAATTTGAGGAGAAATGGCGGCAGCTTTTACCTAAAGTTATTGAAGAGGTAATACAAGGTCAAGGGTTATATATGGTTGGCATTTCCTGAAAGTTTTGTGTTGGCTTTACCTCATGACTTAAATGGGTTATATCGTATTCTGTTTTATGAGGAAAGATAAAATAGTTGCAGTTTCTTTTTGTGTTTCTTCTTCAACTTTTTAAAGCAATTTATGACAGGAGAAAAGACAAGAAGCAGAAGAAGCAGAGGCACAGCTGGATATGCAGCTAGCTCAGGAGGCTGCTCAAGCGAAAATGGCCAGAGACATAACTAATGAGGTGTTTAAAAATCTAACCTGTCCACACAAATATGTTAATAAATTATAAAAGCTGTTGTAAGATCTTTTAGCGTGTTGAAATTCATTTCTATAATCAAATTGTACTTGAATGGAAGCTCAATGGCCTTTATGATTGTGATCTCTTTCAGCTTTCTGAGGTTGATATGCATCTTGAAAAACTCAGAGAAACGGTTGTCCACAAGTGCAGGTTTGTTAGAGATGCTTATTTGTCATGAACCTCCATGATATCTGCTAGTTGCTGACTAGTCTGGTCGCTGTCTTCTTGATATTAACAAACGAGTAACTTAATCAAGCACACTGTAAACAATCTTTTATGCTAATAGTGTTTAATTTTAGGTTACATTTGGTTTGGAGAGTTGATTTCGGTTGATTGTCAAATGAAGTGATGGAAAAGGATATTTTAAACACTTGTTTGACAGCATGTGAATTTGGATATTTGGCTTATGATTCTTCTAGCATCAATCGGTTTAATTCTCTGACTATTCTTTCAGGAAAATGTCAACGGAAGAGAAACGAACCCTGGGGATGGCACTCACTAGGTTGTCCCCAGAGGATCTGACAAGGGCACTGGAAATTGTTGCTGAAAGTAATCCGAGCTTTCAAGCAACTGCTGAGCAGGTGGACCTTGATATTGATGCTCAGGTTAGGACAGAATAACAAAACAATTATCAGTATACTCTAAAGTTTACCTTTTTGCCTATCGGGATATCGCACTCAAATCCGTCTGATAGAAATGCTATATTGTTGGGTACCCAATTTATGCTGTGCAGAGTGAATCCACCCTATGGAGATTAAAGTTCTTCGTTAAGGATGCTCTAGAAATACAGGGAAGAAGTGCAACGAGCACAGGTGGCAACAACACAGGCAGCAACAATGGCAAGCGCAAAGATGTCAAGAACGATAACAAGAAGAAGAAGAATAAGAAGAACAACAACGACAATAACAAGAACATTACCAATAAAAGGAAGAAAGAGATAAGTGATGCTATCCTTCGAATGGCCAAAAAAAGAAGCAAAAGAGCCCCTTCTTGATCTTCCATGCTGCCGAAAAGAACAGGCTAAAGAGCAATCTATTGTTCACTCTGGCGGGGCATCTCCCACAACGACAACTGAGGATCAACAGGTACTGTTAAGCAACTAGCAACAACAGAATCATTATCTAAGCCGTAACTGAAGCAGGTTATAAATCATTCTCTTAAGTGTAGTCGTTTTGTATCAATGTAATCTAGCACAGATGTTTTCAGAGTTGCACTGCCAGAGTTTGCCAGTCTCATTGTGACAGCGCTTTTGCCCCTTAACATAATATTTGTTGGTACAAGTTCTAACTAACATTTATGATCCCAAAATTTTTCTGGATGCTGTATCTCAGACTCGGTCAATTTCTGGGAAAGCCTAGTTGCTTGCTCCCATAACAACCCCCATTAGAGTTCCACTGTTCTTTGTCCTTTTTTATGCTTAGATTTATATACTTCACTTCCAAGTCTTGTAAAATTTTATTTGCTGAGAAGTTTGGCGTCTTCATTTCAGTCGCATGACTCGCATCAGGCCGACTTTGACCAGTTCGAAAATGAGTATTTATGACTCATGTGGTGAAGTGGCAAGCAGTTCTCGAACTTGTCTCAGCTCGAGTTCAGGTCCATTTGGAATCTGGAAACAAGTCTCTTGTTTATATTATTATCATTTTAAGAGTTGGTGTGACTGGTTCATTGTTTTCACACCAATTTATTGTTTGTTAGGCTTAGGGCCCTTGGAAAAAAGTAGTCATTACTGTTTTCATGATTTTTTGTCGACAGTCTTTATATTATTTGAAGGATTAAGTCACTTTTGGTCCCATTTTAGTCCATGAGAATTACTCAGCCAATTTGGTCCCTCGAACTATGAAAAGTAGTAAACTTTACCCTTTTAACTCAGTAACTTGGTCAACTTGACATTAAGACTGTTAGATATCTAACGGTTCAGTGGCCTACTTGTAAACATCTAAACTCTTAGCTGCTAAATCACAAAAACACATAATTTGAAGCACTTAAGATAATTAAACCTAAACTATCACCTCTTCCACCGAATCACTGCCGACTCCAGCCTCCTCCCCGCTGTCATACCCAAATCCGTACCCACCTGCGCCCTCCAATTCTCCCCCTCCTCCGTCCCCACCCCCTCCCTCCGGCGTCCTCCCCTACCGCCTCTGTCCCTCTGTCCCTCCTCGCCTCTGTCCCAACTGTCTCTCCTCTGTCCCTCCTCGCCCGCACGACCTCCTCGCCGCCGTCTCCTCTATCCCACTACCCTCCCTCCATTTCTTACTCGTCGCAACCATTTTTCCTCTCCTTTTTTTTTTATTTAATTTTTCAGGGGTTAGTCAAATAACAGACATTTGGTTCATAGTTGAGGAATCAAATGATATCATGTCAAACAATAGAAAATCTTCTGATCGAGTCACTATAGTGTGAAGAACCAAAAGTAATTTATGCCTTATTTCAAATACAACTTTTTATTCATTTTAGAAAACCAAAATAACATACTAGTATATATGGCTTCAATTTTGCTATCATATGATTAAAATAACAAAAAAAGGTCTTAACGACAGTTAAATTGTCATATCCACCATGTGAATAGGTGCCGAGTCATGGTGGCTATGATTCAATATGGTCGTCCATAACAAATGAGGCCCCCCATCAATTGACAAAATACGATGGATCACAGCCATCAAAGTTTGTTACGTAATCATAATCCTTCCAACTAATATATTTATTTCTCTGACCGAAGCCAAATGAAAATTATTTTGAAAATGTGAAGGTTATAAAAATAGAGAGAGAATAGTTGAGCGCAGGTTAAAGTTCCAATTCAATTTTGCACCTCAACTTTTTAAAAATATGCCTAGCCAACCTCTATACTAAAATTAGTTCATAAGCTCCCCTTAACCTTTCAAATTCATGCTAGCATCAACCTGTAGTCCTGCAAGACTCTATGCATCATCATATAAAGCTATAATTCCTGTTCATAACTTCAATTGCATCAATTCAATCAATTTGGTCTCTCAAATATTCAAGAGAGGTAATTTAGATCTTGCTTTGTTTGGATAAATTTTCTTAAGTTATTTGTTATACATATACAGAACAACTCAATTACTAACTGTTTAGTTTTCAACAAAGAAATCAAAATCTTATCATTAGGAAAGCTTTCCACAAGTTTAGCTCAATTGAAGAGGCTGCAGATTTTTATGTGATTTGACCAACACATAGAAAGTGTTTAAGTCTAGCTTGCTTGCGAGAAATACATAGGTGAGACATGTCAATACAAGTTATTGGTAATTGTATAAGACCAAGTGATGGGCGGGGGATTGAACCCAAAATCTCCTTATTATAACAGCTATAAACCTTAATTACTGGCCTAATTATTTGATCACTACTAATGCTAGCATCTTTTTGTTTGAAGTAACTGGAGTATGGGTATATCTTTACAGTTATGTTATATTTATAATTTTAAATGTAATTGAAAAATTAATTCACAAACAAACAATATTATGTGGGGACGGAAAATATGAGGTCAAGGGCGATGGAATGGGACTACTTGGGGAAAGAGACAAATAGAAGAAACAAGCTAGAAGAGGAGAGTGCCCATAAAATCTATACAGCCTCTTAATTATCCTGTCCAAGGGTGATCTCCTTTTTCCTATTATATGTAGTTATTTAGAAGCGATTATGCATGTAGATCCTTCTAGAGAAGCAAAACCACACACAACACTCATGGAAAGATTGTGTTCATCTTCCTATTGCATTAATGTAACGGATTTAAGGGCGCTGACTAATGAAGCATGCTTGCTAGCAGATTTTCATAATTAAGAAAAATAAAGGTTCATAAATTAAGCAACAACTATTAGCATTTGATTTTTTTAATATATAGAAGAGAGAAGGCAATTGAGGAGTGGGAGTTAATCTTAAATCTTTGTAAAAATTATAAAAACCCATGTGATTTGATTTAATATACACTTTGTTCCTTCTATTTTAAAAAACCTGCACTTTACCTCATGTTTTCTTTATAGTGTTCGATAACAATTTCTGAAATATTAATTTAAACTGTCTGATAATCATGTTCAAACAATTTTAAGATTTTTGATATTTTTTTCATAGCTAACTGGCCTTTAAAAAATATTAATATGTATTTACAGGAATAAAAATGTATTTACAAAAAAAATGATAATTTATAATATCTATTAATTATAATAAAATTATTGGAGAGATTGAAATTACTAGAAGATAACTATCATACAGTTTAAATAGAAGAAGTAAATTGTAGGTTATGATATACCTTAGGGGGGCAATTGTAAATTTCCGTAAATCTTTTGATAACAACCACAAGTCTCAATCACTATATCAACTATTTTGGTGTTACAATTATTAGCTTTTGGTGGTACTAAACTTTAGAAATTTTGAAAATTTCTATTTAAAATCCGATTGAAGTTACTACAATTTATTTTAACTTAATTTAATTTAATTTGAAACAACTTATTTTTATTTTTACATCTTTTTACATGAAAATAATTTTATTTGAAAGCCAATATTATTTAGTATAATAATCCATTTAAAATAATTTTTTAAAATTTATAAAAATTTAATAATATAATAAAAATTGTAATTTTAATATATTATTATAACTACATAATATTGGCTACAAAAATGAAATTGATTCCAAGCAAAAAAGATGTAAAAATAAAAAAATATTTGAAATTAAATTAACTTAACTTAAAATGAATTGATTATTCCATCAACTTAGTATTTGAGTTCAAGTTAAGTCATTCAACCTTTTCTTTTATAAAAAAACATAAATCTATTATATCACTCCTACATAATGATGCTTTACTAGTCTTTTTTGAATATGACCAAACAAGTCATCTATGTTGACCCCCCATAATTTTACTTCAATTAGGATTTACTTAGTTGTCATATAAAAACTGTGTGAGAGCATTGAGTTGATCTTTTATGTTTACTCTCTCTTTCATTTGAGGCCCAAAATGAGGGAAAACCTCATAAGTAGCGGATTTGGACCGATTTAATAATATTGGAGATTTATTTAGAAAAAAAGATAATAGCTAATTTTGGCCAAATTCAAAATATTAATAGTAATTTATATGCTAATTTTTTCAATTAGAATTTAAGGAATTAATGTGCAAAAAAAGAAGTAAAGGGAGTAAGTGTAGGTTTGGGGGGAAAATGTATAATCAAGTATAAGTATGATATGACGGGTAAAAGGTAACTCGCCCTTATATTTATGGAATAATTATCCTAGGGTTTAAGTAAAATTACACTTTATCTCTCATATTTTATAAATATACATTTTACCTTTTCTTTTTTAATACAGTCTAATAGTAAATTTTAAAATCTTAATTTAGATATTACAGTAGCCATCTTTTAGTAATTTCAATCTGTATAATATTTTTTCTATAGTTAATAAATATTTTAAATTATCAGTTTTTTCTTTCTGTATTTCTTTTAATTTTCAAAAAAAACTTTTTTTAAATGTCAATTAAGTATAAAAAAATAATATATAGATTGAAATTTCTTAAAGATGACAACTGTATAGTCTAAATTAAGATTTCAGAAGTTGTTGTTAGACTTTATTAAAAAGATAAGGGGTAAAGTGTATATTTTTTAAATAAAAGAGGTAAACTGTAATTTAACCTAAATCTCATAGGTAAATTGTAATTAACCCTATTTTATCGCGTCTCGTGAGTCACATTTTTGGTTTTTTTGGTGTTGTGAATTTTTTTTTCTTTCAAATCTCAATCGGTGTGGTATTCAAATTCAATAAAGGTAGGACTCGGGCTCGGGCAGAGCACAAGACGTTAAGTATGGTGAGCACACGTACGCTGACCGGACCAAACCTAACTGGCCAATTTGTTCAACCATCCTCCCTCGATTTTATTCGCGCTTCCAACTAATTCCTTTGATTCCTTCATTCGTCCGGTGTTCGTCTTGTTCTCTGTAGATCACCCTTCGCTCTCTCTGCTCTCCCATTCTCTCTGTCCGCGCAGGCTCTCTCTCCGATCGTCTCTGCCCGGGCAAGGTACTGATCCCGTTCGACCCATCTTCCCTTTCCATGTTTTGTTTTGCCATTTTCTGGGTTTTGATTCACACTTCCCTGTCTATTTTTCTGTTCGATTTCGTTGTGGTTCTTTTCGTGATTTAGAGGATTTGTTTCTGGGTTTCTGCTTGCTTGATCTGACTGTTCAGATTTCGCAAGCTCGATGAAAAAGAATACTCTCTTGCTTTGACTTGAATTCTGTTGATGGAAATTTTGACGATGATGGGATTGTGTATTTTACTGCTGATTGTGATAATTTGCAGTGGCTTCTAAGTATCTTTGAGGTGTCCCTTTTGCGTGACTTGGATTTTTAGGGTCCTGCCTATTTAAGGTGGTAAATTTTGTGGAAGATATTTGCCCATCAAATTCAATTTCTAGGCTGTTTATGTTTTTGTCTCCTCGCTCAATTATCTGCCCGAAGGGTTTGCTTTCGTAGTTGTTTGATGAAGAGCAGACGTTTTGGAGTTGACTGGCTTTGAGATCTGCTGTGTGTTTCTTTAACTTCTGGGACTTGATTTTGATTTCTTCTGGCTATTCTTTCTGTCTATTGCAACTTGAGATAGCTCTGAAGTTTATATATATCAAAATCAATAGCCTACGGGTCTGTGTATCTAAATGATTTCGCTTTCTTTTGTTGGGTATAAACTTGTTACTGTTTGGGTTTAACGTGTTCAACATTGATCTTCACGCCGTTAGTCTCTGACATAAAATTTTGACCTTTTGGCTGTCAGGTTCCTTTGAATGGATCATTTATTCAGGCGTCTTGGTGAGGATTGTGCACCTTCTCAGATGGACATTCTGAGATGCCCATTTCTGAGAAACATCAATGAGCCAACAAACTTATCCTTTGCCTCCTCCATGCCTTTCCCCATGCAAGTAAGCTATTTCCACCTTCCCGATTGCTGTTATGTACTTGCACACCCATTTGTCCCATAACACCTGAAAAGTTTTAAGCGTTTTGTTCATGCTATTGGCATTAATACCCTTTCCTGCTCTTCCTGCTCAGAAACGAGGAACCAGAGGCCCAATTTTTGAGGATGGACCAAATTTTGACACGGCATTCAAGCTTTTCCATGGACATGATGGAGTGGTGCCACTTTCTGAAGAAACTTTGCTGCGTCCTGAGCGAGTAGAACGTGAGCCAGCCCCACCTCAGTTCAATCCTTTGGCTGCTAAGGCAGCCACCATCAGTATGTCGGCCTTTGGACCAGAAGGCCCCTTTGGGTTCCATGGGTTTTTTGACATGTTTAAGAATCAGAAAAGGAATTCCAGTTCATCCAGGAAAGAATCTTCTTCTAAGGTATGTATATATATATATGTCATTTTCTAGATTATATGCCTTTTGTTTTCTAGTAGAGTCATGTGAAATGATTGAGCACCAATAATTCATTAACTGGTTAACTAATCATGTGTTTGTTGATCTCTCAGGGAGGCAAGTCTAATCACGAGGCGTTGAGCAACGAATGGCTGCAAACTGGGAACTGTCCCATTGCAAAATCATACCGTGCTGTATCAGGAGTTCTCCCACTCGTTGCCAAGGTTTTGCAGCCCCCTTCTGGGATGAAGCTTAAGTGCCCCCCAGCAATTGTTGCAGCACGGGCAGCATTAGCAAAGACTGCCTTTGCAAAGAACCTACGGCCTCAATCCTTGCCCACAAAAGTACTTGTTATTGGGATGTTGGGCATGGCAGCTAATGTTCCTTTAGGCATATGGAGAGAACATACCAAGAAATTCTTACCATCATGGTTCATTGCTGTCCATGCAGCTGTTCCATTCATAGCGATGCTCCGAAAATCTGTCTTGATGCCGAAATCAGCCATGGCATTTACCATTGCAGCATCCATATTGGGGCAGGTTGTTGGGTCTAGGGCAGAGCGATATCGGCTGAAAGCTGTAGCAGCAAAAGGACAAGCAGTAGCAGGAAGCTTAGCCATCAATCCAGGTACTGTTGGTGATATTGGTCCGATAGAAGTTGTTGCTGTCAAGGGAGGTTCGTGTGGCAAACAGGCGGAATGGGATCCTCTGTCCCTTCAGGCAGCCAATGGAACTAATCCCTCAACTGGTATATACTGTTGAGGCCATTATGTTCTGTAACTCTGTTGTCTGTGTTTTCCGAGTGAAATTCCTTTTTATTCAACCAATCTGAGCCCGTTAAATGATACTTCTGTATCCTTGACTTTTTCTTCAATTTGTATCGAGAGAAATAAAATACAGAGAATGAGTTTGTTCTGGTATGTTTGTTGCATTTTCTTGTTTTAGGGCCTATTTACCCTGCAAATTGGGGAGCAAATAAGCAGCAGTCTGGACCCAGATCTGTAACCTGAGTCTGTGGGAATAAAAATAGTGGTTTATATGGGAACTGTCTCTTTTACTTCTGCTCACATTATCTATTTTCGAGTGTTCTTTCTACGTCAATCTCTCATCTTAGGACGTACACTCCTCTTTCTAATATATATAGGAGCACAAAAGCGTTTTTTTTGTCTCATTTTTATAGTTTTTGCTTCCTGGAAGAAATTGCATCCTTACATGGTTCGCTTAACAAAGGTGGTGACCATTAGGAATGAATAGGTCCTCTCTCTCTCTCTCTCTCTCTCTCTCTCTCTAGGTTCATCTGAGACTCGGTGACTCCAGAGAGGGCTGTCATTCAGCCCTAAGTACATCTGGTGAAGTCAACATTCAATACCAAGGGTGGAGCGTGGTTTCATGTATCAACATACAAAAGTTCTTTACTAGCCTAAAGATTGCTTATCCTTCGAAGGCAACTGACTCTACCAAACAACACTCCACTCCATTCCACCATTCCTGATCTTCACAAGGAAAACAACACATTCACGATCGCACTTCATACTCACCAGCTCGTGTGAGAGCTCGGAAACCCTTGTAAAGACGGTTAGGAGGTGTCTTTATGTCCAGTTTATCTATTTGTAGACCAGAGAGGGCTATCCCCATAATCCTGAAACCTACTAGAAATGTTGGAAATACATGAAGGCGCTCCAATCCAGTTTCAAGCACTAATATTCCAGACAGCGATGGCGTTTTGTCTTTTGGAATGCGGCCAATTGACCAAGAGCAAACCTGCACGTGTTAAAAACAAAGGCATGGATATGAACCAAAATGACAAGAGAACTCTAATAATCTCTATCACTCACAGAAGAAGACACGCTGAAGCTACTTGCGCACCTTATTGCTGAGAATGTTCACAGTTCCGTGATTTGAATTCAAGTCAGCAGATAAAACACATGGAGGCAATTTAAATTGCACGGATATTGAGTCAATTGTCTTGCCGGGATCATTCCGTATTCCCACCAACAAATTGAGACGGCATTTCCCAGCATCTGATGTTAACTGCGGCTTTACATATACGGGGGTACTCTTCAATTTTTTAACTCTGCACTAGTAATTGCAGGCTGTTTAAATCACAAGGTGGCATCTAAGGAACAATGAAATCCAAAAGCTACCCTCAAAAGGTCATACCTATAACTCATTAGCTTAAACTGTCCATCAGGAGGCACAAATGATAGTATTTGATGGGATTCCCATGGCCGGAATCGGACACAAGGGTGAAATCTCACATCTTCCAAAATGGATGGGTTTGCAAACGACAAAGTCAAATCCGGAAGACCTGAGAGTTGGGAGTTCACTTGCACTTCACCATAAATTTCACATTTCACCAGAACCCCATCCCTAGGAGCATATTCAGAGAAGACATATGTTTAGCCACTGTTGTAGTGAATATTACAGCAGAAACATTTGAGAGTACAGTAATGTGCTACGTGATTGTCTATACAGAATATAGCCCAAAAAAAAAAAAAAAACTAACATATTAACCACGAAATAATGACCCATTAAATCGTTTGGCTTAACTAAATAAAAAACTCATGGTCCATGCATGCATTTGTGTGCTAGACGGGGAAGTTCAGAGGCATTTATCTACAATGATCAATGCAAGTGTGGTGAATTATATGGAAAGTTTAAGAAACCTGTTTATAATAGCATCCATTTCCTCCACGAGATCAACATACACTTCATTATTAGCATGTTTTGGATCCGTGGTTCTCCATGGAACAGAAGAACCTGTTGCACCGGGAAGGGTATCACTGACATTGGAACTGTTGCCAGTCACAACACTTAACACTTTACTAACTAGATTTGGTGGAGCTATCATCTCTCTTAATATGTTTGGTTCTGTAGTCAGGGGGAAGCCATTGTCTATCATCTCATCCAGAAGCTGCAAGTTCAGATAAATGTGGTGATTAAGTTTAACTCAAGCTACAAATTTAAGTGACACATTTTGTATTGAATTAAATAAAGCATACGCTGAATAATTTTATGGTATTGCCCAAGGTAATTTTTTCAATTTAATGATATCAAAATTATTCCTAATCCTACACACAAGTGATTATAAATCAACTTCAATTGAGATGATCTAGAAAACTGTTCCAGAAGGAACCGCGGACACAGAACATTCTTGCAACATCACATGCTGTCTCAATAATGCACGAAATGCACAAGAAGACCAGCAAGACGTGCATACGTATTAATAACCATAGACCCTTGAACAGGAGATGGGTGGAAGAATGCAGGAGACGCCACCCCCAACCCCCAAAAAGAAAGTCCTAAAGAAAATTCTCCAAGTGAGAAATGCTATCAAACAATAAGCATAATCAGAATAAGAAAACAGTTCAGAACAAAATCCTAACATTCTCACCAGATTTCTGACAATTGATTTGTGTATGGTTTGCTTGTGTGCAAATGTGTTCATGGGTGCCCATGTTTATGCTAATGAACAAACCTGAACGGCATCATATGTTCACCAACGAAAAAGATTAAGGAAGTAAGTTTGCCACTTCAAGGGTTCAATATGCACAGTAATAGAAAAACAGTTGGTGGAAGTACCTCATATACGATTACAAAGTTATCCTTTATCAAATCTTCGTTTAACCCGCCCAGGTAATCAGTGAGGACATCAGCCACTCTGCAAAGGAACTATAGTTTCGGGGTTCAAATGTCAAGCTATTCAAATTTCACACAAAGCAAAAAGATTGAACGGTAGATCTAAAGGATTCATGCCAGTAAGCTCATGCTCCTCCAATACATTAATTACCTCAATGCCCATCAGTGGTGGCATTTCAACCTGGGTACAAGCTAAGAATGTAATCCCCTCCCGAACAATTTGAAACAGGTAATGAGTTGGGGAAGCTATCACTGGCTGTGACTGTAAGAAAATTGAAGATAGTCATAAAACACAAGAAACTGAAACCAAGCAGTAAAAAATCTAAAAACTAAAATTGATTAATGCAGGCATTAAGACTATTTGTAATAATCAGAACTCAGATTTATTCTGATAAATAAGCA
Organism: Aquilaria sinensis; assembly: GCA_005392925.1. NCBI lineage: Eukaryota > Viridiplantae > Streptophyta > Magnoliopsida > Malvales > Thymelaeaceae > Aquilaria > Aquilaria sinensis. Next base: position 714,665 of record SMDT01002859.1, on the reverse strand, counting down.
AAGCCATTAAACTGTAAAGGAACTCCAAGGCTTAATAGTAAAAGAGACTGATTTAGAAAACCAGCCAAAATAGCCCAGAAACAGAGGTGAATTTGTGACAGAGGTATGGCCATTGGATACCTTGAAAGAATCACCTTGAGAAACAACATGATCCCAAAACCAATCACATATTGATCTGTCCACACGATGCCCAGTTAGCTGTTTCTCCAGCATAACCTCTCTGCCAATGATATTCAGATAAAGTTGAATTTTTAACAATCCAAGTGCAAATCTTGGGAAGAGCCATTGAAGAGCCACTTAATTGGAACCAAAAAGAAAAACAATGAACTAAAATTTAACGCTGGACGGATCTTACCCGGAATCTGATAGCAGAAATATACACTGCAACATCCTTCTCTCTTGCGTTTCCTTCCCTCTGAGCCGCAAGCAAATTCAATCGGAGTAAGGCTCAGAAGCTGTTTGCTTTGCTCTTCTACCTTTCTACTTTGGTGTAACGTCTGTGTGAACCCTCAATATTTTGGAAAATTGTCATATGAACCCCTCAACTAAATATACGTTGAATCAATCGTCCAACGAACAGAACAGAGTCAATTAACAGATTCTCCTTGGCCATAAGACCAAAAGATAAGACCATTGGAATTCATCACATACCTTCACTTGATCGTCTGCTCCCAAGTTTCTTCTATTTTGACAAAGTCAAAGATGATGTTTCAGTCTTTCAGAGTCAATTTCGAATAGGCCGTGAAATATCTGTACCAAAGTTGTAAAAGAGGACTGAAATGAATCTACTAAAAAAATTATTGACTACAACTGAATTTAACATTCCTGAATCCAGTGGGAAAGGCGGAACCTTTTTCTTTTTCGTTTTTTTTTTAGGCAAAGAACAAAATGTCGAAAGATTCAGAAGCTAGGTCTCAAGAGTTTGGATTACAGTGGCCTGATCTCAACGATGGCTTGTTCTACAACGACGTCGTTAAGCCGTCGGATTCCGGTACTTCTTTCTTGTCTCTTCCTTTAAATAGCAGAATCAGAATGTTTCCTAATGTTCTCAATCAAGTTTGTTTGTTTGTCCGTGGCAGAGTTGAAACTCGTTGAGTTCTACTCCCGGAAGTACCAGAGCTCTGCTCCCTTGCAAGGGTAATGTGTGTGTGTGTTGTGTGCATTCTGGGTTTTTATTTTTTATTTTCTTGAGAAACAAACAAGGTTTTGATCTGAATGTTTTATATTGAACAGTTGGCTGCAGCGAATACAAAATGGCCAGGTTTGTTTCTCCAACAATTACAAAAAAATGTATCTCGTAGATGCATTAGTTGATGTTAAGAAGTTCAATTTTGCACTAATATCTAATATTTTTGTTATGATTGCAGATAACAGTTGATGGTGTAGTTGTTAGGGATGCCAATGGAATTCTAAGGTCTAACTTCAACATATATGTTTTCTATGAATCATTATCACTGTTCTGGCTACATCTTCGGTTTCTCTTAAGCTTATTATTATTTTTTTCTCTAACTAATGAAATTCCCCAGAGCTGGGTCAGAGTTGCGCTATCATCGGCTTCCTTGGCGAGAACCAGATGCCCCTTTTAAGCTACAGATTTTGTATGAGGATGATCACATGGTATGCCCCTTGCTCTATAACTATCTCTTGTACTTATCACATCGATGAAAATAATCATCTCCCTTCCAAATCGTTTACTGTCTGTCTGTCAGCTGGAGGAACACTGGCCACATTTACTTTTTCTCTCTCTAGTGATTTCCTTTGTTACTTGGAACAGCAAAGAAGTTAGGGGAAGTTTAGGGGAAGTTCTTAGTTTTCCTCGTTGATTAGTTTAATTACAAACGTCCTTGAGATTTGGCAGGGTGATGTTGAGCTGTAGGATGAAAGTTGTAAGCTGTGTGCAGGGGATCTTATTTCTAGTGAGAGAAGTGTCTATTCTCTACTTCAGATGTATATCATATGTTCGTTGTTTACTGTGAATGGCCTGTATCGATCTTTGATAGTTTCTGCAGTTCATATGATATCCTCGCTTTGATATCAGAAGTAGAACTTTCACATTTCACTCTGCACTCTTAAAGAACCTTCTGGCCTACCAGTCTGTCGTAACCTTTTATTCTAAAGATGTGTGATTGTGTTTAAAGAAACGCTGAAGAAATCTGTTCCATAATTTATACAGGTAGCTTTCTGTTATAGTTTCCATAAGATGGTTAATAAGTGATTCCTCTCCAGATTGTTCTAAACAAGCCGTCTGGCCTACAAGTTTTGCCTGGTGGACTCTTCCAGCAAAGGACTGTTTTGCAACAGTTGCAGTGGCAAGAGAGAAAGCAAATTCCTTCCTTAATGATTCAAGAATCACACCCTGTTCCTGTGCACCGTCTTGGAAGGGGTACATCAGGTTCATACACACATCTCCAGTTTTAGAGATTCTCCTTGACTCATTGCTAGATAAATATGATATTTTTTAGATTCACTCTAACATAATGAATCATATGGTTCAGTCTAACTGTGTTGACACTTCAGTATATCTTCTTATTTCAATTCTAGTTTGGTTACTGAACCAGTTTTTTATTATAGTTCAAGTGTTTTTATTTTCACCATTTGGTGATTTTTTTTATAGTTCTCCTAGTTTCCACGTTGTATTGTTCCTGGTTCTTTTCTCTTGATCTGTGCCCTAATTCTAGTGCGGATGTCTGTATATTTATTTGTGTGTGTTTTTCTGTTTTTTGCGCTCTAAGTATATTTTTGGCTCTAGGAATATTACTTTGTGCAAAGACAAAAGAAGCAAAATCTCGCTTTGCAGCATACTTTGCTGATGGAACTTCCCTGGTTAAAGGCTACAGGTACTCATAGAGGACCAGAGTCCTTCATTCTTCATTCTTCTAAAATTGATTTATGATCTGAAAATAGCTCAGTCAAAAAAATGATGTGAAAATAGCTCCATTTGTATCTAATACCTTTGAGATGGTTGTCATCAATGTATGGCTCTGGACTATTGGGCATGGAGTGCAGAGAGTAATCTTAATATCTAAAGTGAATAATAACGTGATTGTGGTTGTGAGAGTGCTTGAAATCTTGGTTGGCTTTGAACCCTACTTCTATTGGTCAATAATGCTTGAAAATTGATGAATAACATGTTTGTAAGAGCCACAACATTTATGAATCCAGATGATGAAAATGAAGATACCCAAGTACATATTTTTTTTTTTGCATATTTAAGGGTCTTGGAAAAATGCTATCAGGCATACCATTGATTATGTACCAGCACAGCAACATTCTCATGAAATCTGACACTTCTTGCTGGCCAGTAAAAGCGGATTGGAAGATGGAAGGAGGAGAATTTTGAAAATATATCGGGCCCTAGTTGGTGGACTGATTGAGCCAGATATGGTAAGATGCTGAACCATCCCAGTTGCCAAACTGATACCTCTCTGAGAGTATAAGGCATGTCACTGAGCTGTATACATTCATCAACTATTATTTAGCAGGATTTAATTGCGTTTTTCCTTCTTGCAGAAAGATACAGCATAAATGATTGATCTCCTCTTTTTTTTTTTTTCCTCCCCTCATAGGTTATTGTCAACGAGCCAATTGGAATCATTCAATACCCTGGGGTGGCCAAAGGACTGTATGTTGCTTCATCTTCAGGTTTATTGCACTCAAATATTCCCTTGAACAGCTATTTCAACAGGGTAAACTTAGGATTTGGTTAACATTCTAAGATCGAGTAATATTTCCTTGATGATTCTAGGCGGGATTAGGGGTTGGGTGCTACTTCATCACGTGTAAACAACTTAGTGACAAAAATTATTCATTTATCCATATGGTCCCATTGCATTCTCCTCTTCTGTGTATTGTTGATCAGGAAAACCTGCATTAAGTAAAGTTCATGTCCTAGAGAGAGACGTACAAAGGAAACAGACTTTGGTGCAGGTATACATCTTTCTCACTGCAACTCTTGCTGCTATCTGTTTATATTCATCCCACCTATGATGTGCTCAAACACAGGATTGACTTCTATGGATGGAGTTTTCTCCTTTTTATTTTGTTGTGCATCGAATATCTTGGAACAAAGAAAACTGCTTTGATCTATAACATTGGTTGAAGGCCCCTTCCTGTAGAATCAGGTGTGTTGCTGCAATGGTTTCAAGTCTAGTATGTGAATGAAATCTTTGGTAGTTATTTTCCAGGTTATCTTCTTTCTTTATTTAATTTTTTTTAATAGGAGGCAAAGAAAACTGCTCTGATCCATAGCATTGTTTGAAGGCCCCTTCCCATAGAATTAGGTGTGTTGCTGCAATAGTTTCAAACCCAGTATGCGAATTAAATCTTTGGTAGTTCTTTTCCTTATCTGTTGAGACAATACTTTCTCTTGAAAGAAAGGAAGGAAGGATACCGAGAGGAGTTAAAGTAGGAAGGGGTAGGGTAGGGAAGGGAGAGGTGGCATCTTGGTTCTGGGGAAGGGTGGGTTCATTTTTCCCTGAATTCACTGTGGTTGATCCAACCAAGTAGGCAAGTACATACTGGTCAAAAAATTTATTCACTACAGGTTTGAGTTTTAAAATGTTGCAATACCTACAACTCAAATTTAAACTTGTTTACAAAGCATCAGAAATGTTACTTGAGGGCTAAGGTTCAACTCCAGCCTAAAATTTTAACACTTGTAACAGGTTGAGATTCAGTCTGGACGTGCTCATCAAATTCGTATTCATCTTGCTTTGATAGGCCACCCACTAGTAGGTAATTCTTCACTCTTCATATTTCCAATTCTAGACTTCAAGTTAAGTGTCAATCGGTAGCTGAGAATATGTTATTATTGTCATGGACTGCTGCACATATGATGCCTGTCTAGATTATGTTCTTCTAACTCTCAAATCCGACCATAATAAGAAAGTAAGGTTTAGTTTTTCTTAACACAAATTTTGTACAGAAAGAGTGGCACAGAAGTTTAGTATATTAACTTATCATCTTTTTGTCTTCATCATAATCATACTGCAACTGATCTCATTTACACTGGTGCAAGTGTCCTGCAACTAATGTCAACCATGTCAGCTTTTTGGTAATATGTGGCGCACAATGCCAAGCTTTGCCAATGTGATCATACTGATCTGCCAGAGTTGATCCTTATCATGATAATTTTATGAAGTGTTAGGTGTTTTAATTGTATCTTCATTGACAGGTGACCCTCTCTATGTTGCTGGTGGGCAACCAAAGTCATCTCGTTCTGAACATGTAGATGAATCTTTCGCTGAAGATGGGTATGAGATCTTCAATTTATTCGCTCCCAAGCTTAGATTAGCATGTGCATTTTCTTAATCCTTGCATGTGTGTGCGCGCGCACTCTTGCTATTGAACATTCTTCTATTGGCGGTAGGAGTTATAGATCTTGACTGTTAGATGATGCTATTGCATGTATCATGTGTAGGGGTCACCAAAAGCCCATGAATCCTGTCCCAGGAGATTGTGGGTACCACCTGCACGCTCATCAACTTGCTCTCCCCCATCCTACCACAAATGAGGTAAGCATCTGCTGCAACATGAGCCACCTAGAATCATTAACACTCCCATGTGTGGGGCTAAATCATGATACTTCACCAGTTCACGGTCGAGTAATTTTGCCAGTTTTCATAGCTGCAGTTCATCTGGGAAAGTTATCATTTTGTTTTTCTCCTTTAACAGATTATCAGAGTCACTGCACCCCTTCCAGCTATACTTCAAACACGGGACGAAGCCACAGATCAAGGAACACAGGGATAATCTTCTGGAAATGGAAGCAGCTGGCCCCCGTGGGAGATGTAGTTAACAATCAAATCGTTTTGCATTGTAATGTCGTAGTACATTTGCATCTTCTGTGGAAGAATAGATGGTACAATACAACGCAAAGCATTGTTGATCAACTGGTCTCCGAGTTCAGACTGTTCTTTGCAGTAAATACAGCAAAAGCAAAGCTGCTAAAACATGCTACCAATCCACTGCCTAAAATTAACAATAACAAATGGAAACAGAATTGAAGGTCCGGACCAAGTGTATTAGACTTTGGTAAGGGTATCTCTGAGGTGAAACATCAGATACTTCCCACCAACCAAATTCGCTCCAAACATCTACCTCCAAGCTTAACTATCCTTGTACGCAAGTGATCCACCAGCTCGTATTTGGTGCATATTTAAACCAATCAAATGAATCACATTGCCAGCAGCCGAGTTATACAATTTCACTGTATCATCAAGGAATGCAGGGAATCAGTGAGATGAGAAATGGGAAACTGAGTTTGGTCTCTGTTAACCGCCAGCCCAGGTTATCACCATCTAGCAATCTAGCCCAGGTTCTCTCTATTCTGATTTTTTTTAAAAATGAAAATCATAAAAAAATCATACAGATTAGTTATCCTCTGCTGTCACAGGATTTTAGTGTCCGGGTCTTACCTTTCTCCCATAAAATATTTATACGGAGAATGATCTTTTAATTATTCTTTTATATTTTAAAATGATTGTAATTTGAACTGAAATTTTAGTTTAATAGTCAAGGATTGCGGTTATTATCAAGAAATAATTGAAATTCAATCTCTTACTCCCCTCAATTCCCTCTCATTTACCAAAAGGAGAAAAATGAAATAGAAAAATGATCTTTTTTTTTTTTTAATGAAAAATGATCTCGTTTTAGTTAAATGAAAAAATTCCACATGATACAAAAAAAGAGGTTAATCAAGGTTTTTTATAGTGATGAAGTCTTTCCACTCATTACTAATTAGTTTTAGGTTGGATGCTTTTCAATTTAGTATCAGAGCCAAAAGGTTAGAAACTACCATAGCAATTGTACAAAATAATTCATGTGGGAAAATCTCATATGACCAAAATACTATACTTTATATAGTGATGAGATATTTCCACACATTACGTTGAATGTTTTAAGATTAGTATCTTATTGTTACTTAACCTCGCACGCTTCTCTAACACTCGTTTTCCTTATTGGTAGGTAAGTGGATGGAACGATTTCGATTGGGGACAAAAGAAAACAACAATTAGCAGGCGGAAATAGAGACCAAAAAGCGAAATCTTTCAACCAAATATTGGATCACTCGGAGAGGCTGATGGATGCAAAGAGGATGTAGATAGTTCTATGACGGTCGACATCAATACATCATTGATTAAAAACAAAAAGCCCAACCGGTAATAATTTTTTTACTGATTTTCATTTAGATCACTTACCTACATTTTATTTCACTTACATACTTTGGATTTCATTTTTTTTCCTGGTAGAAATAATTCTATTTCAGTTTTTTTTTTTACATATGAAAAAAAAACGAGGTAATTCGCAGACTTGGTGCCCTTTTTGTTGAATGGATAGATTGGATAAGAAATTGAAGAGCGAGTGAATTGGGAGGAAAGTGAAGTTCAATCATGCAAATGAAAATGGTATACGGTTAAGCAGGCAAGTGAAAATAGATTCAAAAATCAGCGACTTGTAATGCTTTTTAACACCACAATTTCTTGTCCCCTACACAACCACGTTAGCGTGAGCTAGTGAACCTGTGGGCTGGTGGCACAGTGGCAGTAGGTTATGGAGTATTACGGGGGCAATGGAGAATCTGTCTAGTGTCTTCCAGTAAAGTACTCTTGTTTATGTGGATTTGGGCTTATGGCTAAAGTGCCTAGGACATAATCTGAAGATCCAGAGTTCAACTTTAATCTCATCAGTCTATTAAAAAAAATGTCATATGATACTAGTTTAATTATCATTCGTGAAAAAATTGACATTCTTCTTCTCTTATTTAGAATACTGGCTAAAGCCCCTTTTGTGCCTTGAACTTTTTCAACTTGAACCTTTTATCTCTTGGACTTCTATTTGGTTCGACTTACTCCTCAAACATTGCAAATTGAGACCTTTTACCCCCTCAGTCCAGTTAAGTGGAGAATGTATACTAAAATAAAAATAAAATAGAATTGAAGAGCTAACTAAATTATTTGTCTAATGGTTGACCATTGTGAGCAAGCAACAAGCACAAAGGCTTCAGTTTCACATTTGATATTACTCATCTTTCCCCTATTTTCATCTATAAGTTTATGTCTTCTTATTATTTGCTCATAAGACTCAACAAGTAGACAAATGATTTAGTTAGCCGTTTAATTTTTTTATTTTTATTTTTATGTTAGTAGACATTCTTCATTTAATTGGACCAAGGAGTAAAATGTCTCAGTTTGCAAAGTTTGATAGGTGAATTGAACCGAGTCCAAGTTTAGGGGATAAAAAATCTGAGTTGGTAAAATTCAGGGGGCAAAAGGGGCCTTTAGCCCTTAGAATATTAATGTCTCTCCTTTGTATACTTATAAGCAAATTTCTAAATACAACAAAAAAAAAAAGTAGTCTTATGTTACAAGCTCAGGTGACAACGCAATGAGATATCTCATACATAAGATTTGGGATCAAGTGGCGTAGTACTTCAAAATATCATATATCCAGAAATAGTCAACTTGTAGTCAGAAGTCTTCCAAAATTTCATGCAGCGGGCAATTCACGTCTTCTTTTTCCTATAATAGCTTTTGAGCATTGTACTGGTACTGTTATGAGTATAAAGAAAATGTATTCAAATCAAGTAATATACGAATAGTGACTTTAAAAAGAAAACATATAGTATAACGAATTTGGATCCTTGATTGAAATTAAAAAAAAAATCCAATTCCTTTCGGCTAACAAAACAATAAATAACTGTGTGCCATGAATGTACGAAATTTATTTTGTATTCTTCTTAATCAGGTTGTTATCTTTGTGACGTAGCTCTTCTTATTTATGCAAACTGTCCTTACTTGATGCTATATATAACATCAACTCTTTATATATATTAGTCTACCTTGACATGCAGAAAATTAACCTCAGAGTTTGACGCAATAAAAGTCCATCCGTTTCACAAAAGATAGCTTTTTTTACCATTTTTTATTAAATTTTTACTTAAATATATTTATATTAATTTGTATTATAAAAAAGTTTTAAAAATTATTTTTATAAAGTAGTCTTTAACGTATTATTTTCATATAAAAAATTTATATTTTATAATAAGTTTTGAAATAAAAAATTATAAATTAATTGTTCTGAATAATAAAAAAAATAAGTTTTGCGAGACGGATGAAGTAGTATTTATTAATGGCAATTTTTATTTTTTTTTTTTAGCAAAAGGCCAAAATTTCATTAAAGAGCACATCAATGCCATCTAGTCCCAGGAATACGTGGGAAAAACACATGAATCCATCTCCAATATATACTCTAGTGAACCAGCTAGAAGGTATAAGGCAATTTTAATTTTTTTAATTCTTTATTAAGTACAGATCATGTTATAAAATATACAATATGTTTTTTTTTTGTATATAAAAGCACAGACACATCTGTTGTTAATTGTTGATTTTTGCTGGAAATTTAAGAAGAACAGATGGCAGTTAATAAATAATACAACAAGTTGATGACTGCATGGTGCGTCCGGAATGTAGGGCGACGGACAGGGCGGATGCCGGACGGATGTGCTACAATTTAAATAATTAAATAGACGTTTGGTCCCTAAATTTTGTTTCTTCGGATGCATAATCCCTCAGATTATTTTTGCGAATTGATGGTCATTATCGTGCATGTTAGGTCACGTGGTATGATGTTCATTATCGTTGATCACCTTGCTCGAAGTGGATTCAAATCATACGTTCATTCAAAGACTAGCCCAAGGGTTATGGGGCCTCAACTTTTGTAGAGCCATGTGTCGGTCAGCCCCATCGAGCCGCGTTGAGGTTTAGGGGGTTAAGAGGCTGGGCGATCAAACTTAGGTGCTAAATGTGTATTTAGGCAACCAGAAGAAAGTTCGAAATCTGAGCTGGAAGTTCCGGTCCGGATCAAGCCCACATGACCCATTCTAACTGAGCCAGGTGGCAATTTGACTGCGACATCAATGCAATCGCTGTAAAGTCAAAGGAAGCTCTTCATATATCTCAGAGGAGATTTTTTTTTAAATTATTTCTTTAATATGAACCGTTGAAACAAAAAACGAAAAAGACTCTAAATTAACTTCTCAAACTTTTATCATACAGAACGCGATTCATATCCATGTATTTGTTTAGAAAAGATACAATTTTGAAGGATTTGTGTTAATGTGAGAGGTAGTGATCTAGAACAGTGAAAAAATGTAGAGAAGAATAAAAAAAGTAAATTACCTTAGTTCCAAAAAAAATGTGGATTACCTTAGCTAAAAAAAAAATGTGGATGACCTTTTTCTATAGGAGAATGAAAATTGTGGGTTACAATTTTTTTTTCTGCCTAGAAAAGATGTGGATTACTTTTTGGCCTAAGTACTTTAGGGGTCCCTTAACTTGACTAACTCGTACGAGTTAGTCCATCTACTTGAATACTGCCTATTTTAGTCCTCAAACTTTTCAACTCAATTTACATGTTAGTCTTCTAACTTGGCAATTCATAACAAGTTAGCCTAACCACCTCATCTGCCATAGATATCAACATTTTTGAATGCTTAGACAACATTAGGGACTAAAATATACACTAATAGAAGCAACATGGATCATCAAATCATTTTACCCTTCCCAAACAAAAGGAAATCAAAACAAATTATTCATTTACACTAGTAAAAAAATGTCTACATTATAAATAAAATCATTATTTTAAAGTTACGGTACAAAATCACTAATTTGACTACTATTTTATTATGAAAAAACTTGAATAAACTTAACATAAAATTAAAAATTGCATAAAAATTTTTATTTAATTAATCTCATCTACATAATAATAAAAAGCGGAAAATCCTAATGTTTATCCAGAAAAAAGAAGACAGCAAAAAAGAAATTCTTATGATCTTTTTCTTTTAGAGGAACAACTCTTATGATCTTTTTTAATTTAGTGCTTTAGTATGCGTACAATAGTGGCACCCACAAATTTTGGAAAGATTTAAGTATTGATACTTAATTGATTAATTCAAGAGAAATTAAGAATTGGATATGTATTTTTGTCCCCCAAAATGATGGAAGAAAATAAAGATGGGGGAAAGGGGGTCAGTGAGGTAGTCACTAAAGAAAGTAGAGACCAAATAAGTAACCATTCCCTGTAGCCCTAAGCAAGATATTCTAACATGGCCTAAATGCACTATTAGTCCTCCAACTTTTCCAACTCGTACGAGTTGCTCCTTGAGCTTTGAATTAGTATGACTTAGTCCTAATCTTTAACCTTGCCTAGCCACATGTCATCTCTCTTCTCCGAGCTCCGCCGACTTTCCTTTGGACTTGCCCCCCAAACCAAAATTATGGTTCCATCACTAGTGTACAACACCTAGTTCATTAAGCTAGGAATTGTTTAGTTGCAAGGAATTATGAATACAAGCATTTCTAGTGAGTGAATGAAGAGGTGATGAAGATTGGAAGAGATTCAAAGGTTTTATTTATTTATTTATGGTAATACAAGGATTTTTTTGAACTCTTAAGTTTTATCTTCATAAACTAAAGATGGTATAATCAACATATGAATTTAACTAAGCTTAATAAATAATTAGGGTAATTCAATTTTACAATATTAGTTTCATTCATTATGTAGATATTTTTTTTATAAAAATCCATAAAATAAGTTTTTAAGTGGAATTAAATTTATTGTGAATTATGATTTTTAATTTATTTTTCATTTGAAAAAGTAAAAGTGATTTGATAAAAGTTAAATTTATTTCAATTTCTTTTTATTTTTGAAATGGTAAAATTCTTTACTTATCCAGGTTGCTTCTCTTATCATATATTTCTGCCCAAATGTTGCTAAACATCTACAAAGGATGACACAACTATAATATATAAGCCTAAATACCTATTGGTCCTTTGAATAATGGTGACTCGGATAGTTAAGTCCCTCAACTACCAATCGCATCAGTTCAAATCCTAAACTTTCAAGAATTGGTTAGTTTGGTCCCTGACTCAGCAAAACGCACAAGTGAGTGCACGTGAGCCTCACGCCATTCTTCATCCTCCTTCCTCACCCAGAAAAGACGGTTATTGCCTTCTCCTTCTCCTTCCCCTTCTCCCACTGTTGCTGCAAGAAACAAATAGGAAATGACCCAGAAAGCCTTGATAGCTAGAAGAGACTGATTCATCTGACAAAACACTTAGATCTCTCTACTTGATTCATCAACCACCGAATTTGGTGAAGACACCCAAAATATTCCTACCACATGGCAAACTACGCAAGCAATGGGCGAACCCTACAGATTCGTCGTAAAAGTTGTGTCGTAGTGGAGGAAGCAGTTGTTGAGGAAAAGGGCCCCGCTGACGATGGGAATACAATGGGGGGAGCTCGTGTAGGCGGCGGCAAAGTAGATGAGTTAATCGGTCCATGGCGCCATCGAGTTGCTGTAAAAGAGACTCGATTTGGTGATTCTTTCCAAATTTGACCGTAGCCCGCCTGTACTAGGTTTGATTCGGAGGCAGTGAGAGCACTGGAGCGGATGAATTAGCCGTGACAAGAAAGCAGTTGAAGATGAAGGAACCCAGATAGCTAAAATACTTTACCGACGGGGAAGCAAGAGTAAGGTGTGGTGATGGTGGGGAAAACGGATGGAGGAGATATGTCTTTTCCGTTAAATGCCTGGCGACGTAAGACTCACATGCCAACCACGTGAGCATTTTGTTGAGTTAAGGACCAAAGTGACCAATTCTTGAAAGTTCAGGGTTCGAATTATGCAGTTGGTAGTTGAGGGGCTTAACTGTTATAGTTACCATAGCTCAGGGGATCAATAGGCATTTAGGCCTAATATATCAGGTGGTAGGACTAACTCGTGCCAAATTTCCAAGTTAGGGGACCAACATAGACTAATTTCAAGTTAAGAGACTAACTCGTACAAATTAGCTAAGTTAAGGGACCCATAGGGGATTTACGCCTTACTTTTTCTGTTTAGCCAAAAAAATGTAGATTATTTCAGTGCTTTACAAACAGTAGGAACCATGCAATCACAAGCCGGCAGTTGTCGGCGAAGTAGATAGCTTAAGGTTTTACAGAGCTATTAAGTGAAAAATGTAATCTAGAAAACGGGTAGCTACTTTTCCTTGTCTAATATCGATAAGAGAGAATTCGTTTCAATGTAATTAATTTAAATTAAAATAATCTGTTTTTATTTTTACTACATATTTTTTTTTATTCTGAATCAATTTTATTTGAAAATAATATTATATAGGCGTAATACTTCATTTAAAAGAAATTTTTTTAATTATGTTATTAAAATTTTTATGAATTTTCCCTTTTAATGCTTAAAGAAAGAAAATTCATAAAAATTTAATAATATCATAAAAATTTTACAATCAATAGATTATTATACCCAAATGATATTAACTTTCAAATGAAATTAGTTTTGTGTAAAAAAATGTAAAAGTAAAAAAGAATCATTTTGGATTAAGTGATGGTTGGCACTTGTGATTGTTACTAAGTGATGCAACAAGAATCAAAGATTGATTAGGTAACGCGCTCAATCAAGTAAACAATAAGAATCCACTCATAGAGAAGGTTAATGTTAATTGGAATACTCAATATTATTAATGAAATGACTAATAATAACATAAAAGAGCCTATTTATGAGTCTACAAAAAAACCATAACCTAAAATAAATAAATAGACTGAAAATAACTAGGAGTAAAATTTAACATAAACTTCGGATGCCAGGATAACCATTAAAACGATAGATTGTTGACCCATTAAACATAAATCCCTACTAACGCTAGTATAAATCCATTTGAAATGATATATTATAATAGTTATTCTGAAAACTACAGTAAAAATCATGGACTTCGAAAGTTGAGAGTTATACAAGAGCTATTTTCAAAAATTTTTCTTCAACTTTACCCGATTGGCCTACTTTAGGAACTTATCCATGAAATGCCCCACATTACATAGGGGCTAAGTTGTGCATGCTATTTTATGCATATTATAAAATATTTAGCTACAAATTTTCTTAGTATAAATAAATGTTATTACCAATATAATAACTAAAATATTTATTTATGTCTACTCTAGTAAGAGTAATCAATATATATATAATATTACGTTTATGTATAGAAAATGTTATATCTGTACCTCTAAAAAAGAATGCTACAACTCACCCCCAACAGAAAAGCCTAGCTTGACCCTATGGCCTTATTAGAGTCTTTCACACACATGTTGCTAGTTTTAGGCGACTAGATGGGCTAAATAATACAACACATTTAGCTCAGACCCTACTTGTTGGTCAAGTGCCACAATTTAAATCTGTCGCATATTTTGAATCTCAATATATGAAGACTAATTGATTAAAAAAATTTTGTCATTTAGACGTGTCTTTTTTCATCTTAACGTTAGACAAAATTTTCACATCATTGGAATATATGCATACTTGCATTAATCAACAAGAAGCTTTCTCAAAAAAATCTGTATTAAGTAATAACCACTTGAGCCAACCTCTCTTGATTTTAAAGCTTAGCTTATCTACACGTACTAATGCTAGTCACATTTAACAGTTAAAAGTAGGAAGTAGGAAACCGGCCGGACTTTATCTTATAGACCAAGCATCACCAACCAAAGAACCGATCAATCCAAATGTGGAAATTTGTGAAACTGTAGATAAAGAAAATAACAAAAGTTAAAAAGTCAAAATAACCCAGCACCTTGACTTTGGCTTTTGGATCCAATGTGTATGTACTTCCATGTATTATAAATTTCACCACCCGCAGCCCCATAAAGGTTCAAGTCCCCCACGTTTAGGCATTTTATGTTGACCCCCCCGGCCCCCGCAAGATCCCAACTTTTTGAGCACTTGAAATCAAAGTCAATGGAAACAAGTTAACAAACCAATCAAACCACTTACTTTTCCATAATCTCCAAATCCCAGAGCAAACACATTCCTCCCCACCTCAATTGCATCTGTTGTTTCCATGGTCAAAATGTTCACGAGCTCTCATTGCTCTTTCCTCTATGTTCTAGGCGTTGCCGCCACGGTCTTTTGCTCAGTTGTCATGGCGGCCGCGGGTGGCCGAGGGGAACAGGCGAGAGATAGGATCCTCAAGCTTCCGGGGCAGCCACCAAATGTGAGCTTCGCACAATATTCCGGCTACATTACGGTTGATCGGCAGGCCGGCCGGGCCCTCTTCTACTGGCTGGTTCAGGCCCCCACCCGGTCGCAGCCCGCGAAGAAGCCTTTGGTCTTGTGGCTTAATGGTGGGCCAGGCTGCTCGTCCATCGCTTATGGGGCTTCAGAAGAAGTGGGGCCCTTTCGGGTTCAGCCCGACGGCAAAACTCTTCACTTGAGTCCGTACGCTTGGAACAGAGGTAGTTACTGCTGCTCCCATTTCGAACATTTTTTATAGTTAACGTTAAAATTTTAGATAATAATTCATTTTGTGAAGAAGATGAGATTTCTAAATTTAAAAGCTGAAAATTATCTTTGAATAGAATGTTAATCATTGGCTCTAATACGAAATGAGCCAAAGTCAAGTTACAATAGGATATTAATTAGTATTAGAAGCTAATTAATTTTTTATAGAAATATCAAATTTGCTACTAATGTTTTGGGTAGGAAGCGGATATGTTTCTATAGTTTTTTTTTCCCAATCTCCCATTAATGTTTTAAAATGAGCTAAATATATCACTGTCGGTTAGAAAATAACAAAAAAATAATAAAAATAGTAGATTTTGAAATCTTTGGGTTATTGTTTATCTTAAAAAATATTAGGACATTTGAGATTTTTGTCAAAAGAGGGTCTGATTTTCACCATTAGTGCTTCAGCTCTATTGCTGTTTTCATCACCAGTGCTCCAGTCCAGTTGCGGACCTCACTCTATCTCTACTTTCTAATCTTCTTGCCAGTATTCAAGAAAGAGAGAGAGAAAGTCTAATTATAAAAAATCTTTGAAGTTTGTTAAAACTTATATTATCACTATTAAATTTCAAACATTGTTATTTTTAATATTTTTTATTGGCTTTTTAACAGTTAATGACATATCCACACTTAATTTAAAACTTCAATAATATATCCGGCACATTTTAAAATATTAGTTGGAGATTGGAAAAAAAAACTATAGTAACATATCCGCTTCTAACTTAAAATATTAGTGAAAATTTTGATATTTTTATCTTAATTTTTCTTAGTACTCTAATTTTAATTTTGTTTTAATAGAGGCCAACATGCTGTTCCTGGATTCGCCGGCCGGAGTCGGGTTTTCTTATTCAAATACGTCGTCAGATTTGAGGACAGTCGGAGACAAGAGGACAGGTAGGTGAAAGGCCAAATTAATTGGTGTGTACAAACACACAGACGTACAAGTAATTGTTGATGCCGTAATCGTCAATGTAGAGCTAAATTAGTTAGGCTAACCAACCGAATTTTTTAACATATTTACGTGGGAAAAAAATTAAAAAAAAAATCATGCAGCTCAGGATGCTTTATCCTTCCTGCTCAAATGGTTGGCGAGGTTTCCTCAGTACAAGCACAGACCTTTTTACATTGCTGGAGAAAGCTATGCAGGTTAAACCCGATCACAATTTTTGGTTTCTCTCTGACCCATCTCTTCATATATATATATATATATATATATATATATATATATATATATATATAATAACTTGTTTTCAATGTTTTCATATATAGGTCATTATATCCCTGAATTGTCACGCGCAATTGTTCGTCACAACAAGGGAAAGAAGAACCCTGTACTTAATTTCCTAGGTTTTTTGGTTAGTACACCACAGATCAATGAATCATTTTTTTTCTTTCTAAAATTAATTTAAATGGTACTTTTTATTTGATTTTATTATAATACTTGAGCAGTTGGGAAATCCACTGATTGATGACTACCACGACTACATTGGGACACATGAATATTGGTGGAGTCATGGATTGATATCGGACACGACCTATGAAAAACTGAACAAGGCTTGCCCCCATGACTCGTTCCTGTTCCCAGGAGCCGCATGTAACAATGCCACAAACGAGGCTTTTAACGAATTTGGAGACATCGATCCCTACAATATTTATGGCACCCCTTGCTCCGCCAACGCTTCTCTTACCAACAACTTAGATCAGCCTCTGGTACGCCTCAAAATCTTCATACTTACTTTTACTTCACCAGACTATGTTATGTATCTATGTATTTGTATTTTTGTCCCTGAATTTGATGAAACGATCATGAACCACAACCCGAACTAAGTAAATGTTACTCCATCCGTTTCATATTAGCTATCCCTTTTACCTTTTTTGACTAAAATTTGACTTAAATATATTTATATTAATAGGAATTGAAAAAAATTCTCAAAAATGATATTTAGAAACTATAATTTTTAAAGTTTCATTTTCATGTAAAAATTTTATATTTTTATGATAAATTTTAAAAGAAATAAAATCATAAATTAATTGTTGTAAATAGTAAAAATGACAACTTTTGTGAGACAGAAAGAATATTATTAAAGATTTTAGCCTGCGATTCTTGGATCGGCCTGTAAAAATCTCTTAAGATACAATGGGTTTTTCTAAAATGCATGTAGTACTCATTACCAAAATGCTCAAGAATCAATAGTAATGCTAGACTTAGGAATCAATTGAGAGCTCGAGAGTAGGCTTTGGGTCAAAGAAGAAATGAGACGAGCATCGCTATTTATAGGCAATAGGAGAGGGGAGAAACGTTGGAGGGATTGGTTTAAATCTCGGTTAAAATTTTATATCGAATTTCAGTTAAAATTTTCTTTACGCTAAGAAACATATTAAAAAGATCATAATTGGACCGGGCCCACGATATTTCACATAAGGGGTAAATTAGTCTTCTCTCAGCAACTTGGTCCAATTTCATGCATAAAATCCAATTCTCTTTTTCTCTTTACCTAACTCAATTGTAGGAGATCTAGAGTTGTTGTTGTTTTTAAGTACACAACATTAGGTATTACAAGAAGTTAAAGTTTAAGGGTTAAGTACAAGGGAGAAATGGAGGCTTGAAACTAAGTTAGGAGAGGGAAAGATCCAACGTCTCTAAGTGTGTTGTCAATTGGGCTAATAACATGGGACGCCTAGTCTTTTGAAACACACATAACCTGTGTTTATATCAGCATGTCTTATGCACAAGTACCATGCCATTATACTATTTAAGGAGTTTCGAATCTAACGGCTAAGTTAAAACCTATAACTAATATGACAGGCACATTAGGTTTTTACCAATGGAAATTAAATTTAAAATACTAAGTAGTAGTTTACTCATTTACAATTCAGCCATGGAGGTACCGAGGGAACGACGTATGCATCGTGACGTACACAAGGAAATATATGAACCGCCCGGCGGTGCAAAAGGCTCTTCATGCAAACGTCACTCGTCTTCCATACACCTGGAGGACTTGCAGGTGAGCTTGAATCCAATTGCCAGTGGCTTAATTGTTCAATTAAAAACTTTGTGTACCAAATTGGACGATGGGTTCTTCATCTTTAAGTTGTTTCTGCCTAATTTCCACTCGATTGATTTTTGGGTTGCAGCTCGATTATTAGGAGTAATTGGACCGACTCTCCCAAGTCCATGCTCCCTATATTTAAACAGCTTATTGCAGCGGGCATAAGAATCTGGGTATTCAGGTAATCTTCAATTTTTTTATGTGTTTTTCTATAAACAATATCTTATTCGGTTATATTTTCTACTTATCTAATTTATGTTTCAAAAAATATAAAATTGCACTAAAACAGTGGTGATACCGACGCCATTTTGCCCCTTACTGCGACACGACACTCCATTGGTGCATTAAAGCTGCGGACGAACGTTGGCTGGCATGCGTGGCAGGATGATCAATCTGAGGTAATTATTAATTAATTACGATTAAAGGCTTGTTAAATTTAATTAATTATTCCCAATGTTGAGTTCGTCTGTTAATCTAATTGTTGTTAAATTAATTTGTTGGGTGATTATATATCTGATAATTAGGTCGGAGGGTGGAGTGAGATATACAAGGGTTTAACGTACGCAACGGTGAGAGGAGCAGGGCATGAGGTGCCTATGACTCAGCCTCGACGTGCCTTGGTTTTGTTCAGGCACTTTTTGTCCAATTCGCCCTTGCCACAATCTGTTTCCACTTAATTATCCACCTTCATTTCATTATTAGTTTAACTAATTGGTTGTATTCTTAATTACTCCATATATACTCCATTGATTGGTATATCTGTATACGTAGTGTTTATTTAGCCAAAGACTAAATTTTTCATTTCATGATTAATTTACGTATACATCTATGCACATACTTGTTATTCTCTTGGTGCCCCATCCATCCAAACGATGCCAAATTTGACAAGTTCTAGTGGTAAATGTGACTGAAATGCAAACTTGGAGGCAAATAAGACATTTTGAAGCAAATCACATGGCATAAAACATTGGGGCAAAGGTGGCAAATTGCCCACTAGAGTTATTGTTACATTTGGATTGGTTATTATATTTTTTTTACAGTTAAATTAATCACTGACATTTTTCAGCTGCATAATGATTTGAAATATTCTGAAGATGTGATCAAAGATGGGATCATGATAAGATGGAAAAATAAAAAAGATAAAATGCTTAACTTAGACCCTAAACTTTTATTCAACACTATAAATTATAAAGACCCATAAATTTT
The DNA here is from genome assembly GCA_005392925.1 of Aquilaria sinensis. Classification (NCBI taxonomy): domain Eukaryota; kingdom Viridiplantae; phylum Streptophyta; class Magnoliopsida; order Malvales; family Thymelaeaceae; genus Aquilaria; species Aquilaria sinensis. The sequence continues at coordinate 695,060 of SMDT01002859.1, read as the reverse complement.
TGCATTTAACAATGGTAAAAATAACGAATAAACTACTAGCATTTTTGACCTAGCTCAAATTGGCCACTAATGTTTTTTTTTCCCCAAATAAACCACTAACGTTATTCAAATAGTCAAATAAACCACTAATGTTATTCAAATAGGCCAATTTACCCACTTGAATCTTGAAATATTACAAAACTCCATCATTACTTTTTAAAATTAACAAAATAGCTCAACTTAGTTTAAAACAATTCAAATAGGCTACCTGCATCATTTATGAAATTTCATAATCACCTTCCATAATTACATTTTTTTGGCATAATCTATTTGTTGCCGCTTCTAACTCTCTCAAAGTGTACCATCTCCGTTGCCCCAGATGAGATGCCTTTGACGCTCATATTAGTGCTTAACACAAAATTATTGTGCAATATGAGGTAGAGCAAGAGGAAAAACATCGTGACAGCTATTAGCAAGTTCAGGAAGATTTTAGTTACTACCCACAAATAAAGTCCAAAAATTGATGTCAACTTAAAAAAGGTGGTTCAAATGTTAGATTAATAAACTTAAGAGCGTTGGAAAGTATAAAACGTAGGGACTAAACTTGATATTTTATGCTAAGATTCTGTTAGACTTAATGTAAAAAGTTACAAGAGTAGCTAATTTGAGCCGACTTAGAAACATCAGTGGTTTATTGGCAAACAAATAATATTAGTGGGTGAATCGGGCTAGCACAAAAATGTTAATCATTTATTTGTTATTTTTTCCTTTAACAATTTAGCAACCATCTACCTCTTATTAAGAGGAAAAACTCAAGCTTTCTAATTAACCCTTAGCTTCCTAATCCATATCTCTTTTTTTTTTTTTGCTGGATTACCCAAATTTGCTAGACCACCCTAATGCATCTAACATTAGGTAAAAGGAGCAAAAAGCCAACGGGTTTAACAAGGTTGTCAACACCCTCCTGGTGAGATCTGCCATAGGATCCTATAGGCAAAAGTTGGTTTTGATGCCACTACTCCCAGAGCTCTGAGTGTGAGGGAGGGTAGATAATTATAGGACTGGAGAAGATTAGGATGTTGAAATGAGTGTGATCAAGAGAGGAGAGAAGTAGGAAATGTCAGAGTTCGAAAAAGGTGTCTTTTTGGTTGAAGGTAATCTGAGTTTTGGTGGGAAGAAGAAATTGGTTGATATAAGTTTTTGAATGAGTATGTGCCTGTTGGTGATTTGATGAGTCACCCTATAAGGGGCTTAATTGGATCAATGCTTGTTGTTGTAGAGAAGGATTTTGAAGGTTTGAACTTTTGGGCTTCTTCAATTATAATATGGTCCAATGATTTTTACTGTTTATCGTATGCACTAAATTTGGATGTTGTTCACAGTTTGATCTAAGTGCTTTATTAACTTGCCAATTCAGGTGCTTTTTACTCTGGTTCTTGCTGAGAATGATAATAAATAAAGTTCTGGATGACTAAATGTGTTTAATTTCCTGAAAAAACAATCCATTATTATTATTATTATTATTATTATTATTATTATTATTATTATTCTAAAAGTTTCTAAGTTTAAGGCTTATTTGGGTGCTCTTTAATTAGTCTGGATCTTCTCCATTTTTGTTCCTCATCTAAAGGCTCATGCAACACTAGAACTTCCAAATTGATGCCCATTGTTGCAGAAAAGGGAAAACGGTGAAGAAGTGTTATTATTTTTAGGGCTTAAATACTAAATTTACTATGAAAAATTATTGAAAAAACTAAATTTACAATCAAACTTTTAAAAGCACCAAATTTAATACTAAACTTTATTTTTAAAACTAAATTTACCACTACGTTAACTTTTCCATCAAATCACAAGAAAAATCACAATTGTGGTCCTTCATTTTTCATGTTTCTTTTACTATTATCCTAATTTTGCATATCTAACAATCATGTTATCCTTTTTAACAAGTCCAACACCAAGTTCAATTCTGGCTGTAGTTAGCCTGCTTTCTTTTAAGGCCTTCCTAGAGTCATTAATCGCACTATAAGCATTCTTCATTTTCTGAAACTTGTTTTTTGATAGACTCGAATCTTAACAATTTTGATCCTACTTCTATTGATAAACGCATAATCTTAGAGCAGCTAATCCTGGCTAAAATAACCAAAGGCTTAACCTTTAGAATCTCACCAATTTTTCTTCATCTTTCTCCAATCTCAACAACATCAACTAGAAATTATGAGAGAAAACGCACACAGTTTTAATTTGTGGTAATAACTCATAATTCCAGTTTTATGTTATACCTTAGGAAAAAGAATGAAATGATAACGTTTAGGAAGGTGCTTTGTGAGGGTATGACGACAGAGCGGTGGCTGCCTGGTGTTGCTAGTGAGGGTGGTTTTTCATCTCTTGAAGAAGATGAAATGATTATTAAATAAACAAAGTTAGGGCACTAGTAGAAGAAATATGAAAAATCAAATACTAGAAATGTTATTTTCATATTTAATTTGATGGTCACTTAACGGCATAATAATAAATTTGGTATTTTTTTGTAAGTTTAATAGTAAATTTACTCTTGAAAGTAAAGTTTAGTATTAGATTTGATACTTTTGAAAGTTTAATAGTAAATTTGGTCCCGGCAATACTTTTTTTTATGGTAAATTTGGCATTTATGCCTTATTTTTAGTTTGATGACCTATGTGCATCAATAAATATAATTTAGAAAAAAAATGTGTATAATTTATCCAAAAGGTTAGTTAGATTATCTGGTCATTTTTATTTTTATTATTCAACATACTTAATAGAATATCATAAAAAAATAGAATATTCTTTTTGTTAATCTTATAAGTGGCTAATTTTCCAACATTCAAAACAATCATGTTAGATTTCACTCGAATAACAATGTTAGTGGTAGATTTAACTACAAATAAAAAAAAAAAAAGAAAAACTATAGTGGCTGTTCTACATTATAGCAATAACTCTAGTAAGCGATTTGTCCATCTCACCAAACATTTGGCTAAGATGTCAGAAATCTTTTTTATTGGCTATGCAAGATTTTATTAAAAGTAAAAAAGAGGATACAAACATCATTTTAAAGGAAAAGATGATGGAGGCAAATTCCTCAAAATTCAAAGAACCAATTTTAACTTAAGCTTACAAAAATAAAGCACCCAAAGCTACAAAGAATATCCTAGCCCATACTCTAGCACATAATAGAAGTTCAAAACAAAGGCCACTCCTTGAACCAAAAGCCCAAAAAAAAAAAAACGATGTAGAAAGTCCTATTTTGGAGGGAAATGAAATACTGACCTGTTCTTTTTCTATATCTTAATTCCTCATTTTTTATCTTTTTAATTCACAATTCAACAACGAACTTATTGACCCGTACATCTATCTTTTTTCTGCCCCTCCTCTGTTACTTTATCTTATCAAAAATTTTCAAAATAGCCAATACACGCTCGTAAGATGCCAGAAACTAACGGGTCTACTCTATTCCCGAGTACGTTAATGGAGCAGGAGCTCAGAGAATCAATAGAGGCGTTAAGTAAACAAAGAAATGAAAGGAGATCAAGATAAGGTCCCGAGAAAAGGAGATGGATGAATAAGAATAGGAAGTATTCTTCTTTCCACTCAAAATAAACAAAATTATGGTTCTGATCATACTTTGCAAGGAAGGAAGAAAAAATGGGGTCCCGCCTGAAACAACTCTTTTCGAGCAGTACCCAGTTTGCCATTACTATCAAAATCTTTTTTTTTTTTTTTTTTTTTTTTTTTCCCTTTTCTGCTATTATCCTTTGCTTGCCTTGCTCTATACACCCTTAATTGATGCTTTCAATAATAATAACATTAATAAATTTCATATTTTGATATTGTAATATCATTTTTTTTTACACCCACAAAAGATATCTCATTACCATCAATCTGGTTTAGATGACTTGATTGGAACCCATAAAAATCTTTGTTACATTTCTATATATGTTATCGTCAAGTCATTGTTGGACAAAAGAAACAAAGTTTATGAAAACACAAAATGTACGATTTGTAACCTGTCCCAATAAGCTTTCTGAACAAAAAAGTAATTGTGATTTAAATGACTAAAACATGTATTACAGGATGTAGCAGCAGCCAAACTGAATAACACTTAGTGAGAAAAAGTTAGAAATTAGTGCAAAAGGCATAAAGAATTTCCGACTCCTGATCGAATCTTTTACATGGGAACTAGCATAAAAACAAAGCAAAGCAACCCCACTCGTTCAACTTCAAACCAGACAAATAAAAGACTACCACATTTCATATAGTCACCTAGTTATTAAGGCGCACCATAAAAAAGAACTACATAATGTACCGGTTTAGCAACACGGTGATCGGATTCCTGAACTTGCTGAGCCTTCTGGCGTCGATTCCGATCATCGGCGCCGGCCTCTGGATGGCCAAGAGCAGCACCACCTGCGAAAGCTTCCTCCGGACGCCATTGCTCATCATGGGTTTCATAGTCCTCGTCATCTCTCTAGCGGGCTTCATAGGTGCATGCTTCCATGTCGCCTGCGCGCTTTGGCTCTACTTGGTGGTCATGTTGTTCATCATCATCGGCTTGATGGGTCTCACTATTTTCGGGTTCGTCGTCACGAACCGGCCCGGCGGTGTCAGCGCCGGAGGAGAGGTGGTGCCGGGGAAGGTGTACAGGGAGTATCGGCTGGAGGACTACTCGCCCTGGCTGAGGAACAGGATTAAGGACCCCATTTATTGGAACACTATAAGGGGGTGTTTGCTAGGCTCCAAGACTTGCTCTGAAATTGTCAATTGGACCCCAATTGATTATCTCCAGAAGGACATGACCCCTGTCCAGGTGACTAAATAGCCTCCACCGTTTTCAATGCTTTCATTTGCCTCACTTAGTCGATCGCCCATACGAGCTGTTTTGTTTTGCAGTCGGGTTGTTGTAAGCCGCCAACTTCATGCACTTACAGCGTGGCGGTGATGACGATGGGGCAAGACCCGGATTGTTACCGGTGGAACAACTCGCCGGCGGTGTTGTGTTACGAGTGTGATTCGTGCAAGGCGGGCGTGCTGGAGTCTATTAGGAGGGATTGGCACAAGCTTTCTGTTCTCAACGTCGTTGTGCTTCTGTTCCTTATTGGAATTTATTCCATCGGCTGTTGTGCTTTCCGGAATACCCAAAGAGCTGAAACCGAGTACCCGTATGGCCGGAATCGGATGACCAAGATCCGACCCAGATGGGACTACTACTGGTCAGTCTTCCAAATCTCTTCATTTCTATAAACTAGTGATATTACCCTGAAAAAACATTCATGAATTACCCTTACTTTTCTGAATCTTGGAGATCACAATCTACCTCTGTTGGAGTGTTATAATGGAAAAGAACAAAAAAAAATAAGGGTTTTATTTTTCATGTAAGGGATAATTACAGTTCGCATGCTGAGGTTTCAATGAAATTACAGCTGCCGCCCCTTATTTTAAACATACACACTTTGTCTCTTAGATGTGACATTTTCTATACAGTGTTTTCAAACTCTACAGTATCTAGCTTCCAGTAAAATCAAGTTGTTTAATTTTTTTTACAGTTAGTTGACAGTTTAATTTATTCATTTTTCATCTACTAAATGACAAATCAGTTCCTGAGAGCAAAATGAATATTTTTTAAACAGATTGGGATAAAGTGTAATTTCATCAAATCTTGATAAAAAAATTATAATTAAAATAAATATGCAAACTGAAAATTAATTTACTACGTGTGCGTGTTCGGCCTGGAAAGAGTTAAAGGGCTAGTCCTCCTAAAGCCCACTCTTACTCTTAAAAACTGAAGAAAAGCAAAAGAATTTGCATTTTTTGTGTTTCGTATTTGTTCAATTAGATAAGCCTTTCTGCACATGATCTTTTTGCAGCTGGAGATGGTTGCACGAGAGAAGAGAACAGCTTTATTAGCCAAAATGTTGCCATCAAGACTTCAGGGCTAAAGTTAGATTCCGTGCATCAAAAGATGTGTAGAAACTAATTTCAATTTCTTTTTTCATTTTTCGCCCGCATGTTAAGTTTTATGTGTCACTTGATGTCTTAAATTTTTTTGAGAAAATATGTTTGTCAGCTTTTTTAAGATAAAAATAGCCAAAATGATGCAAGGAGTGAGGCGTTCAAACTCTAAATCTTCACTATATTTACCTAACGGGTAAATTTTATTTATGGTCCATGATCTTTTGGATATGTCCTAAATGGGTTTCTAACCTTTATTTTATACTATTAAAGTCCCTAATCTCCCTATTTTGTCCTAATAATGGTAATTCTGTTAATTTTACAGTTAAATGTGATGAAATTTCAAGAAAAAATAACAACATTCATCCTACATTTTTTCTTTCCCACTCAAATCACCATAAACCCAATAAATCTAACTCTTCAATCACTATCTCCACCTCTCTCCCACCTAGCAGCCACCATCTGCCTCCACCGTCCCCCGTCACCCCAATTTCTTTCAATCCTCAACCAGTAAATTCCACTCCATCTTGTTCTTGTAAGAAGAACTGATTCTTTTGACCCCTAGCCAGTAAATTCCTTCATCAATGACCGACTTTAGACGATGGACTTGAGATCGTCCATGACAACGGATGAAACCCCCTCAACCTCAGGACTGGAATCACCGGTGAGGGGTTCCAGCAAGTCCTCAACGTCAAGATCCGTTGACAATCTAGACCGGATAGAGGGTCTAGTTGAGCCTGATCTGGTAGACACAGACACCGATTCAGGGTTTAGTTGAGCCCGATTCGTGGACGAAGCCTCCAAGTTCCATTTTCCAATGATTAGCATCGCAGCTTCGATCGTGTGGTCAACGGTTGATGATGTCGGGGATGTTGCAGAGGAGATGAATGAGGAGGAATCATGGTAGAAGGAAAGACAGATGCTTCCCATACATTTTCTCAGCATTGGTAACAAATCAAAGTGGGTTAGCAATAGTAGTAGATGCTGAAGATGTGGCTGGAGAAGGTAGAGAAAGGGCTAACGGATATCAATTACTAAATTTTTTTTACAATTAAAAAGATAATTAAAGTTTTCGTTTGTTATGGTATTGACCACTAAATGTTTTTATATAGGCAAATTAGCCACTTATTAAACTAATGAAGGGAATATTTCATTAATTTTAGAATATTCTGTTAATTTTAGAATAAAAAAAGCAACATAATCACCATTCTTATAGGTAAATTACAACATTTATACCCAAACTATATCTATTGATTCACATCGGTCCCTAGACTAAAAATAATACCCCCTTTATCTTGATTTGTTTGCACCAATTCCTTGTCTCTCCACAACCATCTCCAGCGCTCCTCACCGGCCAACCTCCTCATCGCTTTTCGCCCTCGGCCCAGTCTCCTCGTTGCTTCTCACCCTCAAGCCAATTTCGTCATTGGTTCTCGCCCTCTACCCAATTTCCTGACGCCCAACCCTGTTCACAGTCTTAATATTTCGCTATGCTAATAGAAGATGAGGACCCAAATGAGGACGATTTTGATGATCTAGCAGTACCCATCCTTTTGATTTGCTCGAATCAAGCAACCAAACATGGACCCAATCTTGCAAATCAAGCACCCAAACTGTCCTGGAGGTGCCAATGCCGTCCTTCTCCGATTGAGCACCCATTCTCTCGAATCGAGCTTTGAACTGTCCTGAAGGTGCCGTAGAGCACCTAATCTCGTAAATCGAGCACCTGGTTTTGCCGTCCCTAGAATCGGGAATTTCCATCCTCGTTCTACTGTCTAGGTTCCAAAAAGTTGTTTTGTTTCTAGTTCTTTCTGGGTTTAGGAAGACAAGGGCGGAGGACACAAACGACGTTCGAATCGGAGCGCGGGCGGAGGACGAAGGACATGAACCAGTCACGAACGAATCAGAGTAGTCACCGTGAACAAATTGCAGTAGTCACCATCAACAAGTCGGAAAGAATCCAGAGGAGGACTTGGCAATTTCACCATTGGTGGAACCTTTAGGGGGAAGAGAGAAAAAATAAAGTTTAGGGAGTATTTGAATGTTAGATAAACGTTTAAGGGCTAAGATAGGTATTTTATCTTTTTTGTACACAAGTTTGCCACATATACATTTCACGTTATATTGTCACCTCATCAAAATATGTCAAATCATTATACATCTAGACAAAAATGACAGCAGTAGCCAATATTTATTAAAAAATAACATTGGTGATTAATTTAACTGTAAAAATACTTTCACGGGCAATCTATCTATCACATAAAGCTGAGTGCACAATTCTCCCCCTTTACCTGATCCATTTTTATAGTTCAACGAAGTAAACCCTTAGTTAACAAACACAACAACACTTATTACTCCTTTGATCCATAATTTGGTTGTATTTGCGTTTGACTCACAAAATTAAAAAATGAAAAAAATTGTATTTTGTTTCTAATTTTGTCATTTTTACACGTAGATCAATAAAAATAAAAATATTAAAATAATAATTTGAGGAGTAATATGATAGAGTAAAATGTTGCAAAAAATTAATACAACCAAATATTTCTTATTTGGAAAAAGGGGCAAATTACCCACTAATGTTCTCATGATAGCGCACATCATCCATCATAGTTTTTTTGCAGTTAAATTCATCACTAACATTTGTGATTGGATAAAATCTAAGATTATTGTTTTGAATGTGGGCAAATTAGCAACTAACAAAACTAATGAAAAGAATATTCCCTTTTTGTTAATTGTGTTAAATAATAGAAATAAAAAAAGCCACGTAATTAGTATAATCTAGGTAAGTGAAACAATTTCTTCCCAAACTATATTCATTGATGTGCACAGGTCCGAAAGCTAAAACCAATAACAATTCTTCACCTTTTTTCTGCCAAACATTGAACCAAAACCAGATTACCTTCAACCAATTTCTTCTGAACCTAGACTACTAGTAGCCCTGCGAAGAAGACTGATGCTCAAGGTTTTGTCACCATCGGATCCATTGGACTAGAACTCAATTTAGCCGAACCTCCTTTGTCAAAAAGCAAATTTGTTCTCCATCACAGATGACTCATGATCATCTGAGCAATTTGATTCTTCAACAGATGACTAGGAACCTCCGAGCCCAATCGCGAGCTGTTCAATTGACACCCTATCAAGATGATGATTAGGCCCATCCAGGTCCAAATTAGACTGCTCTGCGGCATCTACTCCCAGCTGTTCATCTAAACAACTAGTTTTATACCCGCCTCATGGACGAGAAATCTAAAATATAATTGATTTTGATATACGTAAGTTATGAAAAAATAAATTGCGTAAGGTTAGCTTATTGATGACATAAAAAAATCATATAATATTTTATTGTAATGATAGTAACATTTTTGTAAAAGTTAGAGTTAAAAAATTAGACAGTATTTGTGATAAATTTTGCACTTACTATACTTCAATGTCGATTTCACTAACTAATTGATATATATGTTCATATTTGAGAAAAAAAAATTACATTATCTTTCCTGGATGGGAATTTAGACCAAATTATCTTACATTAAATGGACCCCTTTTTATTTTTTAAAAAAATCTTTTTAAATTATATGGAAGTAAATTAGAAAAATAAAATTCCTTTACTATCCATAAAAGAATCATTATATTACTAAAAGAACACTGCAAATAGGCTATAATAATAAAAATATGAAAAAGTATAGAAACATAGAAAAAAGCACACAAGGTCTCTTAAATTGCAAAAAAGTTTATTAAAAAGAATTACCAAAAATAAACAGAATTAATCACTTGAATCAAATATTGAAATATTTATTTCAAGCACCCAACTAAAACAGATTTTTCATTATTCTTCAACAAAAAAATTCACCCAGACTTATGGGTGTTTTCTTAAATAAAGGGAATCAATGGTTCTCAATTAAGAATTTAAATTTATAATTAATTTATTATAAAAATTAAATTTATAATATATAGTTTTAATCAGCTACAATAATTTGACTAAGGAAAAAGTGAAACTAACATTTTTTTTTTGCCCTTGGAACTTTTTTTGTCAATGAAACACTTTAGCTTTTTGTGATCTCTCTTTTATATGACGGTGACTTGTGCAGTTTAATATTTTTCTCTTTCTTTGTTTTTTAACATCAAGTTCTCTAAGATTGCTACTACTTTACTTGCAAATAATGATCAATTTCTAGTCAAGTTTAAGTCAAATTTGGAATAAAATCAAATTTTGGACAGTATTCGATTTGATAGTCCACTGACGGATAATTTGCTAATGTTTTTTACTTGTTTTATTCCATAATTTCTGTTGTATACGGTGTCAAATATGTCTAATTAGCTGATTTATTTTTACTTCTTTTTTATTTATACTTCTATGGTAATTTTGGTTACCAAAACTTGTCGCACTATCGTTAAAAATATGATAATTTTTTTTATTTTTTCATTATATGTAAATAGCTTTATTTGCCAACTTCAACATCAATATTTTTGTAAAAGTTCTATAAAGAAAATCAGCTCAAGATTTTTTACCTTTACACGTCCCTGAGGTATTGTAATCGAAAGAAAGTGATTGCAGATTTTAGAATTATGCATAAGTTTATCCTAATTAAAATTTTTTCCTTCCCCTTTGATCAGTTTCCTCTCTCACTTGATAAGCGAATAAAAACATCAGTTGCCTAGAACTATGTGGAATATTAATTAAAAATTCCCATCATACGAACAAACGAAAAGAATTTCTTGTAGGAATTTCGTGGGTTTTAAGCTTTTCCATTTTTTTCACCATTTTTCTGTGCTGTTTTCATGTACTGAAGTAATAAAAAAAATTTTGGTTTCAATTTTTGAATTGCATGATATTGGTTCAACTCCATTAGAAATTAGGAACAAGGAAAAAAAAAAAGAATACTTATTTTCTTTGTTTGTAATAAGTATTACTATTTTGAAAAAGAAGGAACACTTATATGCTTTGTTTCTAATAATTATTAGTTGAAAGGAATGCTAACAATAGAAAACATGAAATTGTTGTTCCATCAAAATACTATTGTGAAAAATATATTGTAATATATTTTAGTTGACTATGAATGTGGAAGAATTATATGAATGTGAAAAATATAATTATACGTTTTTTCATGACTTAAGGGTCCATACAATAAAAAAATTATAAAATACAGCTAAGTTGTATAAAAAAATGAAATTAGGTAATTATTATTTTTGTTTTGGACTGAGTTAAAAAAAATAAAAGCTACAAGTTATGTGGTTGCAATTTTTATTCCTTTTAATGGATCTTCTAATCACCCATAAAAGTTAATGTTGCTAATAATAATGTAAAGTGAATTAAGTAAGATTTTATAATCAGTATTAAAATTTTAAATAATTTCCATAAATTTTGAAGTTTAATAAGGAAGTAATATGAAAAAAGGGAGAAAGGATGGGAATTATATGAAGTTGTGAACAAAGCTCATTTGATAAAACTGTTTGAAAAATTACAGGTTTGAACTTAACTTAAAAATATGAATTGTTCAATTAAACTTGAATATTTTGGTTTGAAGGTCAAATATGGTTAAAATTGATAAGAACATTTAATGTATATATTTTTTTTATATGGTTAAAATTGATAAGAACATTTACTATATATTTTTTGGATTACACCAATAATATATGAACAATTTGCCATTTATAAAGGTAAATTTGATGTGCCCCCAATTAGGCTCTAATAAGTTGGACGACTGCATGAAAACGTCTTTGCTTTGCCTTTATAATAATATAATTCAATTAGGATGGCAGCAATATAGTGTATAATTACTAAAATATCCTTTGCCTTCCCTTTATACTAATATAATAGATTAATTATTTAATTATTTAATTTATTATTATTATTATTATTATTATTATTATTATTATTATTAAAACCTAACTAAAATAATTTATTTGAATTATATCTTCGGTTATCAATCTTTGATCTGTACCTTTTACTCTTTAGCATGTAGAATATTTTTATCTTCTTATTTTAGCCATACATTTTACCGACATATATATATTAACTTTTCATGATTAAGCATTATATGTTTTTTCATGAAGTAAGGCTCCATACAATAAAAAAAATTATAAAATACAGCTAAGATGTATAAAAAATGAAATTAATTATTATTTTTGTTTTGGACTGAGTTAAAAAAAAAAATAAAAGCTGCACGTTATGTGGTTGTAACTTTTATTCCCTTTATGGATTTTCCAATCACCCATAAAATTTAATTTATCTAATAATAATATAAAGTGAAGTAAGTAAAATTTTAATATAATATTTGGCCTAAAACTAATTAGTATTAGCATTTTAAATAATTTTCATAAATTTTAAAGTTTAATAAGAAAGTAACATGAAGATGGAAATTATATGAAGCTGCGAACAAAGCTCATTTGCCAAGACTTTGGAAAAATTACGTTTTGAACTTGAAGTAAAAACATGAATTGTTCAATTACACTTGAAGATTTTGAATTAAAGGTTAAATATTGTCAAAATTGATAAGAATATTTAACGTATATTTTTGGGATTACACTAATGATAATATAGGGGCAAATTTTCCATTTATGAAGGTAAATTTGACATGGCACTCAATTAACTCTAATAAGCTGGACAATTGCATAAAGCTATTTTAATTCCCCTTTATAATAATATAATAGATTTAAATCCTAGCTTCACTATCATTTTAGTTATCTTTATATGTGTCAATGTCATCCATAGTGTATTTCCTACAAATAGAATTTAACATATAAAAATATCAAAGTCATAAAGTAGAAATTTTGAGGAAGAAATGTATAAAGTAATATATGATGTAATAGGAAAAGAAGAATCAAAATTTTGAAGGGAGAAGATAAAAGTAGGTTACCTTTGTGTAGGTTTTATGTGTTTAACATGTGGTATATATAGATGTAAATTGTAAAGGAATTTTTTAATTTCCAAAATACATTAATCATAATATGGTCACTTTTAATTACAATAACACCATAATTTGGAGAATACAAATTTATATGAAAGATAGAAAAAGAGAAAGTTGAATTCTGAGAAAAAAAAAAGAAATATCAACGGACATTATTTTGAGATTAATGACTAATTGATCCAAAGTTGGCAAGTGAAACATTTTTTTTTTTTAGTCCAAAGTTGGTTTGGGCAAGAAGTCTTATAAAGGCCCCGTTTGGCATTAGCGTCAGCGATTAGTGTTAGAGTTTTGAAAAAACTATCAAAAGGTAGTTTTTAGCTTTTAGCTTTAGCGTTTTCATCACAACCGTTAAATAAATTATTCAAAACTCTAATGCTGATTACAAAAGCTGTTTGAATTACGGTATAGTAAAAGTAAAAAAAAAAACATGAATTGTTAAGGTAAACTTAAAAATTTTGGAATGAAAGTCAGATGTGGTTAAAATTGATAAAAAATTTAATGGATATTCTTTGGACTAAAGTATTAATTTTGGGGTAAATTTACCATTTGTGAAGCTAAAAATGAGGTGGCACTTAATTAGGCTCTAATAAAATGGACAATTACATAAAACTTCTTTACTTGCCCTTTGTAATAATACAATAGATGAATTAGATTTAGGGTCATCATGAACTAACAGTTGCGAGTGATTTTCTGAAGGCCATACAACCGAAAAGGGAAGGAAATCGACTGTTTCATATCATGAGATAGGACATGCATGACTTTTGGTTCATGTTCGTCTCCTATCATCCCTATCTATTCTTCATTTCCCAGGTTCGTTAACATTGTATTCAGCTGCTTCGTTCCCTTTCTTTCGGCTCCTTGTTCTGTGTATTACTCTATTTTTGGGCCTCTGATTGTTTCCAAACCTGTTTACCCATCCCTCTCTGAGGATTTCTACTGCTTTTCTCCTTACTTTTTCCCTGGGCATAAACTACTTTTGGGAGTTTTTTTTTCTTCCTGACATTTATATTTTTTGCTTTTCGTTTGTTCTAGTTATTGATTTGTTCCCTCAAATTCAAGAATTCCATTAATTAAATGAAATGGGTATCCCTAGCTAGGTTTATCAGATTTCACATTTGAATTGAATGAATACGTGACCTCTTTGATGAGATTCCACGTATTTGAGTTTTCTGAGGAAGACGGGAGTGCCGAGAGATTTTGGTTTTGTTGCAGAGAAAGGGGAAGAAGGAAGAGGATAGTGCAACAGGGAAAAAAATAAATAAATAAATAGTACCCATCGTCTTTGAACTAAGGCCTATCTTACAGATTCATCCTAAAACTAAAAAACATTATATCGTTCGTCCTTTAACTATGAAAATATTATATTATTTATCCCATTGTCAAATTTTTCATTAAAATATATGAAAAAAAAATGTTAAAAACAAGTTTTAACCCTTGAAAAACTTTCCATTTGCCTTAAAAACTTCTAAACTTTTACATCTTTTAATCAAACTATCTTCTCCACTTTCTTTCAACTATTTAACTTGAATCCATAGTTTTCCGTCAACCAATTTCTTCTTCTTCTTCCTACCAAAACTTTATCCATACTATATTTATTTTTTACTACTTGGATGGAATCACTATCTAGATGGTGTAGGATTAAACTACTTAGTATCTGTTCATTTCAAGTATAATTAATAATGTGTTAAAAGTATTTATTTTTTATAGTATCTAATCTATATTTTTTCAAATTAAAAACTTAATCAAAACTATACACTTTAAAATATTATTCAATTGGTTATTAAAAATATATAGTATTAACTTTAAAACAATATTAATTTTGTTGAAAAAAATAGTAGAAAGGTGAAAAAAAATACATAGTGAGTTGAACTAAAATTATTTGAAAGTTAATACTATATTAATTTTGTTGAAAAAAAATAGTAGAAAGGTGAAAATAATACATAGTGATTTGAACTAAAATTATTTGAAAGTTAATACTATATATATGCCATGCGCTTAAATTTTTATTAATAAAGAATTTGAAAAAGAGAAAAAAATGTTCTCTTTGTTACATCACACCTCCAACTCAGCATGCCTTTGCCACATTATACTTTCCGTTAGCCACTATGACATTTTTTTGACAGATAACAGTATATTTGCTCCAACAAAAAAGATGGATAGTAAAGTTGAGATGAAAATAAAATTCAGTGATAAAATTATTTTATGGCCAATAGCTCAATGATAAATTTATATCTTTTCTCTAATAGTCCAAATATCCGACCCTCCATGCGCAATGGTAATTTGGTAAATTAGCCTCACTGCTATGGGCCTGGGGAATGATTGCATCATCGATGTTATGTTGAAAAATTCAATTACAAGTGCTGTTTAGAAAAAACAAAAATCGATCACTAATCCAGAATCCCACATTGAAGACGTTTTGTTGCCTAATTAAGGCTTAAGGTTTCATTAAGAATGAATTCTACTTCTAGCTAGTTCTATGCATAACGACGCCTGTTTCTTCAATTTATTTTTGGTATATATGGTGCATGCCAATATAAAATTATAGGTTTACTTCTTGTTATCTTTTCAGTTCCATTTTTATTTTTATTTATTTATTTATTAATATTCGTAAGCATGATCTTTACAATGAGGTAAAGGTTTATAAAGGTTGGTAGTGAAATGTTTGTTACTGGAAACCTAGAGGATGAGGACTACAGTTTTTTTTTTTTTATCAAACCATTTTTACCTTTCAAGGCAACGGTAAAATTTAAAATCATTGATTGTTAACTCGCCAGAGCTTGTGAGGACAAATTCAATTCGTTATTGGGCATGTTAAATGTAAAGAAAACTAGTTTAAATACCCAGTGTTGTCACGGGATCTAAAAAATTGAAAATATAAAAAAAATAACAATAATTACTTTATTTTTAAAAATGATAAAAATAACATGAATAGTAAAAATGAAATATTTTGAGTTCAACATTTTTAAAATGCAAAGAAACTTGAAAAATGCATATATTAGGATAGTTGGTATGACAAGGCCTTTATCTTGTAAATCTGCCTAAATAATATAAATTATTATGATTTATATAAGTTTATTGAAAAAATGTTGTCAATGGGACTTATATATATATATATAATGATATACAATAACTTACACAAAAAATGGAAACAAACTTATATTATATATCTAAAACAAACCTGTAATATTATAGTATCAAATTCACTAAAATATTTTTATCATAACAAACCTAATGGGTGAACTTAAATTTAGATAAAAATTTGATTAACTCAATTAAAATTCTCTTAAAATGATAAAGCAACCAGACTGGTATTAACACAAACATAAATAATTTGGTCCAGTTAATGAAAATCTAATTTACCTAAATCATCTTAAATAAAAATAATGTAACTTTTAAGTTTATTAGAATAATGGAACCAAATGTAGATTAGAACTGAACATGGCATAATACAAAATCATTGTAATCATACAAATGCTCTTTGTCACTTGTACTATATTAGGTAATTTTTATATACACCATTCCTACATAGTAGCAAGTAGGGAAGATATTTATCCTATTATCCTAGGTATAATATATTAATCAAATTGTTATAAACTGATTGAAGAAGTTTTTATCAATTATATTTTTGTTTCTTCATTTGTTATGATATACAATAACTTAGCACAAACAATAACAAAAAAATTCATGCAAACTTATATTATACATTAAAAGCTATTATAATATACTACAATGTACTATGAAATTCAATAAAAGGTTTTTACTATAATAAACCTAATTTTTAAAATAATCCTAAATCACTATTGGTCCCTTAAACTATACTAACTTGGCCATTTTCATTCTTGTAATATGACTCGATGTGACTTGATCCTCAAAGTATTGATTATAGAGCACTTTATCCCTTTAATACTATTAAGTTTTTTAACATGCAATCCTCTATTTAAGATCAAAATTTAAGACCTTAAATTACAAATGTTCATAATTTTAAGCACTTAGTGATAATTAAGTGTAATTATTAGGTGGTTGAAATTTTGTATACAATAAAAATAATACAAGTAAAAGAACAATAAAAGGAGAAACTTTGAAAACTTTACTTATTACTATATCTGTCTCACTTTTTTACAATATTTACTATTTAGGACCATCCCAAATCTTTGTAATATTTCTATATTTAATAAATCACTTTACCACAATACCTTCAAACGATTATTTCAATTTTTACTCATTCCATTCTTTTGGTTTTACATACAAAAAGTAAAAGGACAAAAGAAAAAAAATAATACATAGAATATTTTTCCTCTTTATTAATTTCCATGCTAAATCTAATATTTTAAAGATCCTAAGATAGAGAGAGTATTATAAAAGTTAGCTTATAAACATTGGGACCTTATATGACAACGGAGAGATAGCTTAGAACTTAAACTTGTATTTTAGGCTTTGGGTATAAATACCAAATTTAAGTAAAGATCTCAAGTATTTCATCCACAATTCTCTTCTTGTCTTTCTTCTCTTGCTTTAGTGTTGGTTTCTACTTTTGATGGTGTCACCACCACACAGATGAGTTTCCAATGGCGGTGGCACCACATTGGAAAAAAAAATTGCAAAATTTTAAACATCTTACATCATTCACTTGTTTTTCCTTACCTTTAACTTTTCCTTAAAGAATTTCTTCAAAAACTCAATAGTTTTTTGTAGATCAAGCTTCAAAGTTTTAGGTTCAATTTTTATTTCCTAAAAATTGATTTATTTACATTATTTTGACCCTCTAAGGCTCCTCTTTAACTTCTTCTAGACCCATTTCTTTAAGATTTCATCAAATTTTTGTAAATTAGTTTTAAAATTTTGACACCCTAATTTTTTTTTTCTAACTTTTGGATTGGTTTTTGCTTCATTCTACATTACTAAAAAACAAGGTTTTTCTAATAGCCATGTACAACGGCTTGGCATTGGAAATCCGGGGTTTTCCAATGGCTGGCTGTTGAAAATAAACCTGCTAGTAAACCAAGTGTCGGAAAAAAATTTCCAGCAGCCCTACAATTGGCCATTAGTAATTTTCAATGGCTAGCCATTGGAAACTATGCCACTGGAAATTTCCAATGGCTTAGTCACACATAGTTTTTTCCAACAGTTCAATGGTTTTCCAACAAGCTAGACCGTTGGAAATTTCCAACAACTTAGGCCATTGGAAATACACCAATGGCCCAGTCCGTTGGAAGTTTCCAATAGCTTCGGCTGTTGGAAATTTTATTCCAAAAAAAAATACTTAAAATTATATTTTTTAAAAATATTTTTTATTTATTAAAATCACATTTTTTATTAATTGAAAACATGCAATATATATAATAAAATCATATTCTATATTTTATATTTACTAACATTATATTAGCACAAAAAATTATATTATTCAAGAATAAGTTACTAAAATTGTATTTTATATTTTCCAAAAATTAACCAAAATGTACTAACAAATCACTAATTTTTTTTTAAAAAATAGACATCATTAAAAATTAAAAAATTTACTATGAATTAAAAAAATCAGTAAAAATAAAATTCGTATCAACAATCAAACATGCTATGAAAAAAAATTCAAACAAAAAAGGTGCAAGAAGATTCATTAGATCCATCGATCGAGCATTCAACTACTCAAAAAAAAAAAAATCAAATCAAGCATTCAAATTGGAAATTATAGAATTCAAGATCAAAAAAATTCACCAAATCAAAAAATTAATAGTCAATAAAACACAACAAACACAAAAATAAACTCAGAATCAGATCTGATTTGAAATCCAACATCTTGGACGGTGGTCGAAAAGCTAGGCGTCCAACGAGCCCAAGGACAACAATCACATGTGTGACGGAGAGAGTTGGTGATCAGATCTGCCCAAGCTGGAGAGAGGACGACAATTAGATTTGCCACAAAGAGAGGACGGCAACGGAGAAATCGAGAAGACGAGTGGAGAAAGACTAAGCGGATGAGCCATAGGGAGGACGGTGGTGGAGAGACAGAGAGGACGGTAAGAGCAATGCTCATGACGGAGGACGATGTGAGATAGGAGAGACGGTGAGAAGCAGAGGGACGGGATGAGAGGGGAAAAAGGCAGGTGAGAGTGGTGAAAGGGAAGTGAGGAGCGGCAGAGGAGGGGTGGGGTGGGTTATGTGGGATTATATAGTTAGGGTTAGGTTATATTAGGTTTGGGCTAAATATATATTATAACATATTTATACATACTAATATGTTCGTAAGTATGCACATTATTATTATTATTATTATCATATATATATATATATTTATAATAATATTTATAATTATGATATTATATATATTTATATAATTATGATATATATGATACTTACGATACATTATATATTATGATACATTTTAACATATAATATATTATATTATGATAAATTATATATTATACTAATATATTATGATAAATACATATTATGCCATATAGTTAAATTTTATGCTTCCAATGAGGCCATTGGAAACATAAAAAAGTTTTCCAACAGCCTAAGCCGTTAAAAAAATAAAAATGTTTGCTTAAAATTAAATAAAAATATTTTCCAACAGCTTAGGGCGTTGGAAATATAAAATTTAAATATATGGCATAATATGTATTTATCATAATATATTATATTATATGTTAAAATGTATCACAATATATAATGTATCATAAAAATAAAAAAAATATTTTCCAATAGCTTAGCCGTTGGAAAAACAAAAAATTTTTCCAACGGCTTAGCCATTGGAAACAATAAATACTAAGATGCATAGTGTAACTTACATATTTTCCAATGGTTGAGGCAGTTGGAAAATTGCCCGTTGAAAAGTTTTGAACACTTCCAACCTCTTGCTTGTTGGAGATTTTTTTTCTTAAGTTTCAATTTTTTTCACAATTTCCAACGGCTTTGCACGTTGGAAAATGGACCGTTGGAAAAAAGAATTTTTTCAGTAGTGCTAGTTTGTTTTTAGTTTGGAGACAAGTCGAAACTCACCCGCAATTGCAAATGGGCCCATGGCTAAAATGCGCTAGTGAACAGTGGAGGATCCTATTTTGACTTGTTGTTGCATATGTTTTTTATGAGACACGGGAGTCCAGTATAATATATTCCGAATTACTTCTAATGATTATCACATTACATTCACACCACACTCTTGCTCTTCTATAGAGTGCTGCATAAGCTTTGTTCATTTTCAGCCTTTTTTTTTTCCATTCACTTCCTTTTCCTATTTGTATCTCTTACTCATTTTTCTATTTTCCCCCTCTTTGTTAAAATAACAAAGTATAGCAGTTTGCATTTTATTGTATATTTTTATGATTTTTTTAATTATTTTTTTCATTTTATGTTATCTTACATCATTCTTCTTCAGTCTATTCAAATGGTATGACTTCTTCGTTACAACACCCTTTCCATCATGACTTTGCTGCTTAAAATTGTAAATTCATGAAACTTGGCTTGCATTGCTCCCCTTATGCATTTGAGGAGTCAATGACATTGTCTTGGCCTTTCTTTTATCTTTTGCATCTTATTAGACATGAGCATGTGATCATTTCACAATTTCTGCCATTGTCTGAGGTCATTTTTGGAATTCAAGTAAATATTGCTCTCTTGGTTGCTCTTTACCTTTTTCCTATTAGACCATTCTAGTTTTGCTAGTGAAGCCTTTCAGTACAACACTCATGCTTCCAAGCTTGTAAAAGTTTCATGAGAAACATTGTTGTTTCAAAACAAAAAATAGATTACTTGTCAAGTTTATTGAGCAGATATTATATTTCTACTTGCATGGGATATTAGGAAAAGGAATTTTGGGTTACCTTTGATTCAATTCTTTTATAATTTGAGGATATCTTAATTCTAATGACACTGAAAGTCACAAACCCCAACATAAGCACATGGCTTTGAACGTATATTTGTTGGATAAAGCCTTGTGTTGCTTCAGGGTTGTAATTGCTTACAACTTTATGCCTTTTGATAAAACATGTAAATAAAAAATTGTTCCTCCAAAAGTAACATGATGTAGGTGTTATTGATTTGAGATAGTGTATAGATCGTCAATTGTAATTCCTTAAAATAACAAAATTTTTGCTTGATTGAAAACTTAAATGGGCTTTGGCTAGAAAAAAAAAAATTGTACAAATTATGTGGTAATAGAAGTACATTTTATATTTTTCTACCATTAGCCTTTTTATACCGAAGCATAATTAGTGGTCAACTTGTAAATATGGAAAGTTATGATGTTGTAATCCCTTGATTTTAGTTTAATTTACTCTACTTTCAATTTTATAACAATCATTTATTAGCGTAAAATTAGTAAAAGTTTGAAACTAAAATAACATGCCTTATACGTCACTTTATTTTTTTTCTTTAAATAGAACTTGCCTTGTACAATGGGCATTTTGCGCATGAATAGGTATTAATTAAGGGTTTTCCAGTTAATTTTGGGCCTATTTGATAGGTACATTATACATGATCTATGCGATTGGTGGGATTAGTTTTCTAAAATTAAATGTTCTTTCATAAGCCTTTTCAATGTATTAATTAAATTTTGATTTTTTTCCCTTTTTTGTGCAAGAACAAATTTTCCTGGTCATGAAATCATTTAAATAGTTAAAGCTCCTATAATTATTACAAAAATTTAGTTTCCAATCTAGACAATAAAGTTGACTTCAATGAGCCATGAAATATACGTTGAGATTGATATGTATCATTTCATTAAAAAAATTTAACACAGTTAGCAATTCCATTAAATTTAATGATGAATAAAACTAGATTACCACTTTTTGTAAGGAAGTTTTGTGTTGCAAGTAATTTAAAAAGAGACACATGATGTTCTCTCATGCACCAAATTAAGAAAAAAGACAAAACACTCCTATATATATATATATAATTAGATATTTTGAAAATGCTTTTCTCGATGTGTCAAGTATCAAGCCCAGCTATGAAATAAATAATACAGAAAGCAACACTCCGTTCATGATATTGTAGAAATGATCAAATGTCCTAAGTCAGACAAATACAAACTATGTATAAAAATCTTATTTCATAGCTCAATCTATATAATATAGCAATTGAATTTTTCGTGTTAATCAAAATTTCGCGGTGCGGTCTTTGATTCAAGTGGAAGACTAAAATATTTAGAGAAATAGGGCTATATATGTCCGTGATGCAATCAAAGAAAAATATATTGACCAGCGACATGATAAAGCAAGTCATGAGCTCCTATGGTGATTTTCCTCTATATATATATATATATATATTATGGCTATAGTAATATATATAAATACACACGCAAGAAACATTTATATGAGCCAAAATACCTATTACTCCTCTCCTTCATTGTGTTACTGACATTTAGAGTTAATTCATTTTCTGATTTATTTTTTCTTTTATATTTTTTTGCATGAAACTAATTTCATTTGAAATTTAATATTATGTAGATACAATAATCAATTTGAAAGTAAATTTTTATGATATTGTTAAATTTTTATAAATTTTTCTTTTTTAATACCATAAATTAGAAAATTTCATAAAAATTTAATAAGATTACAAAAATTGTATTTTCAGTGGATTATTGCAGCTACCTAAAATTGAATTTTAATTAAATTAGTTTCAGGTAAAAAAGATGCAAGAATAAAAATAAATCAATTAACTTAAATTAAAATGAACTAGATGTTAGTTGCATCAATTCACCCCTAAGACTATCAAGAATCAGGCAGTTTGGTCATATGGGTATAGAAATGGCATTATGGTAATATAGACATGATGCAGTGAAAAACAAAAATTGATCAGGCACCACGCTTAATCAAAGAAAAAATGAGAATCCACTCGTACAAGAAAGCAAAAAGCTCTGAAAATACTTTAATATTATTGATAAGTTGTCTCATCATGATGAAATAAGTTCTATTTATAAGCTTATAAAGAAACCCTAAATCAAAATAACTAAGGAAACTGAAAATAATTAGGAGATAAAATTGACAGAAACTTTAGAGGTCTTAATACCCTTCAAAATAATGGATTTTTAACCCGAAAAATGTGGTCACAAACAAAACCTCTAATAACACTTGGAGAGCATGAAATTTTGTTTGAAATGACATGTTATAGTAGTCATTCTGACAATTGTAGAAAAAGTTATAGCCTCCTATAGTTGGGGTTTGCGCAAGGCCTATTTTTAGTATTTCTTTTTCAATTTCGCCAAATCAACCCACTCCATAAACTCATCCACTAGAAACTCCACGTCAATCCCCTATATTGGATAAAAACTCAACCTCAAGTTACCCGGAAGGTCTAGATACAAAGGTTCATCAGAAAAAGTAATAAAGAAAAATATCTGTCATATTAAACGTCTTAGAAATTTCTATACTATCTTCCAAATCAATCACATAGGCATTATTGTTAATCTGTATAGGCCCTATTTGCGTGGCTGCAGCTTGCCATAAGTACCAATTGGGAACCTCTTCTTTCACAAAAAAACCGTCACTTCATTACTCACCTTAACAATTTGCTCACAACGATGTTTATCAGTAGTTTGTTTATACCGCCTATTTGTCTGCTCTAACTTTTGTTTAACTTCAACTTGAATATTCTGCCATTACTCTGCCATATTTTCTACAGCTTTATTCACTCTAATTCCAGCATTCACGTTTGGTGTAAACCACTGAAAAATGGGACTTTCCTATGGCACTATGAATAACACTATTATAGACAAACTCTGTCTGAGTTAATGTAAGATCCCATTCCTTTGCCCTATCTCCAAAAATGCTTCATATCAAGTTTCCCAATGTTCGATTTACCACCTCCGTCTATCCGTTTGTCTGGGGATGGTTAATGGTGTTATAATTCAAGGAAGAATCAAACATCCTCCATAAAGTCCTTCATAAGTGCTCCAGAAACTTACTATTTTGATATGATGTTATTGTTTTGGGCACTCCATGCAAACGAACAACTTTCTTGAAAAGCAAATTTACGATCCCACTGGCATCTGATGTCTTCTTGTAAGCAGTAAAATGCACCATATTGGAAAACATGTCCACCACAACAAACACAATTTACCCCACTTTTTGTTTGAGGTAATCCAATAGTAAAATCCAAGGACAAATCTTCCCAAATATTATCAAGAACAAGTAAAAGCATATACAAACCTAAATTCTGAGATTGTCTGTTTGTAATTTGGCACACATAACACCTTTGTAAAAATTAAAAACATCCATTCGCATATATGGCTAATAATAATGTTCCTTTACTGCTGCAAAAGTCTTATATCTGCCCATATAACCAGCTAGACCTCCACTATACAAATCCTGAATTATCCTTTCTCTTAACGAAGTCTTAGGAATATAAAGATGATTACCTCATACGAGAAAACCATCATGAATGTAGAAGTCATCTGTAAAATGTTTGCTGCACTATTCCCAAATGCTAGAAAATTCCTCATCGGTAGCATACACATCCTTCAACTTGTTAAAGTAAACAATCCGCTGTCTCGAAGTTATTAGTAAATCTGCAAGTCGACTCAAGGCATCTGTAACCTTGTTTTGAACTTCCGCCTTATGCTTAAGCTTGAAAGGGAATTTTTGCAAAAAAAAACAGGGATCACTTCTCATGCATATCCTTATTAATTCTATTTTGACTATTTAGGCACTTTAAACCATCATGGTCAGAATAAATAATGAATTCATGACCAATCAAACAATGTTTCCATACCTTCAGAGCACACACAATAAAATAAAACTCCTTATCATTAGTGGTCTATTTTTGCCTTGCATCAGAAAACTTCTCACTATAGAAAGTAACCAGCCTAGACCATTAAGAAAGAATAGCATCAATTCCCACACCACTAGCATCACACTCCATCTCAAAAGGAGTCTTAAAATCTAGCAAGGCAAGAATTGGCGCAGAGCACAATTTCTTCTTCAATAAGGAAAAACTTGCCTTTGTCTCTTCACTTTAGTGAAATTTTCCTTTCTTCAGATACTCTGTAATAGGGGCAGCAATACTACTAAAATTTTAAATAAACTACCTATAGACAGTAGCCAACCCATGGAAACTTTGAACTTCAGAAATTGTCTTCAGCATAGGCAACTCTTTGATGGCCCGAACCTTGGCTTCATCCACCTTAATCCTCTCTATGATGACTACATAGCCCAAGAATAATATCTTGTTAATCATAAAGCTACATTTCTTCAGGTTCATAGACAACTTATTCTCCTGCAAGACTATAAGTACTTGGCATAGATGTGAAACACGTTCTTCTTTTAAATGACTGTAAATCATGATATCATCAAAATATACAATAATGAAACTCCTATTAAATGGTTTCAGTACCTAGTTCATCACCCTCATAAATGTGTTTGGTGCATTGGTGAGGCCAAACGGCATAACCAACAACCACTCATACAACCCATCTTTGGTTTTGAATATTATTTTCCACTCATCTCCAGGTCGAATTCTAATTTGATAATATCTGCTCCTAAGATCAATTTTGGAAAACACCACCAATCTATGCAACTAGTCCAACATGTTATCCAATCGAGGTATAGGAAATCTATAGCTAGCAATAATCTTATTAATGGCCTAACTGTTAGTACACATCCTCCAACTTTCACCCGACTTAGTTGTCAACAAAAGTGATACTGCATACGAACACATACTCTCCTGGATATATCCTTTTCACAGTGACTCCTCCCATTTTTCCCACAAAATCTCATATTCCTTTGGGCTCATTCAATAATGGAGCAAGTTAGGCAGACTTGCTCTAGGAAGCAAGTTAATATGACACTAAATGTCTCTTATAGGTAGAAGACCATTTGGCAATTCTTCTAGTATCATTTCCCGAAACTCCTGTAACAGTACCTAAATTACTTTTGAAACCTTTTCTGCCTGAGACCCAAAAGCAAGGAGGATCTGTTTCACTACCAATGCATAGAATCCCTTGGTCTCACTTATTGCTACAAACACCTCTCGTTCAGACTGTGTAAGAGTAAGAAAAGTCCGCCTCTCTACTTTAGAAGTTTTGGGCCTGGAGTTTTTCTGCTACTATGGACGAAGCCCAAATTTCTTTCCTCATTTCTCTAACTTGTACACGTTATCTAGCCTATCTTACTATGCTGCAACATCAAACTATCATAGTCTACCGAATAATAAGTGACAAGCATCTATATCCACAACATCAAAATAAATCTTATCTTGATATTGACTAATGGAAAATTGTACTTTACACTCTTCAATCACCTTAAATTTGTCCACCAATTTAATCCACCCAATGGTGTAAAGTTTTGGATGCTTCCCCATCTTCAATCCCAAATGTCGTACTACATCTTTTCTAATGATATTTTTAAAACTCCCAATGTCAATTATCACGTCAAACAACCAATTAATTATTGTGCACTGGATACGAAACAACTAATGACATTGGGTTCGGTCTTCTTGTTTAAAGGCTAGCAATAACTTCTATACCACATAATTCTCCCGCTTATCACTGTTTTCCTCCTGGTTCTTTTATTCTTTCTCCTCCCCGTCAGGTCCACAAACAATCTCCTCATCATCCTCTTTATCAACACTATTAACATTCTAAAGTGAACGCCTATTAAACAAGTGCCCAAGCTCCTGACAGCGATAACAGATATTAGGTGATAAATACTCATAAGCATATAACTATTAAGGATTTAAATCATCATTATACACTTTGAGTATGACTAATTTCTCTAATTTGAGCAATTATTCTATCGAGTCACTATTCATACAAATTTACTGTTCACACACGAGGTTATTGTTCATATCGTTTCACTGTTCATATGATGTCTACTGTTTATACACGTATTTACTGTTTATACCCGGGTTACTATTTATCCAAATTTACAAAATATGCTAAATAATTATTTTTTTTATATAGGTGGATAAAATCACGATATCTCACAATTTTTAGACCAATGATTGTAGTCCCAAATGTCTAATATTTTCAGTTCGTGATCTAATTTAATTGAGAGATAGAGGAAGCTAAATTTAGATTGCAAACAGAATTAGTTCCAGCATTCGTACACTTAGCGATTATTCACCAGAAAAATCATATTTGAAGCTATGGATGATAGAATTGATTGATTCTAAACTCATCCAAAAGCCAACAATAGATTGTCAGCTCTACTTTACATGCAGAGAACTAGTTTGACCATTTTCATTGCTAAAATCTGGTTATAAATGACACTATCTGTTCTGCAGCTTGCTAAAGAGCGACTTTGGTAGAAAAATCATAATTTGGGCTAAAGACATCAGTTTTGAATAATCAAGCTATTATTTTGAAGCTAAAGAAAATATTTATAAATACTGTGCTTTAAGAAAGAGCTAAATCAATGTGTATGGTGGTAAAAAAAATTACAAGAAGTTTGGGCCGTCTTTGTTGATTTGTATTCACCTACCTTTATTATTCTAACTACTATTTACTATTTTGTCTACCCTAAAGCTCTATATATAGGTAGCTTGGGGAGAACAAAATTAAGCTTGTTATTAAGTGAAATTGGAGTTCTTGCATCAAACATAACTCTTCTTTTTTTATTTTGTTTTCAATTTCGAAGCTCTGTTCAAAGTGCTTTTTTCTTATTCATACTTTAATCTTTTAATCTAGGTTTATTTCATCTTTATACAAGTTGTTTACTTTTATTATATTTAACTAATTTTTCTTTTGCTAAGGTGAAAGGATGAAACTTTTGGTATAAAGATTATAACTAATTTGAATGGATCATAATGTTATTGGTATTAACTTTTTTAATTGATTTAGCTGCCTTCTTTATTATGTGGGAGTCTTGATTTATCATAGTTAATCATTAACATAAAAGCTACTTGATTTCTTCTATAAAGCATGACTCTGCGGCTATGTTGGAATCTTCAGTTATTGTAGATAAAGGTTGACATGATGGATACTTGAACCCATTTGTAAGTGTTAGCGTTGTAATATTAATGAAGGCTAATACTAACTCATGCTTAATGTTTCTAGAATTTGATTATTAAATTCTTTGATTGGGATCTATTTTATATATGAATCCCAATTGAGCGGCAAAACGATCTAAAATTAACCATAACTGATATACTAAAAATGGATCTCCTAACCTTAGCTATTTTCTTGAAATTGAGTTATAATCAAAAAAATTTTACATCGTTTGTCAAATCTTTCTCTACTTTTATAAGTTATATTTCTCAATTCACTTCCATATCGTTCGACACTCAAATTCTTAAGATTTTACTACGTGCTACAACCTACACTTGGGTTACAACTGCTAAAGTGCAACATTAGGTGTTGATCTCAGGTAATGATTTGTCACCTTTAGAGCCTCTTTATTCTACCTGACCTTTCACTTCCCTGTTATCTTTTCCTCCTGATAATGATTCCTGCATGGAGTAGGTTCTAACAGTGCTTTTACCTTCTCAACCAAAACTCCTTGATCCTTCTCCCATGTAATTTTTATAAGAAAACTCTTGCCTCCTCCTTTCATGGGCTAAAAGCTCTGTTCACAACGCTGAATTTTGAGTTTTAATAACAGTTTGCACTGGCAAAATCCCAATCTTGACCCGAAGTGCAACCTTCAACTCGTTCAAAAATTGTGAATCATCTGCCATTCTTTCTCTCCCATATCATTACGTTGGGACAATTGTACAAATTTTGTCGTATAATCCTAGACCAACCATAACCCTTGTTGGTACTGTTGGTATTGCTGGAACAAAATTTGATCACGGTTTGGGGGTAGAAAATCCCTCTAAATCATCCGTTTCATTTGTGCATATGATCATATCTAGTCTTTTCCATCACGCCATCTCTTCTTTTTATCTTTTTCTACCAAGAAGAGGATATTCCTTTTAATCTACAGGCTACTAACTTCACTTTCCACTCTTCTAGGACAACATGATATTCAAAGAACCGCTCAACCTCAACTTTCCAATCAAGAACACCTTCAATGTTGAAATCTTCATTGAATGATAGAATATCCGCCCTAAATAAAAAATCTCCAACACAACCTTCTACATCCTGATCCCTTTGAAATCCATCATAAGGAACATAATCATCTTCTGAATTAGAATCACAGTCATGGGCAATGTGTCTACAACCTTTAGTAAGAACGCGTCTCTAAGCAGCACAGCTTAAGGCGGGCTTTTCCCTAGCACATTGATGTGCTTTAACAATTGTAACCTAAGTGTAGGTCGTCATAAGTAGTAAGATCTCAGAAGTCCAAGTGTCAAACCATAGGGAAGTGAATTAAGAAATATAAATTAAATATTTTTTGCAAGAAAAGTATTTATGCAATGTATGAACAAGTGTTGTTTAAAACTCAAATCCAAATAAATAGCTAAGGTTAGGGGATCCACATTTAGTATATTAGTTATGGTTAATTTTAGCTTGTTTTATCACTTAGTTAGGATCCACATACAAAGAAGGTCCCAATTGGGGAATTTAGTAATCAAATTCTAGAATTGTTAGGCAGGAGTTAGCATTAGCTTTCATTAGTCTTACAACGCCAATACTTGCTCATGGGTTCAAGTATCCATCATGTCAATATTTGTCCACAATAACTTAATATTCCCACATAGCCGGCAGAGTCATGTTCTATGAAAGGAATCAAGTAGTTTTTTGTGCTAACGATTTACTATGATGAACTAAGACTCCCACTCAACCGGAAAGGTGGTTAAATCAATTAAGAAAGTAAGTAAATAACAATAATGTTAGGATCCATTCAAATCAGCCATAACTTTTATACCAAAAACTTCACCTTTTCACCTTAGCAAAAGAAAGATTAGTTAATTACGATAAGTGTAAAGAACATGTATAAAAATGAAATAAATATAGATTGAAAGATCAAAGTAAGAACAAAAGGAAAATACATTGGACATGGTTTCTGGATTGAAAACAAGAATAGAACCAAAGAAGAAAAGCTAACTTTAATACAAGAACTTTAAAATGGCTTTAGAATAATTTTTTTTTCATCCTCCCCCTAAGCTACCTATTTGTAGAGCCTTGGAGTAAGCAAAATAGTAAATGGTAGTTAAAATAATAAAGGTGGGTGAATATAAATCAACAAAGACGACCCAAAGTTCCTGTAATTTTCAACTGCCATACACATCAATTTAGTTATTCCTTAAAGCATGAGATTTATAAATCTCTAATTTAGCTTCGGAATGATAACTTGATCATTCAAAATCGATGTCTATAACCTAAGTTATGATTTTTCTACCAAAATTTCTCTTCAGCACGCGACAAAACAGATGGTCTCATTTATAACTAGATTTCAGCAATGAAAACAATCAAACTAGTTCTTGGTATGTAAAGTAGAGTTGAAGATTTATGTGTTGGCTTTCCGGATGAATTTGGAATCAATTAATTCTGGCATCCACAACTTTATATATGATTTTTCTCGTTAAGAATCACCAAGTGCACGAATGTTGGAACTAATTCTGTTTGCGATCTAAATTTGGCTTCCTCTATCTCTCAATTAGGCTGGATTATGAACTAAAAATTATAGACGTTTGAGGCCCCGATTATAGGTCTAAGAATTATGAGATATCATGATTTTATCCACATAAAAAAACAGTTGTTTAACATTTTTTGTAAATATGGATGAATAGTAATCCCGTGTATGAACAGTAGTAATCATATGAACACTGAAATGTGGTGAATAGTAACCATACGTATGAACAGTAAATACGCTTGAATAGTAACCCGGTGGAATAACTATTTAAATTAGAGAAATTAATCATACTCAAAGTGTATAATGATGATTTAAATATTTAATAAATATACACTTATGAGTATTCATTACACATTATCTTTCTTTGCCCCTATCCCTGTTGGCAAGAAGGTTAACGGTACTGAGTCTCTCCAGGTTCTCTGACCCAAGGTTTTCAGCAACACGCTGTCCGTTCTTGCTATCATCACCAACCATGAAGTAGGCGATTCAACCTGCTCTAATACCACCCGACATAGCAAAAAATGAAAATTGATCAAGCAACATGTTTAATCAAAGAGAAAATGAGAATTTACTTGTAGAAGAAAACAAAAAGCTCTTAAAATGCTTTAATATTATTGATAGGCTGTCTCATAATAATGAAAGAAAACTGATTTATATGCTTACAAAAAAACCCTAAACCAAAATAATTAAGGAAACCAAAAAAAACTAGAAAACAAAATCGATAGAAACTTTAAAGGCCTAAATACCCCTTAAAATGATAGATTTTTGACCCAAAAAAAGTGGTCACAAAGAATGAGACATGTAGAGCATGAAATTCCCTTCAAAATAACATATTATAATAGTCATCCTGATAGCCATAGCAAAAGTTATAGCCTCCAGAAGTAGAGGTTTGCGCGAGGCCTATTTTTGGGATCTATTTTTTTGTTTCACTCAATCAATCCACTTCATGAACTCATCCATTAACTATAAAATGCATCAGTTTGGCCCTAAGATTATCAAGAATTAGACACTTTGGTCATATGGGTTTAGGGATGACAAAATTAGACCCGGGCCATTGAAACTAAAGTTTGAATTGACCCAATTTAACTAAAAAGTCAAACAATCTGAACTTGACTAGCCCCAGCACAACATAAACCTATACCTGATTTGAGCAAAATCCAACAAAGTTGATGAAAACTACCCAAACCTGAATTACCTAAGCTTATATTAATTATTTATCTAAATAGTATGTCAATTATAACTACACACATTAAGAAGTGTTAAAACACTTTAAAAATATTTTTCGTTTAGAGGTCTTATCAGATTTGAAGAATAAACAGAAAGTTCCATGCTTTAGTTTGTTTAGATGTTTTCTTGGATTTCATATTAATAAGCTGATATCATAGAGGAAATTCTTGAGCTTTGGATCACTTTGCTTCATGGACATCAATCTATGAATTCTAGTAAAAAGGATACATTTAGACATGCTCTTACTTGATTAAATAAAAAAACTGAAAAACAGAATCTTTTAAAACTTTCAACATAATACATAATCATACCGTGCAAGTGAGAAAATAATAGTGTGTCGTTTGAAACTATTTTATTGCCAAAACGAAAAAGACGTTTATCTAATATTAGACAAGTGTCGTTATCCTATCACTTCACAAATCAAAACTTGAAGTTTGAAAGCATCTGCAGGGTAGAAAAAGCCTAGATAACCAAGTAGACGAGGAATTCTCGAAAAAATCATGAGTTAGACCCTACATAAGTCAAATTTGCAAATATTACAAACACCTATAATAAATAGTGTTTCCACACCCTTCGAGATCATCAAGGTTAAAAATTCAAACTTGATCCAAATATTTTAGAACAGTTTCAACTGAGAACTTACTGAGGTCGGCCTTGTAACATGCAATTGATAATAAACTACTGAAGAGCTAACTTAGTACAAAACAACGAAATTTTGCAGTAAAGGATACTCCATAAAAAATCTATTGATCAAAACGATATCAGTATTGTAGAAATGCAAGAATAAGTTCGTTAGGAGGAAAAGAAGCTCTCCAACTCCAACTCAAAAAAGATTCTTGCGTAATGAAATGTCACGAAAAATACCAGCAAGATAAAAATACTAAGTACGACTTCGATAAATGAATAAAAAAAATTAGTGAAGATAAGGAGGAAAGCTACAAAATTTGAATATCATTTTATTCTTTTCAAAATAATCATTAAAAATATTTAACATAAATTAATTTATAAATCATTTCTTTTCACCTAAATGCATTAATTAAAATTTTTTAATTTTCTCTCACTTTTTACACTAGTAAGTGAAGAGTAAAAGTCCATTAAGGACCCTAGTTTAAGTATAAGTTCAAGTCTGTTTCTGATTAGTTCACGCAACTAATCATTAGGACAGTAGGTTTACGTTTTCTATCAGGTTTTGCATTATTCTTTTACTTCAAGTAGAACTCCTATGTACTAAGATATTTAAAGTCAAATTATCTTAATCAAGAGATAGATTATTCCTTCAGTTTGTTTAGTATGTTTGATCTCTCGAGCATCTAGTTGATTGAACAAACTTAACAAACTGGTATCAGAGCCGGATAAACGAAAGCAGCAGACTTTCGAGTGACTTGCGATCAAAGAAAAACAGATGGCAAGCGAGAACAATGGAGGTTTTCTCTAGCTAGCCATACCGCAGTTCAATGGGCATTATGATCATTGGAGCTTGCTAATGAAGAATTTCTTAAGATCCAAAGAATACTAGAATCTGGTAGAGAATGGGTACAAGGAACCAGGAGAAGGAGAAGTGCTCACAGAAGCACAGCAAAAAAGACTTGATGAACTGAAGCTCAGAGACTTAAAGGTAAAGAATTACTTGTTTCAAGCAATAGATAGAGCTACACTTGAAACTATTTTGGAAAAGAAGACATCCAAACAAATTTGGGATTCAATGAAGAAGAAATTTGAAGGGAATGCACGAGTTAAACGCTCCATTCTTCAAGCACAAAGAAAGGAGTTTGAGACCCTGAAGATGAAACAAGGAGAAACCATATCTGAGTACTTCGCCAAATTAATGTCTGTGGCCAACAAAATGAGAATATATGGAGAGTAGCTAAAAAATGTGACAATTGTGGAGAAAATTCTCAGATCCTTAACTGACAAGTTTAATTACATTGTCTATTCTATTGAAGAATCCAAGGATATTGACAGTTTATCCATACATGAGTTACAAAGTTCACTAATCGTGCACAAGCAGAAGTTTCAAAAGGCAAGAAGTGAAGAACAATCCTTGAATGTGATTACTGGAAGCAGATCTATTGGCAGAGGATGAGGAAGAAGTGGATATAGAGGAAGAGGAATAGGAATAAGTCGTCAAGGTTTCAGTAAAGCAACAGTAGAATGCTATAAGTGTCACAAATTGGGACACTTTCAATATGAGTGTCCCACGTGGGACAAAGAAGCAAATTACACAGAATTTGATGAAGAAGAGGGCATGCTATTAATGACACATGTTGACTTGTCTGAAACTGGTAAGAAAGATGTGTGGTTCCTCGATTCAGGATGTTCGAATCACATGAGTGGAAACAGATCTCTATTCAGAAGCCTGAACGAAAGCTTCAAGCATACAGTAAAATTAGGCAATAATATGAAGATGAATGTGATTGGAAAAATGAATGTGAGATTATCACTGGATGGAGTCAGCCACACAATCTTAGAAGTATTTTATGTACCAGATCTGAAGAATAACCTGTTAAGTATTGGTCAGCTGCAACAGAAGGGTGTGGCCATTGTGTTCAATGAAGGAAAATGCAAAATCTACCATCCAGACAAAGGGTTAATCATTAAAGCCTTCATGACAACTAACAGAAAGTTTACTCTATCAAGCAGATCATGGGCACATGAAGAAACTTGTTTTCAAACTGGATCACAGGACTTGACTAATCTTTGGCACAGGAGATATGGGCATTTAAGCCTTAAAGGCCTAAAGACACTACAAACCAAAGAAATGGTATGTGGACTTCCTCATCTCCCAGCACCAGAAACTTCATGCACCTACTGCCTGATTGGAAAGCAACACAGAAATCCTAGTCCTAAGGAAACCACATGGAGAGCAACACAAAAGTTGGAGCTAATTCATGCTGATATATGTGGACCTATCAACCCTACATCCAATAGCAAAAAAAGGTTTTTCTTATGTTTCATTGATGATTTTAGCGAAAAAACATGGGTATATTTCTTGACAAAAAAGTCAGATGCTCTACAAATGTTTAAAATCTTCAAGAAACATGTAGAGAAGGAGACTGGAGTGTACATAAAATGTTTCCATACTGACAGGGGGGTGAGTTTAACTCAGAGGAATTCAAGAGGTTCTGTGAAGAAAATGGTGTGAAAAGACAACTAACCACAACATTCACTCCACAACAGAATGGTGTGGCAAAGAGGAAGAATAGGACTG
This sequence comes from Aquilaria sinensis, assembly GCA_005392925.1. Lineage (NCBI taxonomy): Eukaryota > Viridiplantae > Streptophyta > Magnoliopsida > Malvales > Thymelaeaceae > Aquilaria > Aquilaria sinensis. The sequence continues at coordinate 660,330 of SMDT01002859.1, read as the reverse complement.
TGATGAACATGGTTCGAACCATGCTGTCAGACAAAAAGATTCCCAAGACCTTCTGGCCTGAAGCAATAAATTGGGCAATCTACATCCTAAACAGGTGTCCCACTCTAACCGTTAAGAATATCACTCCTCAAGAAGCTTGGAGTGGAATTAAACCAAGAGTAGGGCATTTAAGAATTTTTGGAAGCCTAGCTCATGTTCACGTGCCAGATGCAAGGAGAACCAAACTTGATGACAAGAGTTTCACCTGTGTATTTTTGGGTGTCAGTGAGGAGTCAAAAGGATACAGATTATATGATCCAACTTCAAAAAGAATTGTTGTCAGCAAGGACATGGTTTTTGAAGAAGAAAAACAATGGAATTGGGAAGAGAACTATAGACAACAGGCTCTGATGGAACTCGAGTGGGAAGAGAATGAATTAAATAAGAAATTTGATGGAGAAATAAGTGAAAGAAACAAGAATGATGCCAATGCAGAAGAGACTAGATCAGATGAAACTGAAAAAAGAGAAAATGTAAGGAAAAAGGATAAAAGAATAAGACAACCCCCAGGGTAGATGCAAAACTATGAAAGTGGGACAGGACTTTCTGAAGATGAAGTTAATATGGTGGCTGGAAATGAGACAGATCCTGTGCTCTTTGAAGATGCTGTAAAAAGTCACAAATAGAGGAAAGCCATGGACACTGAAATAGAAGCAATAGTGAAAAACAACACCTGGACACTCACTGAATTATCTTCAAGTGCCAAGAAAATTGGAGTCAAGTGGGTTTATAAAACAAAATACAATGAACAAAGAAAGATTGACAAATACAAGGCTCGGCTGGTTGCTAAGGGTTACTCACAAGAGCATGGAGTAGATTATACAGAAGTATATGCCCCCGTGGCTAAAATGGATACAGTTAGAATGATCATTGCCTTGGCAGCTCAAAGGAATTGAGAAATCTTCCAGTTAGATGTAAAATCAGCCTTCCTCCATGGGAACTTGAATGAAAATGTCTTTGTTCAACAGCCAAGAAGATATGAGAAAAGGGGGGGGGAGAACACTTGGTGTACAAGCTGCACAAAGCTCTATATGGTTTAAAGCAAGTTCCAATAACTTGGTTCAATAGAATTGAAACTCATTTTCTAGAGCAAGGATTTCAAAGATGCGGCAGTGAATAGACATTGTTTACTAAGAAAAGTAAAAAAGGAAAGATTATAATAATGAGCATCTATATTGATGATTTAATTTTCACTGGAGATGATAGATGCTTAATGGACAGTTTTAAGGTTTCTATGATGAAAGAGTTTGATATGACTGATTTAGGAAAGCTGAGATTTTTTCTTGGAATAGAAGTGCTTCAAAAGGCTGATAGTATCTATATTTACCAAAGAAGGTATCCACAGAAAGTATTGAAGAAGTTTGGAATGACAGAAAGCAATTTATTAGCCAGCCCAATAGTTCTAGGATTTAAGATAAGCAAGGACTTAAATGGAGAGAAAGTTGATGAGACTTATTACAAACAAATCATAGGAAGTCTCACATATTTGACAGCAACCCGACCTGATATGATGTTTGTCATCAGTCTTATTAGCAGATACATGGCCAGACCAACTGAGCTTCATCTACAAGCAGCAAAAAGGGTGCTGAGGTATCTTAAAGGAATTATGAATTATGGAATTCAGTACAAGAAAGGAGAAGAGAGTAACTTGAGAGCTTTCACAAATAGTGACTATGCTGGAGACATGGAAGATAGAAAGAGCACTTCAGGATATGTGTTCCTAATAAACTTAGAAGCTGTTGCCTAGTTTTCAAGGAAACAACCAATAGTAACTTCGTCTACCACTGAAGCTGAATTCGTGGCAGCAGCAGGATGTGCATCTCAAGCTGTTTGGATGCGAAGAATACTAAAGAAACTGGGACATGATTAGAAGGACAGCATAACAATGATGTGTGATAATAGCTCAAAAATCAAACTTTCTAAGAATCCTGTTATGCATGGACAAAGTAAGCATATTGATGTGCGTTTTCATTTCTTGAGAGAACTGGTAAAATAAGGAGTTATCGAGTTAGTACATTGTGCAAGTCAGAATCAACTAGCTGATGTGATGACAAAACCGTTGAAGCTTGAAACTTTCCAAAGACTTCGAGGGCAGCTATGAGTCTGTGATGTTTCAGAAATAAACTAAATGCCTATGGCAATTAGTTTAAGGGATGGAATGAAGAGTAAATGTCCATTAAGGACCCTAGTTTAAGTATAAGTTCAAGTCTGTTTCTGATTAGTTAACGCAACTAATCATTAGGACAGTAGGTTTACATTTTCTATCAGGTTTTGCATTATTCTTCTACTTCAAGTAGAACTCCTATGTACTAGGCTATTTAAAGTCAAGTTATCTTAATCAAGAGATAGATTATTCCTTCAGTTTGTTTAGTATGTTTGATTTCTCGAGCATCTAGTTGATTGAACAAACTTAACAGTAAGAAATTTAAAATTTTTTAAAAGCAATGCATTTTAGAAATGCGTTATAAAGGGAAAAGAACATAATTTTTTGTACGTCTGATTCATTTCCATTTTTTCACTATTTAGTATAAATCTATGTTTCACATATGATTTGTGATTCTTGAAAATGATGATCAATTATTGATGATGTACCAACCATAAGTAAAGAGCCACCAACTAAAACATAAAAAAGTAAGAAATTAATTACCAAAAAAATAAGAAAATATGAAATTCATTATTTAAAATCACCCCTCTTATTATAATTAATATATTTTGTAATTTAAAAAAGCCTCAACCAACTAAGGTTTTAAAGTTAGTTATGGATCAATTCAGATTGTCATCACTCATTTTAGCTCGCATCTTTGTCTCTCACCTCCAAATTGCGCCACCATTGATCATATCCAAATTGCACATTCTTCGCTCACTTTTGGATTTCACTAAGTCATTCACGAGATTGAGCCAGTCATTGTCTCAAGATTGCACACTTGTCCCCTTCTGATCGCCTCAGTCACCACTATCCTGATTCTACCACTCCTGCCTTGTCTCCACCACTAAATTGTTCAAAGGAAAAATGCAAAATTGTCTAAGACATTATGTGAAAGTGTTTGAATAATATGAAAAAGTGTGTAAAGTAATATGTAAAAGCATCTAGAGCAATATGCAGACAAGTTATTCCCTTTTGTGTATTTGAATTCATTAAGAAAAAATAAAATGTGATTGAAACAATATCTCAAAGTATTTAAAATGTATGCCAAATGTGTTTGAACAAATAAGTTGATGTTTCTATACACCTTATAAGCACAACAATGTTGTAAGGGTATGGAATCTATTGCAAGTAATAAAAGATCAAAGTGTGTTTGGATCAATGAGAAGATGTGCCTAAAATAACATATGAATGTGTCTATGTACTTTATAAACACCATATCTTTAATGGGAAAGGTTCAAAATTCATGAGTGAAGATGTAAGCACATGTTGGCAGTGATACAGATATATATCTCTATACTTCTTTAGACATATTTAAGTAACATCATTTCTATGCTGGTAGCGTTTGGGCATTTCCAAACCCTTTAGACACATCTCAATAATCTTAGCTTTTTTTTCTTTAGTTTTATCATATGTTATTTTTTTCATTTGCATATATTTTTTTATATGCATATGTTATTTTTAAACTATGCATGCATACGTTCTTTTAAAGTAGCTATTCACATGAAATTTTATTGATCTGTAAATGAAAAAGAACGAACAACAATGCATACAGAAACATAAAAAGAACAAATATTAATGAAAAAAAAGGACATATAGGAAAGTGAAAAGAAAATATCAAAGAAAAAAAAATAAGAAATGCAGAAATGAGGTTGGAGAAAACAATCGGAGCAGAAATCACCGAAACTGCAAAATGGAGGCCAGAGAAGATGACTAGAGCAAAAACATAGAAATCGTAGAAAATGTGACTACACAAAGTCATCAAAGAAGACGATCGGAGTAGCAAATCGGAAAAATCGTGATCGGAGATGAAGATTAAAGCAAAAATTGCAGAAAGTATGATCAATGATAAAGATCAAAGTAAAGATCGCAGAAATCGCAGTCGGAGATAAAGAACAGAGTAGAGATCACAAAAATCACAATTGAAGATAAAGATCAAAGTAGAGATTGTAAAAATCACGACGGCAAATCGGCACCAGATAAGCAAAACATGATCAGAGATGAAGATTAGTGCAGGAAGTCTAATGCTACCGTGCTGGTGGCATGTTTGCTGCTTTTATAGAATCTTGGTTATATTGTAACATTTTCTATTATATAGGGAGGGTGTATGACATACACTAGATTTGTAACTTCCCTTTGATTTGAGCTTTTGGGGTTTAGTCCATTAGTTACTGCCTTTGTGTGAGGGTTTCCTCAATTACCTGGTTTTTCTGAAGCCTTGTTTGGAATTTTCGAGTTTTTGTCTAGGAATCAGTCTAGAGCTTCGTTCGGAATTTTGTGGGTTTTGTCACAAGTTTCCATTGCATATACATACAACTGCAAGAACACATCTCTAGCACAAAAAAATGCCTTTATTGTGTCTCCTTTCCTTTGTTTTTTTTTTTGTTATTCTTTATTTATAGACATTGTATGACTTATCTTTTTTGAGTTTTTGCCAACATTCTACGTCTTATATTGTTTATTGTGTATCATACCTCATCGATGTTACGTTGTACTCCAGTGAATACGATGTTATGTAGTAATTAAATTATAGTGGATCTTTATTAAACTGTAAAATAATTTCAAAAAATTTGTAATAACAGAAAAACTCTCAGCATTTTGTGCTGTCAATGATACACGTGTATCATTTTGGCACCAAATGATTTTTTTGCTTTTGAAACTTGATAGCTTTACAAGAAATTAAATGAGTTACAAGGGATGTTATGGTCAATCGTTTTAACTAAAATTTGATTAATTTAAAATAAGTTATTTTTATTTTCATTTTTTGTCTGCCATTAATTTCATTTAAAAAATAATAATATATAGATATAATAATCTATAGAAGAATATTTTTTTCATAATCTAACTAAATTTTTATAAATTTTTTACTTACTCTACTTGAAAAAGGAAAAATTAATAAAAATTCAATTATATTATAAAAAACTATTCAGTTAATTATTATACCAATATAGTAATAACTTTCAGATGACATGTGTTCCAGACAAAAACAAACACAAAAACCTTTTGGACCGATCTAATTTAAGCTTAAACAAATTAACTTTATATTATTTAAGTTATTTGACATCCAACCTAAACTCATGCAATGCTTTAAAGAGAAGCGGTCTCTTACACAGTCAGAATATGATAGCCTTTATCATCACGCAATATGATAGCCTTTATGTCAATTGGATTAAGATATCTAATAGACCTCACCAAATAAATTGGACTACATTAATTGGCTATAATTAATGAAGTTATTAACTACTTAAGACTTAAAATTAGGAAATGACATAGTGATAACATGTCATGCACTATAGAGCCATTGGATTAATGTGGGTCATTTAAATTTTACAAGGCTCACACAGATCCAGCACTTCAAGTTATCACATTCCATAACCTAATAGAATCAAATTTAATTATACTAAATCCAAAGGCCGGTTCTTCTATGACGACCATTTCAAGCGCAAAGGGTTATTACTTTATTATAGTACGTCCAAATTTCAGTTCTTGTCCGAAGAAATGACCTATTCCTACCGATTATTTTAGTACCTTTAAGTTTCTTATTCCTTCGTTTAGAAAGACTGGCGTCAGTTTCAACTTTTATGTTTTGTCCCAAGAATCTTTTTCCGGCTTTAACGTTTGACCGACATACACACCTAAATATATGGCGCTCGCAACCCTCATTTTTCGTAATACCAGTAGTAGGAGAAAACTGTTGACATTATGAAGTTACTATTTGATACTAGCTCTGCTTTACCATTGGTTACTGTACTTAATTTTTTTCTAAAAAAATTAAAATTTCAACAAGATTTAAAGTTTTTAAATATAATTTTTTAAAAAAAATATTTAATAAATATTAATGTAAATAAATTTAAGTCAAACTTAAGTATAAAATTAAAATTGTGCAAAGAACTCGAGATGGAGAGAATATAAATTTTCATTTATGATTTGTATACAAAATTTTTTGGATTTATGTATCAAAATGTTGAAAATAAAAAATTATAAATTAATTGTTCTGAATAGTGAATAATACAAAGAATCTAAGATGAAAAGAGTATTAAATAATGAAAAAAATAATTGAGAATCTTAATTCAAAATTATCTAGTAATTATTGTTTGTTAGTAAACTTTAATCATTTAATATTGTTTCATGGTCCAATAATTGCATTAAGAAAAAGGCTTACTATGAGTTTCAAGACTATAGGGAGAAATGTAATCTGAATCAAACCTTAGGGTTATTATAATTTACTCCAACAAATATAAAATATTTTAGGAAAATACAAAAGAAAACTTGATTAAGACTTGGTTAAAACCACAGTTCTCCCTCTATGTTTTGGAAACATCTTATGTCCCCCTTAGGTTTTCTAAAATCTACTGTTACACCAATTTTATTGTTTTAGATGTTAAAAGCTTGCTAACTAGTGACTAAAATGTCAGACCAAAAAAGTTGGTTTCTCATTTCTAGCAAAAAAACTGAATATGATGATTTAGCAAATATAGAGTCCAAATATGAGTACTATTTCCTAGGGCTATTTTGATTTTTTATTTTGATAAAAGACCATATTTAGTCCTTTTTGTTGGTTAGACATTCTTTTTGGCCACCAATGTTTTTGTCGACTCTAGTAATAGTTTTTTTTTAGTACACAAAATTGAATACAATCTATTATAAAAGTAGGGATAAGAGTGAACAATCCTAAACATAAAGAATGAAAGAGTTCGTTGAACAAACCCTAAAAGACTTTGGTTGCAATTAGTCCATTTCTAAGTACCTATTTTGTGTAGAGTGCGGTGTCATTCTGTAAACCTTAGCTTCACTTGTAGGTGTTTATTAACACTGTTGTTTTGCCTGCCAGTGTGGGATGAGTCCAGTTATAGTTAGTAAGCTTTTAGCATCTAAAATAAATGGCAAGGGTGTAATAGTAGTTTTAGGAAGCCTCGGTTCAAGCCTGACAGATTGATCTATTATCCTAAGTCACCAGATCACTTTCATCACTAATATTTACTGTGTGTGCTTCTCCTATTAGTGATTTATATCCTTGTGAAGACGGGTTTGGTGGTGAACATCGAGCATCATAACTAACTTGGCAATGGATTGTAATCATTTAATTTGTTGATGGTGGTTTGATTAAATTTAAAGAAGACGAATGGAGTTTATAGCAATGCTAAGCAATATATGAATAGTGGATTGAGAATTTTGTTTTACTTTTTTTATTTTATTTTTGTGTTTTTATTTTTTTAGTACTTGTTCAAGTGTTATGCTTGGATCATTGTGTGTTAGTCTAATTGTGTATTGCTTCAAGTCAGTGTATTGGTATGTGCAGATAATTTGATAATTTGTTATTCTGGTCTTCAAACCTATAGGCATGAATATTGCGATTCCCCCAAATTATTCATGTAAGTTTTCTTTCTCATATGGTATCTTCAAGATGCATTGTATGATATAAAATTGAGCCAATTATCCCCCATATGTCAATGTATTATTTTGTTGAATAGATATCATTTGACCTACAGTTAAAAAATAAATGACATTCCGTAAAAAAAAAAAACATGAACTGTGTAACCGTAATTCGCTGCCTTTTTCTTTAAAGTTCATCATTCATGTATAATGAATAGGATTTCAAAAATGTTATGCTGATATATTTTTGCGCTACTTGTTCTGAGAATAGTTATCTACATCAATTTTCACTGGAAATCAAACGTGGTTGGTTGGTTAGATATCCTTCATAGACTTTTTTTTTTCCTTTTTTCACTCAAAAGTAATTAACGAGACCATGAGAGAGGGAAAAACGGAAAACCCTTCAAATAAGTGGTTGGACGACTGATGTAATATAACCTACGCGATCCAAAATATCTAGAGAGGGTGATCAAGGATTAGGAGTAGGAGTAGGAAAACATCATATTTTAAAATTTAAATAAGAAAAAATATTATAAAAATAATTATAGAAACAGTATTACAAACAAGAACAGTGATTCAAAATAAAAGAATTGTGTCATCTAAAATATAACCATGCAGCTATAATTATAAGAGCTGCTCCATACCTTCACCTTGCATAAGATGAGGCAATTTGGCAAATTGATGATTTCGGTCACCTTGCATCAGATGAGGCATTTTGGCAAATTGATGATTTCGGTCTCTACAAGCCTCAAATTCTTCAATATATATTTAACCAAAAAAAAAGGATATACTGTTCACTCAACTTTTCACAATAGCCGGATCAACTACTATTATTTTTTTTTACAGTTAAATCACTTATTAATGTTACATTATTAATAGATAATGGTTACAACCGTTACTTTTTTTTCAGTTGTATGATGATTTGGAAAATATTAATGATGCGGTAATAGATGTGTCGCATATATATGTGGACAAGCTTGTGTAAAAAAAAAAAAAAACATAACAACTTAACTTAACCCCTAAATTTTTTTTCAACACTACAAATCCCTCCCAAGCTTTGGATCTTACCCTCTCGCTCATCGTCTTCTTTGATCTTCAGAAATATTAAGTCTCCCTCTCAGAATTCTATTATTAATTTGGCTTCATCGGACTCCATAAGCAACAGTTCTAGGGGTAGGAACTTCCCCCTCCGCAGTGACAATGATAACGATGAGAACAAAGGCAAGATTGCCGTCGCATGAATTGCACGCCAGCATGTTGGCAAAAATTGGCCAAGCTCCTCAAGCTAAAGGTGAAATTGGCCAACGCTGTAACATTTTGGTAGTAAGGAAGACATGGGATGATCGATGTTAAGAAGACGATGTACTTTTCGGCAATCACCAGTGTCACTTTTAGGTTTCTCGTCAAGGCAGCTTGTCACTTTACTACGAGCACCAAGCTCTAGCTGACACAAGAAGCCAGAGAAAGGATCATGAAATCATCATTATTGTCTTCTGAACAGGTTGGGTTTCTAATCCAAGTAGGTAGCTACGGTGATTCAACGGCGATTGTCTAACACACTTATCGATGAAGAAGTAGTCCTAATCGATGATGGGACAGCAGGTGGAGGAGGAAATTCGAGTAGCATCGAGGACGAGGTTGACCGGGAGATCGGAGAAAGGGCTAGTGTTGATGTAGAGGTTGAGCTCCATATCGAGGTCTGAATCAAGGGAAAGTTCACTGGCTATAGCCATAAAAAGAGGGAGAGGGATAGTGACTAGTCTTTAAACGTAAAGAGCTGAGGTTTGAAATTAACTATTCCATTTCGATCGATAATGACAGTGTTGCTGTATGGTTCAATTGTTTCTGGCATTTTGTTTACGGGAAGAAGCCGATAGTTTTGATGCTTTATTTTTTAGTTCAGGGATTGATGTGCATAAAAGTATATAATTGGAGATAAATTATATAATTTATTATTTGAATCAATCATATTATCATTACATTTGACAAAATATATACTTCATGAGATAACAGTATATTTTGGCCGTTAGTATCAACAATGGTTAATTTGCCCTATATCATAATTATTAGTAGCAAATATCCTCACCAACAAAAATATTAATGGATCTTTTAACTGCAATAATAATAATATGTAATGTCCGCTGTCCCCTTTTTGTCACAAAATCCTTATGTTTTTTAGGTCATAGTCGTTATAGGTCATAATGAAAACAATAGACTTTTATCAAATTCCCCAGAAAATGATTGGTTGTATTTGTATGGGTAGAACAAAAAGGTCTCTTGGCAGCCTCAAATTTTCATTGGAAAATTTCAAAATGTGACAAATTGAAGACAAATTTCATTGGAAAATTTCAAAATGTGACAAATTGAAGACAAATTTCATTGAAATTAATTTTCTGAAAATTTCAGAAACTTGTACGAGCATGAAAATTAGAAATACGCGGACACTAGTGCCGGTCAAAAGCAAATAAAAAAGCCGGTTGAGAAAATTTCTCTTCATGTAATGTGAATTGTGAAGGCCAGGAAGAAGCGACAAGGAAGGTCGAGAGAGCGGCTGTGTCGCGTCCTGCTGCCTCTTGTCCAAGTCAGCCCAGTCCATTTCTCATAATATTGTTATTCAACTCTTAACTAACCATTATTTTTCTGATTGTTACTCCTTTTTTTTGGGGGGGGGGGGGTTTCGACCTTAATCCTTAATCATTACCTAACAACTTCAAACTTTTTTATCACTAAACCAATTCAATTTGTTTACATTCTTTAAAGGTAAAATAATGGTGTGATAATTATACATTAAAAACCTTGAATCTCGTGATACCAACAATAAGTTCTAACCACTAAGGCAGGATTTTGGTTCTGTTACTAATTAATTTACTTAAGATTGTATGCTCTATCAAACATTTGGTGGTCAAGGTTAATTAGCTGCACCATACCAATTAACTTTGCATGATTACCATGTATCTGATGTAGTTGCACATGTCCCGTACTAATAAAAAGTACTATTTTTTTTTCATTTGTATATCAAACATAAAGCATATATACCTTTCGCCTTAATAATACTTATTGTTTGTTTAATTATTACAGTTCCATTATTGTAAGTTATAATGTTACTTCCTGAGAATTTTTTTCCTTGAAAATAAAACACTAAAGAGGGTGACAACTCTTAAAAATAAATACGTTTACAATTAGAAATATATATATATATATATATTCTTATTTCCGTCCAATTATCTACCTATGAATTTGTTTAATTTGCAATATTGGGTGCATACGTTAGTTCTTGACGTCAGGGTACCAGCTAGTTTACAAACTTCTTTCACGTGTGTTACAGTTTATCCACATTTCTCTCATTCTTTGCTAGTAATAGGTCTTCTTCTTTTTATTTGTTTAACCTACTTTTTGTGGGGCAATTCAACCAAGCCTGTTTGAAATTTGAAGAAGTCAAGTCGTCTCTCGATGGGTCCCACGCTCCCAACAAGTTGCTTGTCCTGCCCAAACTTCATCAATTAGAAAAAGCAAACCTTCATCTCTTCAGCTATAAATACTTGAGAGGACAACCCGGGACCAACACGAGCAACTTGCTCTTCCGGCAAAACTTCTGCATCTCTATCATCAACCCTTAATTAAAGAAAATAAAGTAAGAAGAAGAAATACTTCAGGGAAAAGAGAAACGGAAAGATCGATCAGAGTGCAGCAAGCAAGCAAGCAAGGTTTTTGGGAAATTTATTCTTCTAATTCTTTCTGGTTTCAATGGCTGAAGCAGAGAAGGAGAGAACTTTGGAGGAGACAGCAACATGGTCTGTTGCTGTGGTGTGTTTTGTCTTGGTTGCTATCTCAATCCTCCTCGAACATCTCTTGCACATCATTGGAAAGGTCTGTACTTGTTTCCATTTGAATGGTTTTGCTTTGCCGGGAAAGTTTCTTACTTTTTTTTTCCCCCTTAATTTCTTGCTAAAAAATTTTCCTCTTTTTGGTTCTACAGTGGCTGAAAAACAAGCACAAGAGAGCACTATACGAGGCTCTTGAAAAGGTTAAAGCAGGTAAAACTAATCAACCCGGCCCACCCCAAATTTTTCTTCAATACTATGTTATTTTCTACTGTTTTATTTAATTTCCTTGGATTCTAAGCAACACGAATCTGCCATATGCCACAGAACTAAAAGTAGATTTCATATTTTGGCCTTTTGTGTGCAGAGCTGATGCTTATGGGATTCATATCTCTCCTGCTAACAGTATTCCAAAACACCATTTCAAACATTTGTATACCCAGAAGTGTGGCAAGCACTTGGCGTCCTTGTAAAAACTATGAGAGTAAATATTCTTCTTCGGAAGATGATTCCGAAAGCTCCCGAAGAAAGCTACTGGAATTTGTCCAAGATCTTGGTTATAACACTCGTCGAAGCCTAGCTACAAAGGGCGACGACAAGTGCACAGCAAAGGTAGGAGTCAGTATTTTGCATTTCTTGGAGCCCTCAAGGTTCCAATTTGTGTAACAAGTCTTGATCTTCTCTTTTGGGTTTCAGGGGAAAATTGCATTTGTGACTGCTTATGGGATCCACCAGCTGCATATATTCATCTTTGTGCTTGCTATTTCACATATTATTTACTGCATAGTTACCTATGCTCTGGGAAGCTTTAAGGTAGGGAATTGCAAATCCAAATCCAAGCCAAGTTTCTCTTTTTCTACAAAATAAAAATTGAAAGGTTCGATTTTTCTTTCTTGTTTTCTTCTTCAACTCTCACTGATTGATTTGAATATTGCAGATGAGGAAGTGGAAGGCGTGGGAAGACGAGACAAGGACACTAGAATACCAATATTACAATGGTAATATTTTAAACTAGACGCTGCTATTTTATAATATAAAATTTATATCATTTACCTTTCAAAAAGAAAGTTTCAACCTAGACAAAGATGTGGGATTAGTTAACGGATTTTAATATGTTTCTGTTCATTCCCTTTCCTGTGGGCTAGTTAAATAATGAGTCAAGTCAAGTCCCTCATTAGAAAAATTCTGCAGGGTGACAAAACACTTCCACTTTCCAGCCAAGCAAAACCATTTAAATTAGCTTTCAACCACAGTGACAATAAGTTTTATATGGTACCAAGTTGGATTTCTTCTTCTTCTTCTTATCCCGAGTGCCTCAATCCAGTGGCTGCCTGCATGCGGAATACCCTGTGGAAGTCAGGATTTGAACCCCACCTCCGCCACTTTCCCCTTTAATACTGCATATGCTGATTTGGTGGCTTTTCCGGGTCTCAAAAAAACAGGCATTCCTTTCTCTTTGGATATCTATACATATACTCTTTCAACACTATAAACTTATATAGATACTTTTGAGTAACCCAAAAAAAGTTGGATTTCTTTTTTTCTCAATTTGCTGATTGTTTATGTTTCGATCAAGTTCACTTGATATCATAGTTGGACTGGGTCCTAGAACAAGCTTCATTTGCCACTGCATTCTCCAAAAACAGATACTTAAAAATATTTTTCTGTTTTTTTTTTTTTCATATTTTGTTCTTGAGCAGGTGACTGATAAGTTGGTATGCTTTTATATAATGCAGATCCAGAGAGGTTTAGGTTTGCAAGAGATACGTCATTTGGGCGTAGACATCTGAGTTTCTGGAGCAAATCACCAGTTTCCCTCTGGATTGTAAGCACTGGCGTTTTATGGCAGTTACACATAGTTTAAAGTTTAAACCAATGCACAACCTTCAGAATTGATTGATCAACTAAAAGTTTTTGGGACAAATGGTTTCCTTTCTTTTTATTATTATTTTTTTAGTAATATATTATCTTCTTGTCAGGTCTGTTTCTGCAGACAGTTCTTTGGATCTGTTACCAAAGTTGATTACATGACGCTTAGACATGGATTCATAGCAGTAAGTCCTAACACAGAAAACTATTGTAGTTAGAAATTTGCAAGCTTCTGTTGCTAACTTGAAGCTTCCATGCCAATGACCCTTGCTTTCAGGCACATCTGGCTCCGGGAAGTCAAACGAAATTCGACTTCCAGAAGTACATTCAGAGATCACTAGAAGATGACTTCAAAGTGGTTGTTGGGATAACGTTAGTACCTCTTACAAAACAAAAGATTGGAGCATTTCTTAGTTGTGACTAATTTTGTGGAAAACATTTCAAACGAAGGGAACTCAAGTTCAATGTTGCATTTGCAGGCCTGTTATATGGTTCATTGCGCTGCTGTTCTTGCTAACAAATACAAATGGTGAGAAGCTACTTCATCTTTTCCTGCAAATTTTTGGATCCTCAACAATTTTTTGAGTCTGATACTAATCGGTAATTCTGCTGAATTTGTCCACAGGATGGCACTCCTACTTCTGGCTACCATTTATCCCCTTAATAGTAAGTAAAATCTCCAACTGTTGCACCAAGTTCTGATCATGGTACAACTTCCTAATAAAATTCCATATGAATTTTGAAGATAATCCTTATGGTTGGAGCCAAGCTGCAAGTGATCATAACTAAGATGGGGCTCAGAATTCAGGATCGCGGTGATGTGGTTAAGGGTACACCCGTTGTTGAACCAGACGATGATCTCTTCTGGTTTGGGCGTCCACGCTTCATTCTTTTCCTCATTCATGTAGTTCTCTTTCAGGTATTTAGCCAGAACCAAGGTTTTATTATCTTCCAAGCATTTAAACATGACTTGTGCTAATATAATTTATGTTTATATTTGAATGTTTTCCTCAACAGAACGCGTTTCAGCTGGCCTTCTTCGCTTGGAGCACTGTAAGCTCAATCTGCCTTGCATCATGGTTCATACTTAAAGCTCCAGAATTATGTGTTTCATACTAATAAAATGTTTGATCCACGACTTACAGTACTCATTCGGACTGCGCAATTGTTTCCATCAGCATGTAGAAGATATAATAATCAGAGTTTCAATGGGGTAAGCTCATAGCACTCCTGCTGAATAACCAACTAAAATCTTTTCAGTAGCTAACCTAAGAGCATTGCTGATTCATCCAAAAAAAAAAACTGTTATTTGCAGGGTAATAGTTCAGTTCCTCTGCAGTTATGTGACAATGCCTCTATATGCTTTGGTGACGCAGGTAATTAACAAAAACATCTTCCATCTTTTCGATTGTAGGAAACTTGTTCCACAAGTTAAGTAGCATTACAAACTAAACCTCACATTCATGTTCTTCCTTGTTGTGCTGCAGATGGGATCTACAATGAGGCCTACCATCTTCAACGATAGAGTGGCAGCTGCACTCAAGAAATGGCATCACACGGCCAAGAAGCAGACGAGACACGGCCAACATTCTGGATCCACCACACCATTATCGAGCATGCCTCCTACTCCATCACGTGGAATGTCCCCGGCTCATCTGCTTCGCAACTACCCCCGGAGCTCAGAAGCCTATCAGATGTCTCCCCCGAGGGTCGAAAACTTTGATAATGAGGAAAGATGGTACAACGAATCACTCCATTCCCCACGCCGCAAGGAGGTTGATGGTTCTCTACCCGCCCAAGTAGAAATGGCAGAGCAGGAGAGGCCAAGTTCTGCGGAATCTGGTTCCACCCAGTTGCCTTCGGCACCAAGAACAACGAGAGCACAACATGAAATTGACATTCATCCGGCTGAGTTTTCCTTTTCCAGATGATAAGAGGCGTTTGTGTTTATGTCATCATCTTGTAATGTACAGTTCTTGTACATGAGAAAAGACCAGAGCCTGCTTCAACTACGTTGTTGCTAGGAGAGGCTGACTTGGATCCATTTCTTGGTTATTTTATTTCACAAAAACATGCAGTATACCAATCTTACCATCAAATTATAAACTTGTGCTGGGAACACTTTTTATGATAATTTAAGGCTTAAGAAAAATCCTAAAACAGAACAAAGAAAGAAGCCTCATATTGTAATGTTGGGCTGCAGTGCGCTCACCACCTCAAACCTTTAAGCAGAGGCTTGATCAATAGAATATCCAAACTGGACGGACCCTTTCTGGGAGTTTTGTCCCTGTATTGGGCCAGAAAAGACCTGCTCTGTTTGGCCCAACCCATCCACACTCTCGATTGTCAGTTAAAATATTTACTTAATTTGTCTTAAATTTATCACTTTTTCCGTCAAACATTTTTACATTACACTGACTCAAATTTTTAAATTATTTTACCATATTATCCTTTAAAATATCATTTCAACATTCGTTTGTTTATCTTTCTTGATTTAAGCGCAAAAGGTGAAGAGGCAAAAGTGTGGAAATATATATTTTTTTCCCTCTTTCTTATTCTCTGTATCAAACCTCGAATGTCTCTAATAATAAGGGATGGGGATATTGTCACTTTTAACGTTTTGAATTAGTGTCACTTTTAACCTTTTGAATTTGAGTTTGATTCAACTATTCTCTCATATTACAGTAGGAGTTTGGAAAGTAATATCTGGAAACTATGCCAATGACCCATTTTTTCTCGCACATAACTTTGCGTGCGCGTGTCATTCACTACTCTCTTGATTTGCTGGGACCCAAATTAAAAAAGTGATCATCCTAGTGGCTGATCTGAAGGAGTCGTAATTCAACTACTCCATAGGTTAAGAGTAGCTTCGGAGCGGCAAAAAGTGAGAGTCCCTAAACAAGGTGGGGTGGGCCTGAGCCTTGAGTAATACCCACGCCACATTCATCTACTACTATGGATAAGCTTAGGGTAGCACAAATATTATGGGTAAGGTTGGTACGTAGGCCATTGTGGCCTTCCCTCCTTTTATCAAACGGCTTCAACCAAAAGGGATGAACAGCTTAGAAGTTTTCGGCACACCAAAAGGATGCTTCAACTTAGAAATTGCCTTAGTTGTCGAAATTTTTTTGTCTTCCGGTGGAATGGATATTTTTATTTCCTACCAAAAATAAGAGGCCTGGAAGTTAGAAGATTGTTTTACACATTAAATATATGACGAGCAAGTCCCAAGCGGAGCATAGGATATCAAAACTGTTAACGAATTTCGCCTCTATATCAACTGTGTAAAAAACTTCCACGCTACACATTTCTACTACATATACGACACGAGTACGGCAACAGATCCTGTTCAAAAACAACACAACAGAAAGAAAACAAAAATTAGGGTGAGTAAGGCAACCTTTTGTTCTTGGAGATTACAATCCACTGGGAAACGTATTAGAATCATCAGAATCCATATATCAACCATTCATGCCATTATTCTCATTCTGTGTCAATCAGACGTTATCAGAGCCATCTCTTTCCGACTCTTCCGTACTTCGTGCAGATGCCAACCTCTCAGTTGCCAATCTCTCCTCGAGTGCTCTGGCTCCTCTTTCTCTGCTATTCAAAAAGTCACATGATTGAAAGATACATAATATAATTACATAATCTAGTTTCCTTTCAATTCTTTTACTTTTCTTCACAAGATAAATGCTATAACTACATCAGAACTGAACCCACTAGTCCCCCAGGATAAACCAAAGTACTATTAAGGATCCATATAGAAGAATGCAATTTCATGTTATCAGGGAACAAAAAGCAAGTGCACGAGGTTCCAACCACAGAAAAGTGCACAAGAGTGTGGTTTTAATTCTTCCTACTCATGCCTTGAACATGCCCGACATGTAATGCAATCCTTCAATTAGGCTATATCAATCCCTTTTCTTTTCTTTCTTTTTTACATCATTTCTTAATTTCTTGGAAAGTACCCATTATTCCCTAAAACGAAAATATTGTAGTACACTATGCCAATCTATAATAGCTTTCAAAACCATTTAGAGATCAGCCCATCACCTAGGTAAGTTACTCCGATATTGGGTTTATAATATGCAATGACTCCTTCCTAAGCCCATCATCTCAGACACTATGAAATGCACAACTAATGTGTAATTGTGGAGTTTCTTCAAGTTTTAACCTAAGGTTACTAAGATAGAACATATTCCTCAGGTGCATTAAGAAAATATTGAAATACCTTCTCCTAGATGCCTCAACGGGGTCAGATCCAGGCAATGGTTCGCCTCCCAACGTATGACCCTGAGATTCAGCAGAGGTCCTAGATTTTCCACATAGCATCCGGTGAAATATTGAAGCGATGGGATCAATAACTGGTCTGCATATAGATCATACAAAAAAAAAATTCAACAGATCAAGTGAGAAAAATATTTGAGAGTAACTTGTTTATAAGCTATGAGAGCTTACCTAAGAAATTCAGGGAAGAAAGATGAGAATGCAAAATCTTCACTGGGATCACCACGAAGCTTGGTTTCAGGTTTCCTTTGGTAATACCTCAGGTAGAGCCATCCCATGTATGTACCAAATATTATGGTTGGAAGATACATTGCTGATTCAGGTACAAAGAAGCTTAGGGCAATGGAAACCAACAGCATAATGGATGGCAGCCACTGATTACCATAGAAATTGTGTCAGAAGCATCTTTGCCACAACTTTTCACAATAACACATACACGGTCCCAGAAAAAAACACACAAACCTTTGCTTTTATTCTGAGCAAAGGAAGCTCCTGATCAGGTATAATTTGCTTAATGCCTACTAAAAAGCCTGATAGTACTCCATGGAAGCCAGAAAGAGGCATGTAACTATTACAAACAAGAAAAGGAATCAGCAATCCTTGGAGTAGCAAGAGGTGAATAAATAATCAACTGCCTTGCTTTAGCATGTCTAATGAAATTATTAATGTTTCAAACGGAGAATACATTTTGGGTGGGGGTTCCAGAGAACAATTTAGAAACTAATACTTACAGGTAAATTTCCCGCCTCGTTATGTAGTACAAGGAAATGGCAGTGACAAACACACATAATGAGGTTACAAAGTTAACAACAAAGATGAACTTTAAGAATTCCTTAGAGCCCCATATCGGTTCAAGCAACTTTCCCATGAAAAGGAGACCAAGAACACTGACAATTAACTGCAGAAACCAAAATCCAAAAATGTTATACTCAAATAGAATAGGAACAGAAAGGACGGGGAGTGCTAAATATTCATACCCCTGAAACTGACTGTTCAAGGTAACCAGCAGTCATGAGGTTCCAAGCAAATGGTATCGTCCTACAGAATATTCATGCAGAAAAGTTTAAAAAAAACAGAAATTTGAATATTTTTTCAGCAGCTGTTTCAAAGAGGGAAGAATAATTGACTCTACCTAGTTGCTTCAAAAGCCAAGAGAAAAATTATCATGCTTCTTTAATTAAGATAGCATAAATGGAAGGAGATTCGGAAAAGATAACAGGTTTTTTGCATATAGTTTAATACATTAGGGTAATTACAATATCTTTACACACATGAATGATATGAACAGAGTACTAAGATTACAAAAGTCCACCCAGACAATCAGAACTGCAGAGTGGAGATCAAAATACTTCTGAGACAACCGGCAGCAGAGGCACATAAAATGCAAATTGTGACGTAGTGGACCCTATTTGAAACAGGTGTGATTAGCCACCCAACCAACAAACTCTGGCATTTCTTTTGTTCTGCATAGAGAAATAGCAGGGACCCTCCCCAGCTCACTTGGGTAATTTTCCATTTTTCCTTTGTTTCTCGCAGATCCATCTCTGCTTAAGCTACTAAGTCATGACAACAATTTTCATTTTCTGACATCTTCCAAATTATTAGCAGACTGGTCAGATATTGAGTTTGATTTTTGAAATTTTTGTTCATTTTTTCTTTCTGAGGGAGCACAACCAGACAGGGAGTAGGGGTGTTGAACTCTGGTAATCAACAAACTTTTCGTCCACAGCCTATCTGAATCCAGATCTATGCATTCGAGAAACAGGAAGAGAAAGAACTCCTTCCCAGTCCACGCAAAAGGTACTTATGGTTCAACTTAGACGAAAAGTACTACTAAGCTTCGGAAATCCTAGGAACCAACCTTTCAAACAAATCCTATATCCATACATAATGATTTAAAAACACAAATCAATGAGAACCAAACAATAAACAAATGAACCACTTGATGTTATATGAATGCTAACAACAGTTCATTTTGCTGCCAAAAGTCAATTTGATCAGCTTGCGAAGTGGGAAACAGACCGTGATCCGTCAAGAGTATACCACTAATTGAGCAGAACTGAATCCAGAACCGAGACACTAGTTTCCTCAACAAGCCACTAATAGACATGTGTCAAAAGCAAACAGAGGGGAACGATTCGAAAGAAAGTCGAAACACATACTTGGCGGGAATTAGAGCGAGATAATCAACAGCAGAAGGGAGAAGCTGAACCACAATGTTGCCACAAACAAGCACCACAGCCAGCCCCTTGCATAGCTTTGTGAATCCGGAGAACGTGCTCGTTCCCTTGAAGTGAGAACTCGAAGAATCAAAACAACTTCCTAGTTCCGAAAGACAAAATGGAGATCTGACTGATTCTGAGTACAGAGGCAGAGAAGTTACCGCTGATATGGCCGGAGAGCTCATGATCAACGGAGATGAAGGAATCACCGGCTGCCGGTTGTGTCTTGGAAAGCGATTTGGTTTTGGAGTTTTGGGTTTTCGGATCGGTGTTTACTGAGAGTAATATGGGGCCTTCTTCAATCAGGTGGACGCGTGACTTCTGTTGATATCGATGAGGGGAAGAAACAATACCGATGCATTTTACATTTCCACACCAAAAATATGCTGTAGTACTACTAATTTCCTTCTATTTTCTTTCTTTTTTTATAATAAATTTATCTATTTCATGAATTACACCTAATGGATATTTTCTTTTATTAGACATATAGCTACCATTTCTATCGTGGACATATGTCCATGTCCATGGGGGACAAGATATTTACCTTCAATATTACCCCTTTTTTAGTTTTTTTTTTATTTTTGGCATATATATCCAGCTTTTTCTTATCTCATCTGTCATTCACCATTATTCGCTCTTTGCACACTGTTATCACCAACTTTATAGTGCAACCACTCTGATTCTCTACATGAAGATTAATACGAAGAAGTGGAACCAAACCTATTGTCCCTTCCATCTAATTATATATCTTAGCAACCCAAAGGATCGTCATCGACGTCCTTATCCTTCTTCGCAATTCACCATTGCTTCTAGCCACTGCCGAACCTAATCACACCCTCAATCCTAGGAATTGAAGGAAAATAATGGATCACATGTAAAATATTCTTTTGGCCCACCAATATAAAATTTATTAGAAGTTGAACAATGTGATACAGATCAATAAAGGTAAAATCATGTGAAAAAGAGATTGGTATAGGTGCATTTTGGAAGCTAAATAACATGTTCTATTATTTAGAGCTATTTAGCAAACTAATGTGAAAACAAAGAAATGTGTCAAGGAAATATTCATAATCTATCAACTAAAACAAAAAGTTACATGAAACTAAATAACATATATTTTTTTTTATTCTGAGCTATTTATCAGGCTAATGTGAAGAGGGTAAGATATGTTATTGAAAAGTCACAATTTGTCAATGAAAAAAATTTCTATATGAAACTCGATAACTTATTATATCATTTAGAATTGTTTACCAAATTAATATAAAAAGTGTGCGATGTGTCAATAGAAAAATTCAAATCTTTCAATGAGAAAAACAATAGATATAATGAACTCAATAACTTATTCTATAATTCAGAGCTATTTATTAGGCTAATGTAAAAAATGCAATATATGTTAAGGAAAATTCCTATATAATCAAAATTTTGATATGAATGATGTATTGGAGTTTAAATTAAAATGAAAACAGGATATGAAAATGCATAAGTTGTGTTAATAACAATTGAAGTGAAGCTATTTACCTAATATATGTAAAAAGTATGAGATATGTCAATAAAAAGTGACTAATGTATCAATGAAAACATTATATGAAATTAAATGTAAAAATATCCTTCAGTAGATAGTTACATGTAGCCGTGTTCGGCAATGCCTGTGAATGATGAATTTAGAGAAAATATGAGAGAAAGAGATATAGGTGCTTGAGACTATAGAGAAAGTGGATTAGACGTTATTGGAGGATTCCATTTCCAATTTTTGAGTTTTTAATCAGTTTTAGAAATGCCTCTACTACTGGTTTTAAGGAAATCATTGAATAAATTAAAGAAATCGGGAACAAATCGTTGAATAAATTTAAGAAATCAGAAAGAAATTGTTCTATTGCTAGTCTTAAGGAAATGCTAGCTTGGATTTCTAATTTGTAGAGTTACTGGATGAAAGAGGCGGAGGTTTTAAATGAAGAAGGAGAAGCACAGGGTATTTCTGAAAACAAAAAGATGTGACCTACAAATAGTTATGGACATAGGTCTAGCATAGACAACCTAACATATAGCCCCCAAAGAAATGTTGCTTTTACTAAATTATACATGTCATGTCAAAATAGTTGAATAATCCAAAAATTACTTGGCGGGCTAATCCGATGTAATTGTTTATTTGTTTTTACCATTGTAAAGGTAGTGGATATAGAGACAAGTTTAATTTTCACTGAGTTGCAAACATTAGCGACAAAGTCCCAATTTACCAGTTTCCCACTTTGGTCAACATTGCTGTGATGCAAAATAAGCAGCTGTATATTATATACTATAGTTTTCCATTCACTTCTTACTGGTCTGTTACGGCCAACTTGTTCGATAATGTTTTAAATGTAAACTGAAGGTGTTAACTAGCTTAACAAATAAATCTGCAGATATTCAAAACTTGTGTCCAAAGATTGATCTTTAATTATAAGTTTAATAATTACCTCAAGTTCTCAACCCAACCACCTATCTTAATCAAACTACCCCCCCCCCCCCCCCCCCCCCCCCCAAACCTCGTTTTGAAACATTGGGGCACAGCCAAATGAGGAATCCCCAAACGTAAGTTAATTGAACAAAAAAAAGGGAAAAAAGAAAAGAAAATACAAATGTGTATATTCATTTTTTTTTAATAAAAAAACAAATATATAAGTAAATAAGTTATGGAAACATGAAAGTAGCAATATTATGAGCAAGAGAAACACTGGATTTTGAGACCACGATCACCGAGCAACATTGCATAGAGTTTCCCAAGTCCACCATATTGTGTATCAAAGTCGTAATGGTGGCAATGATAGGAAGAGCCTTAGATAACGCTTGTAGAGACTGAGAACAGTCTATGATAATTGTTACAGAGGCGATATTATTGGTTAATGCATATAAGAGAACTTCATGTATTGCCCGCAATTCAACCTCTAGAGCAGATTCATACTAAGAAATGAGGAAGCCTTTACACTATTTGGGAGAGGCATTCCAACCCAACCATACCCAAGCAGTTGCACCGAGATCATTGGATCTATGCCAAGCTCCATCAATAAGGAAGATATTTGATATAGCAAGAGCATATTGGTTTGTATAGTGACCCCAAGAACGACATGAAGTAGCAAGAGAATTATAAAGGAAAGAGGAAAATTTTTGCTAGAAATTTTTTGCAAATGAGAACTAAAAAAGTAGGCCATCTTTCCTGTCTTGTAGTCAATAAAGGTACATGGAAAGGAGCATGTTGAAAAATACATTCATTCGTGGCAATTCATATAATCCAAAGAGTGGACACATATTTGTACATAGAAACTTTTTTTTTCCTTATAAAAGTTAATGTAGTATCGTGATAAGGGAAAAGGAATGAGTGGTGCATCTCGAACCCAGGACAGGAGCAAGGCGGCTTGGTGTTCCCACCATTCAGCCTAGAGGCCGGGAACCAAGGCCAAACAAATTAATTGAAGATTCATGTATATATCAATTTGACTCTAAAAAACCGTACTGCAATGACTGATAAATTGCACAATTGAACCCTAACCTTTAATTATTATTTTAATTTTAACTTTAACCTTCAACTTGCATATTTAGACTTCCTAACCTTGTTTAAACATTTCATTTTGGAATTTTAGGTAATGAAACTCCTTAGTTTTGATTGAAAATGCAATGTCATCATAGCATTTTAGGGAAAACTTTAATGTCCGAAAACTTTTCATTTTAACAAATAATCCTCGAGACATTTCATTTTAACAAAAAACTTCCCTCCCCTCCCCTCCCCTCTCCGGCCAACCCTCTCCTCCATCCGCCTCCTTGTCCTTCGACCACCAGCAGCTGCGCCACACTGTCGTAAAGAGACCGACGATCACACTGGAGCTGTTTCAACCATCGTGACAAGAAGAAGTCAGTGATCACCCGAATAGAAATTGAAGCCTGAGTTTTGTGAGATCAAAGGTGGGTTTGGTGAAATCGAAGGTAGATTGACAAAATTGAAGGTGGGTTTGGCAAAATTGAAGGCAGATTGACATCAAGGATGGGGGTGAGGAAGCGAATCGGGGACGAAGAAGCCAATCATGTGAGGATGTGCGGATTGGTAACAGAGGAGAAGGTGTGCGAATCCGGAACAGAGCAGAGGGAGGTAGACAGAGGAGCAAATTGGGGGACGAATGAGAGGACTGGCCAAAGAGGGGAGGGGAATTTTTTGTTAACATGAAATGTTTTTAAGGATTATTTGTTAAAGGGAAAAATTACAGACATTAAAGTTAGCATTTTCTCAAAAAAAAAACTATGTTAATATGGTATTTTCCGTCAAAACTAACAAGTTCTAGGGAGGCGGACAAAGAAAAGGGTTGGCCAGGGAGGGGAGGGGAGGGGATGGGAGGGGAGGAGATTTTTTTTGTTAAAATAAAACGTTTTAAAAATTATTTGTTAAAGGAAAAGGTTACAAGCATTAAAGTTAGCATTTTCTTCAAAAATGTTATGTTAACATGGTGTTTTCTGTCGGAACTAACAAATTTCGTCACTCAAAGGTCCAGAATGAAATGCTTAAATGAGATTAAGAAGTCTAAACATGTAAATTGGAGACTGAGAAAATTAGAACAATAATTAAAATTGGGATATAATCGTGCAATTTACTCCTACAATGACATTTGGTGCCTTGCAATCAAAATTTAGGGTAAATGACACATATCATCCTTGAACTGTAGCCCATGTCAGAGATTTGTCCTGAAACTAAAAAGTGTTATATCATTCATCCTCTAACTTAATAAATTGTTACAATAACATCTTTCCGTTAAGTTGGACTGTTAAAAAGTAACGGAATAAAGAGAGAAAATGCACAGTTAATCCTAAAACTAATTAATATTTTCTATTTGAATCATAAACCTTTGTGCATCTAATGATCAAGCCCCTATCTTATTCAAGCTCCCAACCTGTGAGTCCAACCACTGTTGTTCGTTCTCCATCCTAACTAGTTTATAACTCAAATAAAAAAAATTAATTAGTTTTAGAATTAACTGTTCATTTTTTCCCCTCATTCTATTACTTTATAAGGTCCAACTTAACAAAAAGACATTATTGCAACAATCTACTAAGTTGGAGGATGAATAATATAACACTTTTTAGTTCAAGGACGAATCTCTAATGTAGACCACAGTTTAAGAATGATAAGCATCATTCACCCCAAAATTTATTATACAATAAAGTGCCTGACATGAAAGTACTTGGAACAACCAACAGAAAAAAAAAAAAAAATCAAAGCAGGCGCAAAATGAAAAAGAAGGAAAACAATGAATTGATTCAGATGGGATGACCAATCTAACCAGCATAAAAAACGTTTTGATGCAGACTTCTTCCATATGCCAAAGCATGCTCTAGAGACACCATATTGAAAACGATCCACTTCAAATAGCCAAGACTGCCCAGTGAGGTTCCAATAACCAGCACGTGTTTTGTTATACTCCCACACTTCAATTCAAATGAAAGACATATTGCCAACAGAGAGCGATATATGTTCCTTAATAATAATATTAATAGTTCAAAAAATGTAGATGAAACATAACCGAACATTGAAATTGTTCCCTGTAACTCAAATAGTAAAGATGCATTCACCGACTTGTTCATCTTCATTGCATTCCGAAACAGTGAGATGCGAAATGATATAAACTGGGAAGGCAGCCAGGGATCCGAAATGCCTCCAAAAGCAGTTGCGTTTTTTACACTAATAATGGCAAGTGAATGATTCTGAGAACCCACGACCTACGGCTAGTGAAGCCACAAAGATGGAGAATGTACCACTAATCACTGACACGGCCAGCATCCCTGGACGAAGTTAGCATAAGCACCCACTTAAGAGAATTTCCTACAAGAAATTGCCCTTGGCACATTGAATGCTTCATGTGCTGCTCACTGCAAATCGCTTGGAACCGAATGCTACTCTGCTAAGATAGGCCTCAGACAAAGTGACTAAAACCCGATGACATGCCAATGCTGATGCCATAACGAAAATGATGAAAGAACTCCAGCAGAACCTTAGCATTAGCAGTGGTTCCTTCCGCACAGCGTCAATAACCTTCAGGAAAATGACTTTGATTCTTCTATCCCTCACAAGGGACTGAGGATCATACACCGAGGAGGACAATCTGGGCGATGGACCAAGTTGGGTTGCAGTGCCACCTAGTCGAAGGGTTTCATGCGCCCATTGATACAGTATGTCAGCAATGATTCTGCAGATTTGATGCCGAAAAAGCTTTGCTTCTTTCAAAACCATAGCTCGGACCAATGAAGCTCCATCCTGTTCATGAAAATGGAAAACACACTCTAATCACTGGTACACAAGGAACATAGGAACAGTTCAACCTGTCAGTGATAATGCTTGATAGTATAAACACCCGCACCACATGGTCTTCATTCAATACACAAGCAGTGCAAGTGCAACAACATTTGAGTTCTCTCAAGATTTACCATTCACAGAAATGAGTAGCAACGAACAACAATTCAATATATCATTGCAGTAACAAAGAAAGACATGAAATATGCAGCTTTCATTTCTAAAGATGGATCAGTCTATAAGTATTCATCCTCAAAAAAGCTAGGGACAACATATCTTAAGAAGGGTCTTAAGCCTATCAGAATTCCATCAAAATACCAAAAGAAAAATGACAAATACTGGCAATATATATATTAAGAAGAAATAATTTTTAGAAACACAATTTTACAGGTGTCATTTACAAAAAGAACTACCAAGTCAAACTCAATTTCAAAAAGTCAAAAAGTGAAAAACATTTTTTTAATAGAAAACAGTGGCAAAAATTATGGAACAGGGGGAGTAGTTTATAACCAGGGAGTAGAGAGTATGCAATTTGTTCTTCAGAATGAAATGAGTGAGGAAAGCACAGCAAAGAAAAAGCAATAAAAGAGGCAAGTCAAGTGAAAATGTTCGTACTGCCGTCATTAAGAGTCTCCTTAGCACAACACCATCTTTAGATGGTAAAAGCTTTAACACCATATAGCTGATGCCATACACACCATCAGCCTTGTCTTGCAAATCGCCAACAGAAGTTCCATCGCCAGATCCTGCTAACAACTGCAAACTCTTCCTGACATAAACACTTTAGAATCAGAGAAGCAAATGAATACTACACCACAAACGCTCGTTGAACATATTAAGAAACCTGCCTATTATCATTTGTTCAAAATGAAGCTCATCTTTTTCCCCCTTAAGGCATTATCATTCATGTGCATGCATCTGAACACTCACCACACCATTTGTTCAGGATGAAGAGAACAGTTTAAAAGTCCTTGAGAAGGTCGGAATGATGAGTTTCTGGTGAGATCATTGTCAGCTCACCACACCATTTTGGGATCAACTAAAGGATCACTAATCTTTTCTTTTTTTCCAATTACACACAATTTAAGCTATCAGAAGAGAAGTGCTCCACATACAAACTGGTATATTACATTAACAGATGTTGAAACTGTTGCAATAATGATGATGCTTAACATTCAATGTAACACATTTGACTAAATTGGACTCATAAATTGTACCATGCATTCATTTAACTATTATTGAAATCCTTTAATATGGTTTGACATACCTAGTTGCACCTACTCTAAGGAAAAGAGCAAGCCTCTGCCAGTTGAATTCCTTCTTTTTGTTTAGCAACACCTGTACAGGCAACTCATAAACAATTTTAAGGTCATTTTCTACTCAAACAGAGGAATCATCTCATATATTGCTTGAACTGACAAAAGATGATATGGTTTCAGCATTCAAAAGAGTATATCCTATTTCAGCTTCTTTATTTTTCCCCACTCAAAAAGATGCAGCCAGGCAATGTCGGCAACCCTTACCCTTGCTTAAGACCTCCAATCCTAGGTGAATGAGTGATGAATTCAAGATCTTAGTATTAACACTAAATATTGCATGAATTGATTTGCAATCAGTGTCAGATCCACCAATGGAGATACTGCCGGTTCAGCTGCCAGAAACATAAAATTTGAAATCCCAGTCCATGTCTGCCAGACTTCAAAATCAGCAAGTGAAAGGAGACAGATGAAGTGCAAGTATCAATAGGAAATAGCTTTTAAAATTTAAACATTGCCTTTATTTTTTTAAGAAAATTTTTACCACTTAATAATCTCTTATTTCTCAATAGCCACATGTTATTATGGCATTCGAAGGCAAAATTCATCTAGCCTCTCACATAGGGATAGGGTGGTGAGAAGTTCAAAATGTAAATTAATTTCTAAGAGTCATTGACATCAAAACTTAAAAATTGGTATAAGGACTGCACAGAAACTTCAAGACAAACGCATCAGTGAGGTGTTTTCTTGGAGTCATGCAAAAAGAAGAGCGGCAAGCTCTCCCAATGACATGATATATTCATAACATCAGAACTCAAAATTTGGAGAAGTAATTTTATAAAAACTTCAAGACAAATGCATCATAGTCTGGTATATTCTTGGACAGACACATGTTGGGAAAATATGTTTCTTAAAAAGTATATTACCGAATACAAAATTTTCCTTGCTGAAGCTGAATTCTCAGTCAGAAGTTTCCGTACAACATATGGATATGCTGCATTGAAAGTTTTAAAGTTTGGATCAGCAGCTATTGCCAAACCTGTCAGAAAATGGAGCATGTTATTTGTGAGGTCAAATATGTCAGAATGATAGGGGAAACACCATAAGCACTGACAGAAAATAAATCCGACTTGTAAATTAGATATGAACAAGACTTGGTGAGACAAGAAAACCAGAGGAAAGAAAAAAAGAGCATCCACAATCAATATAATAGATATTTCAGCAGAACTTTGGTCAAATACGGATGTGTCTAGGGGAAACTTTTTACTGTTTCCTTTTCTTTTGTTTACTCTCACTCTTTCTGCTGTAGGGTCACAATTTGGTCAGAAGCGTACCCCTTTTACCAGACTCCTAAACCAGATGAGCCCTTTCTACAACGGTTTGGCAATATCTTACAGAGAGCTAGGCAACAAGGGTCTGAAAATCAATAAACTTTGCGCGAACAAAATGAAACATTTAACTTATAGTTGGAATAAGTAATGTTCCACAATGGCTCATCAGAACCCATTCTCATTGTATATCACCAAGATAAGGAACATGAACTTCATCAAGTAAACTAATTAGTGGCCTATAAAGTTTCAGATGGCTGTCCATATTGCACCTTTTCAAAGGCTTTTTCTAAATCTTGAGAGGAAGTTTGATCCTCCCCACCTCTTATTCCAGTGCTTGGAATGTCACCACCAAACTTGCGGCCTACCCTCTGATGGTCCTTTATCAAGATGTGCTTTATATCTTGTCAAAGGGCTCAAACTTCCAAATGTGGCTTCTCACTTAATGCAGAGCTTCTGACCAACTAAGAAGCTTAAAGTTTGGTAGTGCAGATGGTTGACTACTACCATCATTATCATCAACCGTACAAAACATTCTTTCAGGTTTCTGAAGTCAAGTCCATAGTTCTGAGGCTACACTGATTGCAAACGTTCAGATTCTTATCACTACATTCTTGCACCAATCCACTTGTGACTAGGGTAGCTGTTCAGCAGGCCCATGAGTTGGCTATAGGGAAAGATTTTCCATTTTTGGTGTTTATATTGGTCTTCTTTTACTAAGTAATTAAAAAAAAAAAAGGCTCCACTTATTGCCAAAAGCAATTTCCTGTTCTTGTTTGCAATGTCTATGTGGTTGTTTTGCCATAATAAAGGGTGCTGGGGTACATAAAAAGTAGCATCATTGAAGGAATCAGACCAAAATCATGTGAAATCACAACTACTTTCTCCATCTTTCCATGATCCTACCAATTTACCTTTATTAAAAATTAGCTTATCTTTCTCTATGTGTTTCTCTGGTATAAATGCTCCTTTTGCACTAGCCCTGTAATCAAGCTTAATCCAAGATCAATCCTCCCCGTTTTCTTCTTCTATCCCTCTCTTATTTTCTATTGGGGTAGTACTCTATGCTTCTCAGATCAAGGAAACATTTCCTGATTTGCGTTAAGATGAGGCCAAAAACCAAGACCGTACAAAAATAGGTTACTGATGCACGACTGTATGTTCAGAAACATTTGATGGAATTATTGCCACCACAAACCATATGCATCCAAATTTTACACCTAGTACCTCTTTCCACATCATTTGAGAATCTGAGATGAGTTGTGGCAAGACCAATGAAGCATATATGTGTGTGTGTGTGTGTGTGTGTGTGCGTGTGTGTGTGTGCAACACCCAAGTATTGCATGAAAAGGGGCAAAAAGGAATAATGAAAAGGGAAGCAAGAGATACAAATATTTAGGAGTCTACCAAAGCATGTCAGAGAATTATAACCTAAAGCCTCTTTGTCACTACATCATCTGATATGAGTACTGACATGAATAATGAAGCAAATTATATGTGCAACACACCAGTATCACAAAAAAGCGAGAAGACAGAAGAAGGGTGGCAAAAGATCGATACAAATTGAATTAGGAGTATAGAATCTGCAGGTTACCTTCCAAAGAAGCAAGAGACCTTAAGACAAGAGTGTAGTATGGTGGCATGCGAAAATGATACTTGAGAGCTATTGACCAAATTTTGCCAAGAACCTTCAGCAAAATTTATGAAAGACAATCAAGATTATTAACCATTATGATTGCTCATTGATGCAAAGAACAAAACAAGGATGAAAATCACTTACTTTCAAGTTCTTAATCTTCATTAAATTAAATTATTTATTGATTTAAATCGGAAAGGGAAATCCTTCAAGAAAAATGAATGAACACGGGAAAAGTAAAAAGAAAGGGTAGTATCTCCAAAGAGTAAATGTCTTAAGACAAGGTTCTTTAAATGTTACAGTATTAAAGGATGATGGTTATGTTAAACAACTA
Source organism: Aquilaria sinensis (assembly GCA_005392925.1). NCBI lineage: Eukaryota > Viridiplantae > Streptophyta > Magnoliopsida > Malvales > Thymelaeaceae > Aquilaria > Aquilaria sinensis. Next base: position 629,712 of record SMDT01002859.1, on the reverse strand, counting down.
ACGGCTTTGTGTTTGACTTGACCAACCATTGTTAATTTTTAGGTTCAGATTAAAATAGGAGCAACATGAAGAATAATTTAAAATAGGAGTGACGTGAAGAATAATTATAGTCCAAACAAGTTCTCCATATTGGCCTTCAAAATGGAAACATACGGGTAGTGGAAACATTTCTTAACATTTCCCACCATCAGTTAAGTGGAGTATATACTCCCGGAGGACATTCTCAGATCCCCAAATCCCCACCTTTTTATCCAAAAACTGTAGCAACAAATTCAGATTACGTGAATAAATGATCCAAGAAAAATAACTGTAACTTCACAATGATTAAGAAAATGAAAAAAAAAAAAAAAACTATCTTCCCTTTGGAACTCATTAAAGTTACTTTATAAAAAAAAAATGGCAATTCTTGGTCATGGTTCCAACAAAATACGAGGGTAACTTCCAGAAAGAGACCAATTAGAAATAGGTTATCATTGGCTGTTCATCTATTTGAACCTGTACATCCAAAAGATTACAGAAGCAAGACACTACTCACTGATCACAGCCAATTGAAATAACCAGGTACACCAACTAAATCATCCCTCAGCTGTAGTGAAAAAAGTAAGTATTTTTAACAATATCAACAAATAAAGAGAAGTGTCAGAGTAATTCTCACCCTACTGAATTTGACATCAGGAATACCATCTTTAATTTCCACTTCACCCAGTGCCTCTTCCAGATCCTGAAGATTTTCAAAAGCTTCACAATAAATCAATGGTTCTTCTGTTACAAAGAAACATATACTTCGCAAGGAGCAGAGCAGATCAATTGTTATTACTGTAACTCAGAGTCAAAACTGGCAAAACAGACAGTTAGCAGAAAAGTTATAATCTTTAGATGAGATTTACATACCATGGTAACTCGCCGGATATTAGTTCCAGGCCTAACAACATCCATTTCAGTAAGATCCTGAACAAGGGATAACCAAGCTCCATTTACTATATGAACTACGGATGCTAACATGGCATCCTGATGCTTCCTTTCCATATGACAAAGCAAACCAAAGTCCAGAAACCTGGCAGACAAAATGACCGGAAAATAACTTAACTAGTTCAGTTTAAAGCAAAGCTAAGTTCTGAAATGCAACAAAACACCAATCAAAATGTACCCTATTTGTCCTGATGGTGTGTACCGCAGGTTTCCAGGATGTGGGTCAGCATGCAACAAGCCTGTTTCAAGGAGTTGAACAAGGGATGCCTCTACCCCTTTGCTGACCTAAAACAATAAATGCACCAAATTTTACTACCTCATAGAAAAATAAAATACAGAATCTTCTTAGGCGCTGATTAAGAAGATGGGAAACAACCTCACTTCACTATAAGACCTCAGTGTTAATGATATTGATAAAGGATTATTTGCTCGATCCCAATAAAACCAATAGTCGCATGGACAACAATTGGTATGGATAACCATTGGTTTTACAAGCACATAAAAAGTTCTTTGATTTAGCAAAAACATAAAGCAATCAGTTAAATTTTGATCCCAACTAGTCGGGTTAACTATATGAATCAATCTAGTATAATACTGAAGATGTTAAAAGATATGAATTCTCAACCAAGATAAACCCCAACTCATAATAGAATTCACATCAATAACAAAACGACTAATATTGAGGGTGCTTTACATAGACAACAGCTTCATGAAACACGGCCAACTTACGTGTTCCACACAGTTACAAAATTAAGAAGATATTACACAAGGTTTACCCCTTGCCAAGGAAATCAGTTCACATGCCTTATAATTCAAAAAACTTGAAAACCAACATGTAACAATAGTGGATTATTTATTTATTTTTACTTTGGGGTGTCTACACCTGTGGCCTAACTACTCCATACAAGTCCACTCAATAATTTGTGAAGAATTCTAAGCTTAAATAAGATAAAATTTAACCAATTGCAACTGACCAGATCAAGAAGGCGTCCCTTTGCTTCAATTTTCTGTCTCTCTGAAAATGTAGGGCCACAGTCAAAAGGACTAGACATGGCAACTGACATTAAATCATTTGGGCTGTCACCGACCATCCACTCCATAGTCAAAACTCTCTTGCTAGTAAGATTCTTGAGTACCTTTGGGATTCTCATAAATGAAAACTGGGAATGAGCTTCCTGCAAAGGAGGAACTATTCCGTCAGGAGAAAGGGCAACCTTGGCCAGAATAGGTTGAGGAGCATGACTAAAAAGAACTATAATATCAGTGTCTCGTCCCAAAGGAAACATTGCACTTTTGGTTTTCGTGTGAAATGAATCTCATAGCTCTTAAGCTGAACTTAAAAGTTTTTTATTCTTCCAGAGAAGGAAGATAATCATTCAGAAAGGGGCTCAGACATTTTTGTAATCCACAGCCTAGCCACTGGGAGGGGGGAAGAGCCAGAAAGGCTAGAAGGTTGGTAATAAACATAACAATGTAATCAAACTGAAACTTTGTTCATCATCTGGCATTAGAAAAGCTACTTTTCCGTGCAAAACTGAAACCAACAATATTTCTGTGCTAAAGAGGAAAATCACACGCATTTGCACTCCTCTTCAATTCTCATTGACCACAAAAACACACACACACACACAAGAGATGAAGCATCTCATTTATGGTTCTCTCTGAGCAGCATTTTCCAGAATGGGGTGAATAGTCCATCCATGTAGGGATGAATATGCTCAAGTAATTTTTGCCTTGAAAAACATAAAGAAACAAAAAGGAAGAGAAATCCAAATCTTAACTAGTTTACAATCTTCCTAAATTTCCCAGGAGATACCTATACTGGAAAAAATCTGTTATAAATTTTGGATAGGGTCATAACTATTTCTTTTTTGCCTGTCCCAAAGTAAATATAATGAGCATGGAGCCGATGTTAAAACTTGAAACACGAGTTTAAACAGTCTCTATCTAATGCTCTGATGTAAATATACATATCATGTTGCAGAAGTTCTAAAAAGCATCTTGCATTAAAAAAAAAAAACTGAAAGGAAACGACAATGATTACCAGAAATTCAGAAGCATTAGCAGCCTCTAAAGTGTAGTCTAGCTCCCCTACTAAACCTTTCCCGAGCTCATCAGCATAAAGGCGAAGGTCACTTTTTCTCTTTGCAATCTTTTGCAATAGGCCCAGCTGAGAAATTACACTGCCAATCAATTAGGAACAACATATGCAAGCTTATAGAGGAACACCAGTAAAGATTCCAATACAAACCCCAAGGCGAAGGATATAAATATCCCGCACTACTACATGATGTAAATTTGGACGTTGAACTTTGACGGCCACCTTAAAACCATCAATTGTGCTTCCAAGGTAGACCTAAAATGGTTGGCACAGAGAAGAGAAAGCAACATAAATCTACTTGTTTTGGGCACTTTTGAAAGAGCACAAACCAGTAGTGATTTTGTCATTCACTTAGAGGCTCACCTGACCAAATGATGCTGCTGCTACAGGTTCCTCAGAGATATGGCTAAGCAATGATTCAACTGGCGAACCAAACTCTTCTTCAATAATTTTCATAGCTGCATTCCTAGAGAAGGGTGGAATTTGGTCATGCAGCACTGACAATGCCTGCAATCAGTACCTAAATTAATCAACTAGAAAAACAACAGAATCATTGCTGACCCAACATAAAAAAATTGACCATCTATCTTTAACCCTTGAAACTGATAAACACATGTTGCACGGTTTCGACTTTCAAGCACACTAGACACCTTTAAAACGTATTCTAATAAAGTGGTATCCAGAGACCCCCAATGCTTAATTATAGTGGTCACAATGTCAAAACATGAGTCATATGGGCTATCCATCAAAGATATGCCAAGGTTTATGATTCTGGAACTGCAAGCCTAATAAGTAGGTCATAACTCTCAAATCTCTCTTATGGGTATTTGAATTATCACAGTACTCCTCCCTAAACATCTGCACCCAACCACATACCAATCCAAAATCAAAAGTGAAATAAATGATGTCTGTGGACCTTTAATCATATAATCATACACAACATTGGTCCTGAACCTGCACAACAATCACAAATCTTGTATGGTGCATACCATGGAAGTCAAGAGTTATCCCCCAAACAATTCACACAACTGAACTCCAAAACAGGTCCAAGAGCTACCCAAACCACATGGACTCCCATTTATGGGGAAAAAATCAGAGTTGTATTGCAGGACACCAAACTCACAAAATATTGGAATTCTCACATCTCTCTCACACAAGATTCAGGGAATAGAAGCATTTTATAGCATAAACAGACATAGAGCATCAACGCTGCTGCTAGACAATCCACAGATCCAAAACATTACCAAAATAAGCAACAGGTGTATGCTTCTACAGCAACATAGCACAGACTTTTACCAGCCTGCCAAACTTTTCTCGCAGGTGTAACTAAGAAATTACATATAAATATATCAAGCCTTTATACTTCTAGTTCAATATGAACAAGTAAACCCTATCATTTCATAAATCGTCCACAGAATAACTAAAGCAGAAAGCCCCTTTCTTCTGTCGAAGACGATAAAGACTCTAATTATTTGTAATTATTAGGCGCCCTTAGTTATCCTCCCTTTCTAGGCTCCTCTTACCTATAGTATGTTTAGTATCTAGTCAGATTTGATTCTATTAGAACAGAAAAACCCATTTTCAAAGATTTCAATTGGACAAAAGAATAGGGATCCAGTAACACTATCAATTTGAGATTGAGAAAAGCAAACAGGGGGTAAAGCCAAATATTCTTCACAATATACATACTAGAGATGTGATAAAAGGAATTCCAGGCATATCTTATATGGTGGAAGGAATGCAAACAATTAAATTTCGTACTTTTTTGTTTGTTTTCCGCCTAATTTATGTACAGTACCCTTGTTTCTATAATTTCAGAGAAAGAGGATTAGTATATGATCCATTCAAATGCTTAAGGACAGAATCACCAGATACAATGAAAATAGGGGCATTGTCTATCTCTTACCTTGGAGATTTCAGAACCAATAATATCAGGCCTTGTGGAGAGAGATTGGCCAACTGCGCCAGCAAGCAAACAAAACTAACACAATTGCCACCATATGATCCTAGAGGGAAAAAAACAACAAACAACAACATTCCGACCTTTGATAAACGTGGGGCCGAGGTCTAACATAGTCTCTTTCAACACCACTCCGAAGTTGTATTGCGAGTTCCCGTTAAAACCGCTATCCGAATCTCTGCTCAACAATCTTCTGATTCCGAATGCTCGAATTCTGATTGTTGCAAAGGCGAAAGAAGAGAAAATCTTCGGGAAAAGGAAAAAAAAATCGAATTCAAGATGGACTATTATATTTTACTCTTAGATAGGAGGAAGGAAGATAAACAGCAACTTAATACCTCAAGAAGCCGAAGAGCAACAACATGAGGCCTGCAACTAAAGTAATTAGCAACTTCTTGAGGATCATACGCTTCAGGAAGTGGCTTCGACCATCTCCTCGACGAATAGTAGAAATAAAGAGCATAGGCCTCCAACGCTTTGAGATCCGCCATGATCAAATCGACGCCGGAAAGTTCAGGATAGTAAGGCTCCGGCCATCTCTGGTGCTCTAAAGGCGGCGGAGAGAACCGCGGGTCCTCCAGATGCCGAAGCCAGACGACGTTCTCCACCGCTTTCGCGAGCTGAGGGAGTCGGAAAGTCTCATTGGCCCACTCCACTCCACGCGTCATCCTCTTCTTCAAGAAATCAAAGTCCCTGCGAACCGCCTCTCGGAAGTGACTGTCGCCGATAACTGGAGCTTTCCGCAGCTTCCTCCTCTCCGACTCCGTCGTTGTCGCCGCCGCGACCATTCGGCGCGAGCTGAGTGAAGAAAAGGAGAAAGACGTCGCCGGTGTAGTTGCAATCGCCATGGGAGAAGGAAAGGAGTGCGAAGTGGGTGAAAGGCATGGTAGTTCTTCTCTCTTCTTCCTTCTGTTTCATCGTGTGGCTCGCACAAGAGCAGAAACTAGAGTGGAAGGGACAGATTAAGGTACGGCTGGGTTCATGTGATGCCGCAACGTGCTGGCAAGTGATTGGAGATGGAATTTAATTACTGCTCACAAGTGTAATCTGCAATGGCTTATTCCTCAAATCTACCAGTTAGTTGACATCAAAGTGTCCGTTCCGTCACACTCTTTTTAGTTCAGTCGAATTTACCATTAAATTAATAAAAGAGTTCGAAATTTACAATAAGGTGAAATATTAAAAAATGACCCAAACTCAACTCAGTTTAAAGCTTATTTATGGCTTACACATATCATTTTCGATCAAAGTTGAAATAAGTTGTCAATCTCATTATTCATTTCATGCTGAAGTTGAATTACTCACTACTCGGCTTTGGTTTGGTTTAATTTTACCCTCAACAATTTTTTTCCTTAGCTTACAAATAGATTTGACTCAACTTAAAACCTGGTCGTTTATCGCTTTTTCATATTTTTTCAATCCAAACTTAAACAGTGCTAAAGCTTTTAAATTATCATATATAATTTAATGATAAAAAGTTTCTCTTTTCTTTTAAAATCAGGGGGAAAAAATGCTCTGATGTTATGTCCATTGTTTTTTATCTTGGTCAAACTCAAACGAGTTTAACATGATTTTAGAAAAATATGGATTGTGGAGATACGCCGGGAGGTGTGTATGCTTGTATATAACAGAAAAGGAAAAGTCCCCTCTAAGTCCCTAAACTTGTACATTTCTTGAGCTTAACTGGTTCCTTAATTTTTTTTTTCTATATATTTAAAGTGAAGAGAGCATAAGAGAAGCTCAAGGTTGGGTGGGTAAAAGTTTGAAAGTTCAATGGCTAACATCTTCCAAAAAACTCTGTTTGTAGATAGAACAAAGTGACCTACGTTTTCTTTTTTTTTTTATATTCCTTTATGTGACGGACATCATTTAACATCTCTTGTTTATGCTTTTTTTTACTAAAATAGGATCCATGGACCCTCATATATTGCATGTGGATCCATCCTTAATAGGGATGGCAATGAAGCGGGCGAGAACCGCGAACCACGGATATCCACCTATGACGGACAGGTAAACGGGTGAAAATACCCGTAATAGGGCGGGCATGGGTAGAAAATTTCACCCGTCTGGCGGATGTGGGCGGGTGACGGGTATGGAGTATCCATTGCGGATAAATCCGCGCTTGCATACCCGTGAAACCCGCCTAGTATATGAAACATTGAAACTTCAATTTTACCCTTAATGCAAATGTTACTTTTCTTAATTTTAAATGGCTAATTCGGTATTTACACGTTCAGCTTCAGCCTTCGAGCCGATTCTACGACCCTTCCCCGTTTCATTTGGAATTCGCCAATTCGGCGCTAGGTTTCAGAGAATCAAAAATTGGGAGGTCTTGCTCTCGGCTCGTTATCTCATTGTCGCGTCTCGCTGCTCACGACCGCGCACAGCTGCTCAATGCTCACGTCCGACGCCGGCGGCACCATCACATCTCGCTGCTCACTTTCTCTGTCTTCATTCGACATTTTGTCTGAGAGGGAGAAATCAAGTTCAAGCTGTCAGGCACGAAGGCACCACATCGTTAGCTAGCCCCGCCCGACGCCCGATGTTGACATTTCATTGTGATTTGCGAATCCGAGAGGAGAATAAGCCAAGTAGCCAATGAGGGAAAAGGAAACTAGCCTAAACCGCAGATTATCCACGGACTGGATTATCCGCGTGTTGCGGGCACGGGTGCTATTTTCTACTTGTTAATGGATATCCGCGAGCTGACGGATATGAAAAAACCGCGGGCGCAAATGGCGGATATGGGGTATCCGCGCCTAATCTGCACCGTTGCCATCCCTAATCCTTAAACTCCACCAAATCATGAAGCTTAATGTTCATTTTCTACGCATGGTAGTTTTTTTTTATCATGACCCATTCCAACTCTAACTTTTAATTTTCTTTTTGAATGTAAAAAAAAAATGTTCATTTTCAATTCAAATTTATTCTACTCATTACTTAGCTTGATGGGTGAGTTTAGATTTAGCTAGATACTAGCTGGCATGGTCATGCTTTGTTGTGGCGAGTAGTTGTTTACTGTTAAACACATGATCTGATACTAGAGTTGAACGAACATCTAAGCTATAGCTAGGATTACAACTTGACTATGCATCGTCATAACTTGAAGCCACATTCTCTAAAATCGATAATTGTAATAGCGGCTATAAGAATTCCCATAACTTAATACCATTTATTTCGTTCAACAAAATCTCAGGAGCCCACCAACATGGCTTAAAAACAATAGAAAAGAAAATAAATAAATAAATTACTAGAGATCAAACAACTACAAGCTTTTGAAATCTACAGCAACTGCAAACCTAGGAGGCAATCTCACTATCACAAATAAAAGGCAACATAATGCATTCAGTTAACAAAATTTAAGAATTTCACCACATGACTGGCTTCATAAAAAGCTAAGGGCAAAACTGGTCAACTTAAATGCTTACTAACTAACTTTAATATCTGGCATTGCAACGAAATCAAATTAGAAAATATAGTTGGATTTAAAATACAAAGTATATGGATGTTAAAAAAAATAATTTAAATACTTGGTATTGTCAGGAGAACAAAAAAAGTTAGAAATATTAAATAATGCAATGGCAATTTTAAATAAAACAATAGGTAAAAATATTATTCACCAACAAGAACACTTTATAAGTAAAATAAAGTGGTAGTAATATATGTATTAATAGTATACACAATAGTTTAAATAAATATACATGATTATACAATTAATAATCATGTGTTATCATGTAAATTAGTAAGAAATGATATTCAAAATGAATACAATATTCTACTAATACTGCATATTATTTTATGTTTCATATAGTTCATAGTAGTAATAAAATATAAATTAGATAGGGAACTATAGAATGTCTAGATTAAGATAATTATGTAAGACATTACAAAAAAAATTCACAATTAACAAATCCTTGAGTATATTTTAGACACTAGGATGGAGTAATATAAAATTTTGTCTTTATGCAATGTTTATAAAATTTTGGATTAAAGGGCAAGAAGAATATATACACAAGAAAAAAAAAACAGATTTATTATAGTGTGTCAAGCTACTAAAACTAAAACATGTACGAAAAAAAATAAAAAAATAAGTATGAGTATTTTAAGTATTAATTCTATGAACATACTCCAACTCCTTTATGGGTCACCAAAAGACGCAAACCCCTGCTACACTTTCTAAACTTTTAATTTTATCTCATATTTCTATAAGTTTTGAGAAATATGAAAGTTAGCTCACATACTTTACAACAACTTATTAAAAAAAGAAATATATCTACATCAAGGTATTCGAATTATTGGTTTTGGTATAGGCTAACTTAGATGTAAGACTAAGTACAATTAGCTTAGCTTGTCTCTACCAATGAAGATGACAAAAATAACTCTACTGCACCTACCCTACTCAAACCCGGCCACCTAAATTTGACCTTACCCTTAATGCTTGTTATGAGTTTAACTATTTTTACCTTAAATGTAAGAAAATAGATTTATTGTGGAATATCAATCTATTAAAACATATATGAGAAAAATAAAAAGACGAGTATGAGTATTTTAAGTATTAGTTCTAATAACATAGTCTTGGTTATCTAGCACAGCTACCACTAAGGGACATGGATTCGACTACCACCTTCTCGAATTGCTTATTTTATCTTGTATGCCCTCTAAGTTTTGAGAAATCGGCAAGTTACCTGTTATATTTCGTAACAAGTTATTAAGAAATTGAATATAGTTACATCAAGACATTTAAATGGTAGGCTTTGACATAAGATAAATCAAATATAAGATTAAGTATAATTGGCCAAGCTTGACCCATACCAAAAAGGATGATAGAATTACTCTATTGCCCCCACCCGTACAGAATCAGGCCATTCTAACTTAACCCTATCCACAAAGTTTTAAAGAAGTTACGGGTTTAACTAATTCCACTACATCCTACCCCTCATAAAGTAGTAGTATATTTATTTCGAAAAAATTTTCTTTTATCTCAAAATAAAGTCATAATCTAGTATAAATTTTTCTATGTTACCTTATTTTATAAAATTTTATTTATTAATTATTTGTAGATATACATATTTTTTTAAACATACATAAAATATATATAAAAAATGAAGTTTACACACACACACACCCCAAATGGGTATGTATGTGTTATCCACTTACTTGTGGGAGCCAGGTACAAACTCACTTACATGTTGAGAGAGTTTGTATTTAGTAATATCATCCTCAAACCTTTATCTTCACATCTCTATATACCAAGGAAGACTTATGACCCATGATCAACCTAACCTACCCCCTCAAGAACACTTTAAAAAAACTTCTTACCAAAATAAATACATACTTTATATCAAATGATTTATACTCTAATGAAAATATTTTTTTTTTTTGTAAATATTATTGTTCTAGTTGAGTTAAACCAAGCCAAAACACCCTTAACTTGAGCTCAATTAAAACTTTTTATCAAAATCATAGCATGATAATAATCATATATTAGGTGAATCCTAACTATTGGACAATTTCTATTTCAAAAGTAGATAATGATAATAAGTAAAAAGCTCATGAAAAATTAAAGGAGAAGTTTATTTCCAACTCTATGGTTAAGATATAAATATCTAGATGTTATTAATAAAGTTGTAAACTAATAATGTTTATAGCAAAATTAATCTAATAAAGATCATTGTAATTAATAAATAGAAATAAAAAAATTTGACCTATTCATCAAAGAAAATGACTTAACAAAAAAAAAAAATTTAACCTGACCTTAATTTTTTTATTACATTCATATTTGACCATCTTTTTAATATAGTATTGGCCTGTATTAATTAACCCTCAGTATAGTGCTAGCTTATTTCTTTTATTATTACTCTGAATTTTTTTAAAAAAACTTTTAAAGAAAAAATAATGAAGGTAATAGATGAAAGTTATAATTTGAAGCTAATATAGAAAAGTTCCAATCAAGTGTCATATATTTTTGGTAAATAAACTTGATTAAGTGATGAAAATAATAATAACACCATCTAATGTAAAATGTATTTATAAATTTAAAATGAAAAATGCAATAACAATTAACAAAATAAATGATAGAAAAAAATTTAATAGTATCCAACCACATCACAAAAAAACATCAAAATATTGAATGAAAAGAAAAAATAGAACAAAGAACATGTCCACTATTATCTATTAGTTTAGATTTTGTTTTCAATATGTACTCATATATATGGGAAAATTTATGATAAGAATGAAAAAAGTCTAAGATGTAGCAAAGGTAATAATATTAACACACATCATAATATATTTTGTTTTTTTAGTAATGCATAGTTGACCAAATTAATTTTTTTTTTAAATACCAACATTAGTTTGATGTATTGGTTCAACAAAAAAAAAACACAATTTTGAAAATCATATAAGAATTTTAGATTGAATTCAAGCCTTTACAATTAAATAAAAAACTAATGCCTTTTACTATTGAGAATAATAAAAGTATTTTTGGTAAATGTTAAAAAATTTTCTATATTTTTCTAAAATAAATTAAATGTTAATAAATGTCAATTTGATTTTATTTTAAAAACAAATAATGTTGACATTGTCATTTATTTTAGAAAATAATTCAAATTTACAATTATTTGAAAAATTAATTTTTTTTATTTTTATGAAAATAGGTATTAATTGATGTGAGCTTTTTATTTTAGATAATAAAATGTTTCCTTATGAACAAATTATTCTTGTTATGTAAATATTTTGCTTATTAGATTTCTACAATAGAGAAGTGGAATGAAGGTTTTAGAATAAATATTATAGGTTATAATATTGTTGCTTAATGTTTCCTTACTAATTGCATTATATATAAATAATTTTAAAGAGTTTCCTTTTTTTTGTGTGAATTTAATATGAGAATTTATATGAGAAAATATACTATAAAAATTTATTTCAAATATGTTAATGTGTGAGAGATCACAAGGAAGACAAATGAATATTGAAATTTTTGTTCTCAAAAGTATTAAGATGGATATTTTTTGTACCAAAATTATAAATTATTGATATCGATTAGTAAACAAAAAAGTATGCAAGAAAAATGTTTTTACAATGACAACATGACCATTATATATTTGTGGGCTTACATATTTATATTTATCATAGGTTAAACTTACTAAATAGTATAATTAGAATGGTAAGAATTTATGAGTTTTACATAAGGCCTAAATACATTTTTAGGCCCTAAACTCAGTTAACTCAGACACTTTACCTCTTGAATATGAACTCAGTATAACTCACTCTTTCAACTTGGTCAAATAGTGCAGTCAGACCCTTTTACCTCTCGTGTTGTTCATTTGACCTTTAAAAACCCTTAATGCCAATTCTGCCACGTCATATAAAATGTGCATAAAGTCACTAAATTTTATCTTTTTATCCTATTTTTATCCTTAACCTCATAAGTGCCCTTATTCTAGCCCTACCTTTGAAAAAGCTCAAAAACCATCTTCACCGACTTCAATGCATCTCTCTCGCTCACCTTACTCGTTACTCTCACTCTCACCTTCATCCTTGCTTACATCACATCACATCCACCTACCTACCCACCCCTCTAACACCTTGCATAGGCACACCCACCCACCCAACAGCAACCTAGTTGGTTTTAATCTAAAGCCTATTAGCCATATAATGAACTATAGATGAAAATGGAGACCAAAGAAAACAAAAATCTCTTTTTCACACTTTTTTTCAATTGCTACAAGTCTCTCTCTTTCAAGGTTAGAGCTTTAATTACTGCAAGTCTCTTTCTTTCAATGTTAGAGCTTCAAATCTTTTCCTATCAATTTTAATTCTGAAAATCCCATTAATTGTTATTGAGTTTCTTACATGATTTTTTTTTATTTTTTCATTTTTTTTAAAGCATGAATTTTGATAATGAAATTAAAATGTAGATGCAATATTGGGATTTAGGTGCAATTTTGTTTGATTAAGCATTAATCTAGGTTGTAGCTATATTGCGGCTCTTTGTTTCAACATGATTAAGATTGAAGATGAGTTGATTATTCAGTTGGTTAGGATGGCGTTTCTTTGCCTTGGTCAATTTATGTGCAGTGGCTATGTTTGTTCTTTCATTTTGGATGTAGTGTAAGGTTGTAGCTTCAAGGTTGGATGTAGTTATGTTTTTTTTCATTTTTGCCTGATGTACTATTGAGACTGCTATGCTGAAATATTGCTTTTCACATTTAGGCCATTTGGCTGTTGCATTTTTTTTCCTCATTATTAATGTTATATTATACTTTTTTTAGACAAAAAAAAGTTGAAGGTGAATGGTTTGAGTTTAATTTGCTCTTTAATTAGATAGTGGATAAAACCATTGGCTTTTTCTTTTATTTTGTTTAAATTTGCAAACTTGTTCCTTTTTTTTTCTTTTTCTGTGTGCTCTTTTGATGCATTTACCAACTATTGTATTATGTTTTGTGATTTGCTGTGATGAGAGAATGTTTTTGATAGGCTAGGGAAAAAATCATGAACTTTATGAGTTCAAGAATGAAAAAAAATGAAAAATAAAGTTAGAGGACTTCCAACTTATTTTACCTAATAGAGCATAAATGACATTAATGGGGAAGGGTTTAAGTATACCATATTACTAAGTTGAAGAAGTGAGTTGGACTAAGTTAATGTTCGGGGGGGGCTAAGTGTTTGAGTTATCCAAGTTTGAGAGCTAAAAATGTCGTTAGGACTTTACATAATAAATGACACACTTAGTAGATGTAAAAAATGAAAAAGTAACATATTATCAAATATAAATAAAAAAACTAACATAGATTTTTTCTTTTATCTCCCATCAACTTGTCTTCATGTCTTTATCTCGTCTTTGCATATTCCATGATATAGCTTTCAAGTTTATTATTGAATATGAAAATGATGATAAAATTAATATTTTTTAAAATAAAATTCAACAATATAGATAAAATCTAGTTAGAATTATAATCCAAAATATAAAATTTCATAATTCAAATCTTGAAAACATACAAAATAAGAATTTCATATGACTGAAATGTATCACAACACAAAAATATTATGTCAATCAAAATAAATTCCCAAAATAAAAGAATACATACATACATACATACATACATACATAGATACATATATAGATAGAAGAATAAGAAGAAGAAGAAAAAAAAGAAAAAACATAAATCCAAGACATTAATGACAAAGAATCATGCATAATTTTAATCTTGAAAAATATGATTTTTTTTTTTAATTGAAAAGATGATGGATGCCTACATTTGTGTAAGTTTTGTGAAATTATGATGTGTTAATATATGTAGAGAAAAATGTGAAAGCAAAGACATCAATTTCCTAAAATAAACCACATAACATATGGCTGATAATATAAATAGAGTATTTATTTATGGAATTTATATATTTAAAAGATTGAGTTTTCAAATTCAATTGATATATATAAATTTTGAAATTAATACAAAGTTGACCTTTCTTTTAAATATCATAGTAATTTAAAAAGAAAAAAAATGTAATTTTATAGCTAATGGAAGGATAAAATTGGAATATCAATGCAAAAGTTGAGAAGTGGTAGTGTGAAAGTAAAAACACATAAGCAAGAGTTAAGAAAAAGACATTTTTAGGCATGAAAATGATCTTGCTTTAGCATATAATAGTAAATTTGATTAGTAAAACATAAAGCATAGCTAATGGTAAGCACGAAACATGTCACTTTGGGACTTTTACAATTCCTTACGGTCAACAGACTTAGAAGGCTAGAATATAGCTCAATTGAAGTAGTTCAACTGAGCAAAATAAGCCCCTAACCAAAGAGCCAATTATCAGCATAACGAATAGAGGCAAAAAACATCAATAAAAACAAAATGAACACAACCATAAATTGAAAAATGCAGAGCAAGAAATAAAATAAATTGAAATAACAAGTTACTGCATATTGAAAGGAGACAAATGAAATGCTACTCAACTTGTTTAACCAAATGATATTTAGAGTAGAAAATGGACCTGATTCAACAATGTAAAACCAAAGATTATCACAGTTAAAGAACCAGAAGTTGAGAAAATGTCCAACACTAAAAATGTGCTTTGTTTATCAAAACAGGGAAAATTACAAACAAAATCGAAGTGAAAATAAGGAATATGTATCTGACAAACAAATCATAATAAGTATAGAAAAGCAGCAAGTGAAGAAAATTTTAGTACACATAAATCAAACAAAAACCTATAAATAATCCAGGATTATTGTGCTCACCATATAAAGGCAGTTGTTAGATATAGTTGTATTGAACAAAAGTGCAGAATTGCAAATGCTAGCCTGATAAAGAAATGATGATATGAGAAGGTGAGAAATTGTTAAAAAGAAAATGACAAAAGTGGTACACTGGTCGGGCATCAAAATCGCTAAAAATAATTCTGGTATTCCTAACAACTCAGAATAAATAAATTTGTAGTCCAGCAATGAAAACCAAGTCGAATCCCAAGAAAAATTCTTTCTCTAAAAGCTTCTTGACAAAAAACTGAAATAAAAGATTAGGGGGTTGTTTGCAATAAAAAAAAAGATAAAATAATAAGAAAAATGATCAGAGAACAAAAATTAAGAAACCTATCAAGTAAGAAACTAACAAAACAATCAAGAATTCAAACATTGGTATCAGTCAACATCCACTACCGAATTCCTACAACTGATCATCGATGCATAGATAGATCAATCAAGACTTTGAATATCCATTGTTGGAGCTATCTTCCTATCTCTCCTTAGTCGTAGTTAATCAGAAACAAGCGATCTAATTAGCCATAACTGTTAAACAACCTAAAACAAGTGCTTTGATTTAATTTAATAATTGCATTAAAAATTAGAGAGATCAATGAAACTAAATAACACAAACACAAGTGACTGCATTTAATTTATTTGAATGTTCTCACTAAGACCTAATGATTTCTGGCACAGTAAATCATTAAACCTCAGTTGCTCCACAGATTAGAGAAATCAAACAATTACGAATTTGATTTCTATAATAACTAGTAGGCCTCCTATCATATAAATGAAACAATTATGAAATTAATCATAGAACAACATCCAATACTCAAAATCTTAATTGATGAATAAAAAGAACTTTGATCTCACAGTACTGAAGAATTCGGGGTTTTAATCTCTTTCAACCAAGAATAAAAAAAATATTGAAAAAAAAAGAAAATAAACAAGAGACAAAGAGAGTTGGCGAAGAGAGGGGTGAGGGGCAGCCCCCTGCGAGAGGAGAGAACATGGGTCTGGCGGCAACTTTTGGTCTCTTTAATATAATTAACCTAATGTGTTTAAATCCACAAAACTCCCTAAACTTCGTATATTATTACAAAAGTACCCCAAACAAATAAAAAGATTCAAACTAATTAGAAGGTTTCAAAGCTGTCAGCCAAACAATGCTCCAAAACAGCAGTAGCAACTTCAAGCTGAGATTTGACATTGATGTATTCATTATTTCTAAAAACTCAAAGCATAAAAGTTCTAGATCTTTTTCCTAGCTTCAAAACGACACCTGAATAATATGAAACGGACATTTACAGCCAAAGATATGCCCAAAATACCTCAACTACTTCTGAACCAGCGATGACTCGCAAATCGCGACTTTGAAGCTGAATTTGAACCTCTTAACACTTAAACTGAGTTTCATGGTCTTCATATGATTTGTAGCTTCAGATGTTAGCTTTTCAATGAATCAAAAATCACTTGATTCCGATCTTTGTGGCTCAAGATATGAGTTTTCTACCGAAATATCACCAATCTGTCAAAATCCTGAACGAACATAACCAAATTAAAACTTGTAAAATGAAAAATTAAATCCACTCTTAATCAATTGAGTCCAGATATACTGTAAGCTACAAAACATACTCAAAATATATCTTTAAGATTTAAAACATATTAAAACATATTAAATATGAGAGAAATAAATATAATAAATATATACTTATCATACACAGGTGGGTAGTGAGATGAAATGCAGCCCATACACACATACACAATGTGTATGTGTGTGTATTGAAAACCAGTATACCTTCTAAATCAAATTTATTGAAGAAAAATATACTAGCAATGCATTTGTTTACAAAAAAAAAAAAACAAGATTACAAAAAAATAAATGATGAAAGAATATTAGTAATATTATAGGCCAGCATTTATTCTCAATCCTTGAATTAGGACAAGACTCCGTTTGAAAGGACACCTTCTAGACATACTAAATAATGATAACATAAAACACAAAAGTAAAGGACATGAAGTCTGAAGTTGCGGAACCAAACATGTCTAATGCCTAACACACACAGACACCAAAATAGAAAAACAACTCTAGTAGTGTAACATATAAAGGAAGCAACATACAACACCTGAAACAGTTATTGGTGAAAATTCAAATAATTAAAATATTTTTACGAATTTATGTGCCAATTAAGTTATTAATTTCTAAATAAAATTCAAATGAAGTTGCATTATATAATTCTACAGAAAGAGGTAACAATAAGCAATAACAAGCAAGGCCAACAAAAATGCCAATCATTATTGGTGTTCAATTATAAAACAACGGATAAAACATTTTAAGAAAACACCATCTAGAGTAAAAGCAAATAATCTACCTAAATAATGCATCATACATACCAAGAGTGAGCAGAAACAAAATCCACCCATCGTCCTTTTCATTCAACAAATCAAATCAGATTATGGGTAAGAAAAAATAGTTTTAAAATGAGTTCTGAAATTCACACTTAATAAGCAATAAAAAGCACTAACGTGTAATACAACAGTAACAAGACAGCAAATAAAGCTTTTCTTCATTGAAATCATTCACTAGATCGGCCAGAATCGTGACTACCCCATCCAATCAATTCATTCATAACACATGGTTATAAAATGAGCACAAAAAAAAATGAAAATGAAATTTTGAAAGGATCCGGTGAAACTACCTTAGCATCATAACTGGAAAAGACAACCATTTGGAGGAGGGTCAAGGCTGGAGCTCTAATAATGCATTGATTGCTATCTAGTTCAACACATCAAGCAAATCAAGGCTGGGGCCTAATAAAACACAGATTGCAGTCGAGCTCAAAGCATAAACCAAATCAATAGATTACTAGTTATGATTTCATAGTTAAAGTTATCAATAGACAAAGGGAAAAAAAATAGCAAAAGACATTTTGGGGGGTTTACCTTAGTTCGATCAATTACTAGTTGCAGTTTTGTAATCGATATCTTGAGTAGATAAAACAAAGAAAAAAAAATGTAAGGGACAATTTGGCATTTCCATGAGCTTCCAAGATGTGACTCACATGTGAAGCAGCAACGGTGTAGCTGGGTCTAGAGCAAAGCTTGGTGCTAGGGAATACGACGTTCCGGGATTGGAGTAAAAGGATTTGGGAGCATCAAGAATGGCTATCGACGACTACTGGCAGTAAATGAAATAAAAGTGGGCTTCATTTCTCATACTTGGGCACCAAAATGATGTTGTTTGTTGTTGGGTTCACAAGGCCTATAGCAAAACGGCGTTGTTTGCTTTTGGGCCAAGCCACAACTCCGGGCCTAGACCAAGTTACTATTCATTTATGGCCCCGAAAATGTAATTACTGTAGCTCTACAGTGAATTGGAACTCATAATTAGTATATTTATACAATGATGTAGAATAGTTTAAACGAGGTATGGGAGATCTGTTACAGCGATCATATAATATCACAATATTAAATAAAATAATGATAAAAAAAATAATAAAAATAATTTAGGGACCAAGAGAGAAAATGTAAAAACTTTATACATTAAAAGTTTAACAATTGACTAAGGAAAAGTTAAGAAAAAAAAAAGTCTTGTTTCACTAAAAAAATAAATAAACCATGGTGACCAATATTGTAGTTTAGAAAATAAAACATAAAAAAAAAAGAACCAAGAGATTAAACAAAAGCACTATAATTTATTAAACTAACGGTCTAATATCAGAAACAGAAATAATATAGAGACTGGAAATGTGTTTCACAAAAAAGAAAAGTGAAAGTAGGAGAATAGCGAGATCGACTCTCGAAAAAATATTTTCATTCAAAAATTTCACCGATCTTCCAAAAAAAGCAACCCAACCCAACATAAAAAAGGAAAAAAAGGAAAGGGCAGTCAATAGAGCGGGTCACAACCCAGCCCAACACCGAAGGGCAAAAGCACAAAGAAATTATAGTTTACTGTAGATAAAACGGTGGTTAGAATATAAAGAGTTTTTTTAAGCACACTTTGTAGCAAACAATTTTTTTTTATAAATTTTGACATTAAAACAAATGCAAATAATAAATAATTAAAAAATTCTCATTCATAAATGGATGTTAATCAATTAAATTTTGCTCCATTTTAATTTTGGGTTGGGTTTTCTTTATGTTATGTTCTTATTATTAAAATGATTAACTGTGATCAAAACATAATTCTATAAAACATAACACTACATGTGCTTCGTAATGATAAATATTTTTTGTCATAAAAAAATAATTCAGTAAAAAGTTTCATCTCTTATTAATTTAAATTTCAATTTTTAATATCGATAAGAAGTTTATTTAGTAAAATTCACTCAAAAGCTTTAGAGTTTAATAAAGTAATTTGATCCATCGATCCATAATTGTTAAAATTGAAAATCAATATGAAACATAACATTGTACATGTTTTGAAATGATGGATAAAATTTTTCATTAAAAATTAATTCACTAAAATTTTTTATCTCCTATTAACTAAAATTTCAATTTTTAATATTCTTTATAAATTTATTTAGAAAAATCCATCTTCAATTTATTTATCTTTTTTTAACCTTTATTAAGTCAATTATTAAAACCTTAATGTCAAAAGTTATTTCTTCAAGCTAAAGAAATAAACCATGATTACCAAGATTTTGCTTTAGAAGACAATAAATAAAAAAATAATAAAAAAATTAGAGACAAAGAGAACAAATTATGCTCACCAATGTCTTTTCTTGGAAAATAGTACATAAAACAACAATAAAAAAAAGCTTGGGATGAAGAGAGCAAATAGAAGAGGTAGACTAATAGTTATAAAATTTGGGGACCAAAATATAACACTGATGTAAATTCGAGCCTAAAATGGAAGCATTAGAAAGTTAGGGACTGAAACCGTGTTTTCACCGAAACAACACATGAAACAGATTGAAAGCGTAAAATTTCAACACAGATCCTCATGAAATTCATCTCCTTGCAAAAAGAGGATCAAGCTCTAAAAAAAGTAAATCGTATCCGGAAAAACAAAAAAAAAATTGACGCAAAAAAAAATTGATAAAGGGCAAAACGGTAAAGGCACTTTTTTACTGTTCATTTAAACAGTACCCAAACACGGGTTTTAGTATATAGTATAATAGCATATTATCTATTTATAACTTTGTGTTTTTGAATGACATCTTTTTATAACTTTCATAAATTAACATGATTAAAATGGGTCTTATGTCATACCATAGAAAAAGATTCAGTTGTGCTTCATGCAACCCCCAATCCTCCTAAAAAGAAAATGACTATTAAGGCTTAATCATAATCCTACCTACTGAAGGATCTTCATTCCATTGCTGAAATGCATTTACTTTCTCAGTTGCTTGGGTGCTTAAGTTTGGCCCATTTTGGGTTTGGTGGCCCTTTACCAACTACTTGATTTAATAAGCATCACATATCTTAAATCAATTTATAATCCTAAACAATTTTTTTATAATGAAAACATTTACACCGTCTAAAGATATAAGATAAAGCGACATTTATGATTTATCCACATTATGCTCAACCTACCCATTAGTTATGTAAAATGGGAGGGAACCATAAATACAAGTCAAGTTTGCGTAACTATTAATGAAAAATATTAAAAAAAATATGTAAACCATAGATTTTGAAACTGCAAAAAAGTTTAATTGCACAAATAGTTCTCAAACCATGCATTTGTTGCACTTTCATTCTTTAACTGAAAAACGTCACATGTTTGGTCCTAAACTGTTGGCAACATTGCAATCTACCGTCTCAGCTAGTAAATGTTGCAGAATCAGTCTTAAGCTGCAAGTAACGTCGGGTTTTCCATCATCTACTGTTCTTCGTCATAAGTGTTCTTCAAACCTGGATTTCTCAATTTGACTTCTAAATGTTTATTTGGGGTTTAATTTTTTCAATATATAACATATTTTCTTGCATTCTACTCCATTCTATTTCCACTAAAATAACACTTTAGATGTCATGTTGTATTTTTCTCAGTCACAATATTTACAACAACATTAGTGCTAGGTGTACTATGTCCTGTAAAATATAAATATATCACATGGTATATTGTGTCTACATTCCGTTCTTGATTTTGCAAAATAATATATATTAAAATCTTTTTTTAAGATAAGAAGAAATAATACATATATATATATTTTTGCATATTTGTACATATATTTTTAATCATTTTCATGGTAATTTTTCTAATATAAATTAAAATAAAGGGAAAAAGTTGTAATAATTTTGAAATATCAATCATTTTAACATTATTTACCAATTAAATTTTGTTTTAAATGAAAAAAATGAATAGCATTATGTCAAATATGTGTATTAATACACATGTATAAAATGACCTGACGCCAACCCAAAGGCACAGAGAGATTACTAAGTAGCCAAAGATCTTGAAAAGCTGGACCTAACACCCCTGCAAGTGAGGGACACGAAATAAAATCGACAGATGGGGATGAAAGTGCAACAAGGAAGAATAATAATGAAACGTGCAACAGAAACAATTTAATTTTTTATCCACCTCCTATTCAATGATGCAGATATGAAAGAAGCACGTTGTTAACCTATTCAATGATGCAGATATGTAAGAAGCACGTTAACTTCCACGGACCACCACATTTCGTGATACAAGCTGCTAATTGCGTTAGCCGCCACCTACGGTCAGCACAAAAAACGTTTTTTTGAGCATATAAATGAAAAGCCTTTGGATATGGATGATGAATCAGAAATCTATAAGTAGGGCCGTAAACGAACCAAACGAACACGAACAAGCCTTGTTCGTGTTCGTTCATTTAGCATTTAACGAACACGAATATGAACAATAAACGAACACATTTTCCTTGTTCGTGTTCGTTCGTTTAGTTTTAGTATGTGTTCATGTTCGTTTGTTTATATGAGCTTAAACGAACACAAATGGACCATAAACGAACGAATACGTTCGTGAACATAAACGGATCATAAACGAACGAACATGTTCGTGAACATGAATGAAACTGTTTGAGAACAACATAAACGAACAAAAATAAAAACAATCAGTTTAAAGCATTCATGAACTACTTAAACGAAGGTAAATGATCACAGTCACTAATTTGGGTGCTAATCTGGTGTGTAGGGTGTACGTAGGGGTAGGTAATAATAAACATATATAATAATAGGTTATAATAAATATATAATATACAATATATAAAATATATATAACAATAAATCTATAACTAGTACATAGATAAACAAACAAACGAATATAAATAAATGAGTAAATAAACGAACACTAACCGAATAGTTCACAAACCTAAATGAACGAACAAGACTTTGTTCGTGTTCGTTCATTTAACTAAACGAATATAAAAATCTGTTCGTGTTCATTTGTTTAACTAAATAAACAAATATAAACAAACTCCCACCAAACCGTTCACGACAATTCACTGAACGTTCTGTTCGTTTATATTACTATCTATAAGCACCTCAGATTCGGAGGTCAAAATTATTATACCTCCGTCAGCAAACCTGGTCCCTGCGACCACTTTTGAGAGACAAACTTGCAGAAATTGGTTACCTGTTGAACGGTCTTTTTGTGCACATGTAGGCACAACACAAGGACAAGAGAATGATTCCTCTGTTCGTTTCCGTGCAAGTTTTTGAAACGCTCCACGAGTCCTTCTCAATTTCCTCCTTTCAACCCAACAACCCACATGCCAATTTTTCATTTTTGGTCCTCCTGCCCCGAGAAGTTTTTCCCTTTATAGTTCTCCGGTTATTTCCGGCTGGATTCTTGGCAAATTTACTTTCATTCTGGGTAAAGGCAATTTTTTTGTACGATAAACGAAAAATCTTGGATTGAAGAGAGAGATTTTTTGCCCCATTCGTTGAATCTGAAACTTTCATCTTTTATGGCTGACCTGCGATCCAAATGGAAGGCTTCCAGAGGGTTTTGCTTGAACGTGTTAAGCTTCGCACTTGCTTTTCTTCTGGTTTCAGGGGAGAGAAATTTAAAGCGTCAAGCTTCAAACTTGGTATCAGCAGAAGAATCAGAATTCGATTACATTTACAAAGCTATTACCTTTTTGTGGCAGTCTGATAGGTCTGGCTATCGACATGTTTGGCCTGTAAGTTATTTGATTAAATGCTTTTATATGGATATGCTAAGCTGCGCTTTCTATCTGGATAGCTGTTTTCTAAAATTTGGCTTTACGTCCAAAATTGTAGTCCTATCAAGAAGTGATATATTTCAAGAAGTAAATACGAAATGTTACTTGTCATCCGTCCTTTTCCAGTACATGTTTGTCTTGATGTGAATATCTAAATGTGTGTAAACATATATGATGTTTCCGTGCAGGAAATGGAATTCGATTGGAAAATTGTCCTGGGTACTGTTATTGGGTTCCTTGGAGCTGCCTGTGGGAGTGTAGGAGGAGTTGGTGGGGGCGGAATCTTTGTTCCCATGCTTAGCTTAATTATTGGATTTGACCCAAAATCTGCGACAGCTATCTCAAAATGTAAGCACTTCATTTTCAGCTAATCTCAAAATTAACCATGTGGTTTATGTCTGCGACAACTTTCAAGTTTGTCTAAAGGAGAGCGCTTCTAAACGTTTGATACCTTGCTTAAAATGATTATGGTTGTTATGAACCATGCACTTGCTACCAACGTATTGACTACATTTGAGTTCCAAATTAATGATGTGTATTGGTGCTTTGCTTAGGTATGATAATGGGTGCAGCAGCCTCAACTGTATATTACAACCTAAGGCTAAGGCATCCTACCCTAAATATGCCGATCGTTGATTATGATTTGGCCCTTCTCATCCAGCCTATGTTGATGCTGGGAATTAGCATTGGTGTTGCTTTCAATGTGATATTTGCTGACTGGATGGTGACCGTTTTACTTATCATTCTTTTCTTTGGTAAGATATGCTTTCTTGCTGTTCTATTTGCTGATCTTTCTTGTTCCTCTTGATGGTTTTTTATTGTCTGTAATGATCTGTAGGGACATCAACAAAGGCATTCTTCAAGGGTGTTGAAACATGGAAGAAAGAAACCATTGTGAAAGAGGTAATCTTACTGAGCTCTATGGATATTGTGCAAGATTAGGCCTCTCATTTGTAATTTCACAGTGATTCAAACTGGGCGTTCTCTTATAATACGTATACAATAATTGAACAAGTTTGGGAGTCACTTGACGGTGAAGTCTCCAAACCTACAAGTTCTTCATTCTGTCTAGAACTCTTCGGGCAGACGATTCTACTTTAACAATAGCATCATTCTAAACAGAAGGAATCTTCAGAAGAAATTGTGTAATGAAGAGGATTCTTTGAAGTTATACTTCGAGTGATGAAAACTGTTCATATATGTGATCTTAACTATGTGAATGTAACTCTCTCTTTCCCTCTCTTTTTTGGGATTTTAGGAGGCTGCTAAGAGTTTAAATCCAAATGGTGAGTTCCTTTATTGTCCTTTTGTATTGAATACTACAATAATCTTCTGGTATTATCTTCATACGAAAGCATATTTCTCCGTTGAAACTAGGTTCATCTGGTGATGAAGTGGCGTACAGGCCTCTTCCTGGAGGACCACCAAAGGAAGTCAAGGATGGAGAAGTGAGTGCAATTTAACATGGAGTAATTTACAGCTAAATAACTATGAATTCTGACCTTGTGCAACTGTTTCAGGTGATAATTACCGAGAATATTTACTGGAAGGAACTTGGGCTTCTTGTTTTTGTTTGGGTTGCATTCCTTGTTCTGCAGATTGCAAAGGTTATTTATGGAGTATTTTTTTTTCGTTTTTTGTGTGTTGTTTGATGTTTTTTACTGTAATGGCAGAGCACTAACTCAGCAATGCACTTTTGCCAACAGAATCATACTTCCACATGTTCGACCGAATATTGGGTACTGAACTTGTTGCAGGTAGAATTGAAGAAATTTCTGTTCATCCCTCAACGCCTTTGTTCTCTTAAATTTTCAAAATGCATGGTTAAGAAAAACTTGAATTTATTTTTCAGATTCCAGTGGCTGTAGGGGTGTCTCTCTACGAGGCAGTTGCCCTGTATGACGGGCGGAGAGTGATAGCATCAAAGGGAGATACAAGCACAAATCTGACAATCCATCAGCTTGTTAGCTACTGTGCTATGGGAATACTAGCTGGAATAGTTGGTGGTCTGCTAGGTTTAGGTGGAGGATTTATCATGGGTCCACTCTTCTTGGAGCTTGGAGTCCCTCCACAGGCAAGTTTCTTCCCTTTCTTTGATAACGTTGGAAGAATAATCTGTTATGGATCTTAAATAAAACTGGCTTCAAGTACCTTTCCAAGATTAAGGAACACCTCTTTTCTAAGGCTAATCTCTTGGCTAGAATGGCAGGCCGTATCTTGACTCTTCAAGATTAGTTACACAGGTGATCCATGATATAATAGAAACTCACATATGGATGAACTTCTTGCATTAAATGTTCCTCTTTTTCACCTGTAGCTAAAATAAATAGTTCATGGTTATACACTTGCTTACTGCTAAGATTCAAAGCTTTATGAGCAATATCAAGGCATCATCTTTAGTGTATCCAATATTATGGTAACATATGTAAGAACTTGAGTAATGCAATATATAGTATTTAAAATGAGACCAACAGAAGCATGAAAATAACCAAAAGGTTTTGTGATTCCAGCCAATCTCCTGGTTACTTTAGTTTTCCATTCGTCTTCTTACTGATTTATTTACAGGTCTCAAGTGCAACTGCCACCTTTGCCATGTTATTCTCTTCATCCATGTCGGTTGTAGAGTATTACCTCCTGAATCGTTTCCCAGTACCTTACGGTTAGTTTTTATGGCTTTCTGAATCTACACGTTTCATGCATGCACTACGTAGCTTATGCCTTGGTGCTTCCAGTTTTACCTGTTCCTAACAGTTGTGTGCTGTACTTCATTTCACAGCACTCTACTTCACTATCGTGGCTACTGCTGCTGCCTTGGTTGGGCAACACCTTGTGAGAAGGCTGATTATCATACTAGGAAGAGCTTCACTGATCATCTTCATTTTAGCCTCCACGATATTTGTCAGTGCAATTTCACTTGGTAATCAATTCCAACTGTGTCATTTTCTTGATTGAGAAGTTTCTCCCTGATACTAAACTAAGCCTTCTCTCTGATGCGAAACTAATCCGGCAGAGAAAATTTTCAACAAAAGTTCCTTTTTCTGGCTTTTGTTTCCAGGGGGTGTTGGCATATCTAGAATGATCAGGCAGATTCAGCATCATGACTATATGGGATTCCAGAACTTCTGCAAGTATCATGGCTAGCCAATCATGTGACTCTCTATCTCATTTAATTTGAACATGCTGGTTTTGCCTGAGGAGCCGAACTCCTAGCCACTGCAAGGAACTGGTAAGGTGCTCCTCATAACGGTGTTGTTTCTGTCCACTAATGTGCTTGGCGTTTTCCCTTTTTGAGAGGTTAGAAGTTTTTTTTTTTTTTTTTTTTCCCCCCCCCCGGCGGGGTTGGTTAGGTTTTAAAGGTTAGGTCACCCCATTTGAAGGTTAAGGCATTACGCCGCCTGTGATCAGGACCTGCGGTGATGCTGCTTGTTGTACATTTATAACAGAACCAAAGTGCTTCCTTTGCTTATTAGTCAACTGATTCACTCCACTCTCGAACCTCCGTGGTTCTTTCACCTGAAAAATCTCCGGTTAACATCTTCGGTCAACCGAAATCATGATCACGCACACGTACAAGTTGTCTGTTTCAATTTTTGTTTCGTGGAAGCCGGCAATTCTGCATCAAGCAGTGGCAAATTGCTGTTAGAGGGATGAGGTCCCGCCTGCATTCAGAAATGTTACGTGCGCCGGAAGCAACACATTCTAATGTATTTTTGTGAGATGGCGCCAAATGCACCAAAGAAGTGCTAATCCATGCGCAGTCGCGAACTGGACTCCCAACTCTCTAAGATGCAGATTCTTGAACAAGAACAAAAGTTAAGAGTTGCTTGGTTTAGGAAACGTTACATATCACTTGTTTCTATTGCCGCAATTTTTATTTGTTAATGAATGACGCACTTATATACGAATATCCGATGCATGTCAGAGTCTTGTTACGTAAAATTGATTAATATCAGTTTAGAATTCTCATTCACTTTTATCATTTTTTTTAATGAAATAGTAGGGTGTATTTTGAATCACATTTACAGCTATGTCATTTATTTGAAACCAAAACAATTTAATTTTCATATGTTTGAAATCATTGGTACTCATAGTCTCAAAGAGAATGAATCGCATTCATTTTTATGCTGTAAAAAAAAAAAATTGAACGATTTCCCATTTTAGAAACTTTTTAATATCCAATTTACCTTATTACTATTATTAAATTAACTTTCATTACACCAACCCCAAAAATGAGGGTTTTTTTAATTCTTAATTTAAACTCTCAATACACAAAATTTAAAAATAATTTTCTTTAATTTTAATTTCAAAGGTAAAAATTAAAATAACAATATAATTTACACACACCTCACACTTCATATCCAGTGAAATGGTTTAGTTAAATTGAGACGGAGGAGTATTTTTATAAAGAAAGTTATGGAGTTTTAATCAATTCTCATTTCACTTTCCATTTTTTAAAATGTACTATTTAGTTTTCACCATTTCAAAATTAATTTCATTTGAAAAGTATTAGTCTATCAAAGTAATAATTATTTGAATAATATTTTTCAGAAAGTAGTCTATTTTTATTGGTTTTTTCTTATATAATCCTAAAAAATTATAATAGAAAAAGTTTTATTTTTATAAGAATGTTTTAAAAAGTGTTGTTTATGCTTCATAGAGAGTGTGAATTGTCCATTGGTATATAATTTGAATAAATAATCGATGTATACAAAATAAACACGCTTATTAATTTCTAAAAGTCTAGGACTCTAGGTCAAATGAACCTTTCTTATAAGTAAAAACATTATATTAACTAAATATCTAAGTGTTCAAAGCGGCGTTATGACAGTTGTCCTTCTGCTCCAGTTTGCTTTGTTTTTTTCCCTCAAAAGATGTAAAAAGACAAAAAAAAAGAAAGTAAAATTACATAACAGGTACTCTATTCATATATGATGATATCTTTTGGTCTCAAATTTTGAAATAAGGCATTTGTATCACTCTATCCTAATAAGTACAAAAGATATTATAAACTTTTGATTTTTAAGTTTTAGGCCCACATGAGTTATAAGCAAGAATGTATATGGCGATGTCTTTTGGTCCTCAAATTTTAAAATTAGACATTTTTATCACTTTATCTTGATAAACACAAAAGATGTTCCAAACTTTTGATTTTTAGATTTTGGGAGCCTAAACTTGCATGAGTTATAATCAGGCACCAATTTTATGCCTAACTTCCTAAACAAATTAGTTATCAATAACTTTGAAACATTTCAAAATTTTCAAAATTTTCAAATTGATTATGACTTAATTTTGAACCTATAACTTTTTTAATACGTTTTTCAATGCAAATATATATATTTGGTATAAAAAAATTGTGTTTTTATTGATCTACCTGCAATGAAGTGTTGGTCGATTACTATATACGCCATCTGTTTTATAAAGATTTTGCCCTTTTACCTTTTTTTGACTAAGGCTCAGTTCATTTCACATTAATGTGCCCCAATTAACATATTTTTTCATTTTGGGCCGATTTGAAAAAAGACAAAGTTGCCCTTGTTCATCCTATACCAGATTCATCAAACCCTACACCGCTCCAGCCGCCTAGTAGACGACTTTGATTGCTACCTTGGCGGTATAGACAACTTCGATCGCTGCTTAGACAACTTCAACCGCTCTAGTCACCTAGAAGACTTGCTAGACGACTTTGATCGCTCCAGCTTCCAGTAGTCAACCATCGCTCAGGCTTGGTGGTCCATCCTAAAAATTTGAACTCAAATATTGTTGATAAAGGTCGATTGGGCTGTTAGTGCCAATGCTACATCGATTGGTGTGTCCAACGAGCATAGGTGAAAAGGGTGTCTGATGAGCTACTATTCCGGTGAGCATCTTCTTGCAATAGCAGTGGTGGGGAAGGAAGGGGAGTAGGAGGAGGAAGGAGGCAAGGGGTAGGATATTGAAGGAGAAGGAAGTGATGAAGGTTGTGATGATGGATTTGAGGAATAAAGAGAGTAGACAATGGTAGGGTTTAGACAGTGGTTGCGTGGTGTTATGGCCTGGCAAGCCTAGGTGAAGGGGGCAAATAAGAGAACAAAAATTGAGCCCTATTTTTGGTCACTAGGTCCACTAAAAAAACATCTAAACTTGGGCAGAACAAGTCGTAAAATTTGACTTAAATATATTTATATTAATTTGCATTGAATTTTTTTAAAAAAATTATATTTATAAACTAGAACATTTAAGGTACTAGTTTCATACAAAAAGTTTATATTTCTATAATTCTTTTTAAAAAATTATAAATTAATTGTTGTGA